>JAVJIF010002449.1:0-336321 GCA_038442645.1 Agave tequilana | reverse complement strand
CCCGCTCCCGGAATACGTACTTAGTTGCGTATTCAGATTTTCCGATCGTATTTTTCGATTTGCTTCCTGTATTGGTTTTGTATTATGAATTGTTTATATGATCGTTTTACCTTGGATCTGGATTCGTGAACTCGGAGTCAGCTCTAATCTGAACCGGGAACCCGATCCTAGTGAATTGCTCGATTTGATCTTTTCGCTATTCCGAATTGACCGATTTCAGTTTTAAATACTGTTTTCCAATATTTTAGATTTTCTATGATTTTCTGGAATTTTCCTGAATTAAATTGAAAATCTTCAAAACCGGTGTCGACTAGTGCCCCTGACCGATACTCGGATTTTTTATTTACAAACGGAGTTGAATATTAAGAAACGGCTTTCCTACAACTTCTTAAAATCATATTTTCTATCCAAATACATTTTCTGGGATTTTTCTAATTTTATTAAAAATCCGGCCAATCCGGTGTATACCGAGATTGACGGTTGACTTCAGGATTTTTATTTTGAAAATGAGATTGAATCTTTGAATACCGATTTCACCAAAATCTTTTTATAATATTTGTTATTTTGAGAATTTTTGGGGAACTTTCTAAGCTATGTTATTTTTGGACCTTTCCGGAGTTTTCGGTATTTTCCCAGATACCGAGAATTTATCCAAATATTCCACTTTTCTCTTTTTCCCATTTTCTCCCTCCTTCCTCAAACGCGAGTTTCACCTGGGATTATGCATTTAATGCGGAGATCCTCTCCACGCCTCCCCATGCTGCCTTTAATGCACTGCTAATCAATTCCAATCAAGTCATTATGACTTTTATCCTTTTGTTAAAACGCAGCCTTTTGCATTTCCTCCTGGACGCGGCTTTCATCCCCGCGTCCAGTTCTTTTGGCCTGGACGCAACCATTGCCTTGTTGATACGCAACTTAATTGGTGCGTTCTCTTTTGCTTTGATAAGCAATGGCAATATTATTATAATGTTTTCCCACCCTTTATAAATACCCCCACTCCTTCTCTCTCTTTCATCAATCATTCTTTCTTCTTCTTTGTTTCCTGAGAACAAAAACAGCAGCCCACTCCCTTGGCCGACCACTACTCCTCCATTTCCACCACCATCTCCTCCACCACTCCTTCACCAAATCCTCCACCATTCTCCCCTCCATCTCCTCCTCCATTTCCAACAACAACACCACCTCCATATCATCTTCTTCTTCCTCTTTTCCACCATAAAACACCAAGAAACACCAAACAACCCATTCTCACCGCCACCTTCTCCACTATTTCCACCACCACCTACACCTCCTTGGACACCACGAACCACACCAATATCAACTCCTCGGCGAGCTCTTTCATTCTAGCCAACTCGTCGCTCCCCGTAACCTCGTTTGCAAAATCCCATTTTTTCAAAGTGAACTATACTTGCACCATCAACCTCCTTCCCTTGTGAAGGCCGGCCACTCCTTTCGGATTGGGGCCGCGCTCTTCTCCGTTGGCAAGACTCTAAGGCCAGTGCCCTCCTTTCGGATTGGGGCCGTGCTCTTCTTCGTCGACAATATCGCCGTAGATTATTCCGGTAATCGTTCGCGATTATTCCAGTAATCGTTTTGGTGATAATTGACGACAACGATTATTCCAGATGCTCAAGTCTTCAAAGTAACATTTTTAGGCGAGTGGTTTTCCTCGCCAATGACTTGGACAACTTATTCTCATACTTGAATTTTTATATCATGCAAGATAATCACAAACACAACCCTCAAAAGTCAGGTTCTGCTCTCTGTTTGCACTCTGTTAGTCGACTTGACCCAGTCATTAGTCGACTTGAACCCTTTATTAGTCGACTACCCCCTTATCCTAGTCGACTAACTCATTGAAACGCAACCTTTTTTCTGAAGACGCGACCTTATTAGTCGACTAACCCCTTTTTCCTAGTCGACTAACTTTTTCTTAAAGACGCGGCTCTACGAGACGCAACCTTATTAGTCGACTACTCCCTTACTCCTAGTCGACTAACTTTTTCTTGAAGACGCGGCTCTATGAGACGCGACCTTATTAGTCGACTACTCCTTTACTCCTAGTCGACTAACTTTTCTTGAAGACGCGACCTTATTAGTCGACTACCTATTTATCCCTAGTCGATAACTTTTTCTGAAGACGCGACCCTATGAGACGCGGCCTTATTAGTCGACTTGGTCCTCCCCTATAGTCGACTAACTCCTTCTCTAGTCGACTACTTATTTTCCCTAGTCGACTAGAATTGGCTGACTGCTGTGTTTGATCCCTTTATTAGAAATAGACCCTTCCTATGGATTTTGTATTGATCATGTGCCTTCAATTGCTCAGCTCCACTTGATGTTACTCAACTATCACTCTACCATCGCCAGATACAAGCTGACATATACCTGTCTGATATGTTATCACCTGACACCTGACATACTACTACTTGACACTGACTCATGTTGACCACTTGTTCCTATCAAATCTTGAATGGAACTAAGTGCCACACGGAACAAAGTGCCACATCACACTCGTGGTGGGGGCCACCTCTTGAATCTGTGGGGGCCACCTCTAGAATCCATCCCCTCAGAGCAAAGTGCCACATGGAACAAAGTGCCACGCCACACACATGGTGGGGGCTACCTCTTGAATCTGTGGGGGCCACCTCTTGAATCTGTAGGATCACCTCCTGTCTGTACCTGATCTCCTGTTATGATTCTTGTTATGTACTCCTGAATTTCCTGATCATGTCCTGCTTCGGTTCTTACCATAAAAGTGATATTTACTTGATAAATTATTATAAATAGACAACTTGTACCTGGTTTGGGGGAAACTGATGGGCCCTGATTAATCATGTTTATGGTGGTCTTATCGAGCCGCGCGTGGCCACATACTTGAGGGATCACCTGGCGGCCACCAGGGATTCCTTGGGGTGTACTGACCCCTACTCCTGATTATTCCTGCTGAGTATGCACACGCTCTAGACCTATTTCTATGGGATCTGCGATACTCTATTCCTGTTCGGGCGTCCATAAGTCCCGGTACCTAGCGGTACGTTCCGGCTCAGCACCGGATACTCCTGAACCGTTGTCCCGGGCATGTACGGGACCCATCCGAAACATAATTCATCGAACTTTATCAGTTTCCAAATAACTTGCTCTATAAGTTGTAAGTAGATGTATGTGTAATGGGACACATACTAAACCTACAACTTAGACAGTCTAATTATAATAATATACTAATATGATGCAGTTGTATTGTTTTGTAACTCGAGCTGTACAAGTTCAGGTTACGGTAACATGAGGTAAAGGTATATAGATGAGGGTTTCCTTGTTTGGATTATTCCTTCGAGGTACTAATCTCATGGAGCCATGACCTAAACCTGTACAATTGGATTTACTCGTAATCGGTTTTTATTCTGTTTTATCGGTTTTGATGTTAGTTTAGGAGATATCTGGTATTGTCCTACCTACTTTATTTCTCGTCTCGTTACTTTCTCTTATCTTATCATACCATGAGTATTCTCTGCTTGACATCTCTCGTTATGCATTTACCTGCTTTTGCATGCTATGCTCACGTCATGGTTTTCAATGCATGATTCAGTTTTATCGGTACACTTGTACTCATATCAGCATGCCATCTGACTTTTGCCTCACCACTCGCTGGGGGAGTTCTGACTCCTCTGGATCCTCATGTCCAGGTTCTGGAGCTTGGACCGTAGGGTATTTTCTTGCTGAGGACCAAGTTCACTTCTGCGGAGCAGTCAGATCAGCTGTAGCTCCAGTCCCATCCTTGCTCCCCCTGTTGGCTCGCGGCTCCTCCAGCTATCTCGTAAGTGCCCTTTTGTACTGTTCATACATATACATATCTTTGTATTCTCGCATTTGCGCCTATCAGGTGATGTAATATTATTGTAATATTTGTCACCTCTGGTGATAACTTTGTAATTGTACTCATATGTTGGAATGTATAATGCACCATTTGCTTCCGTACTCTGATTCTTGCCTGTACTGATGCTTAGCGTATATATGTGAGGGTATTTCTGACCTGCGTATATACGTTGCAGTAACGTTTCCGTACCCGCTTGATCGGGGCGTTACAGGGTGGTATCAGAGCCTAGGCTCTCGCATCCTCAGTACGTCCAGACGGCAAATTAATGGTAAAGAAATTTGCAACTGGAATACAAGAGTCCTGGTTATACAATCCAACTACAAGTGCAGAGTTATCTCTCTCTCTTTCTTCTGATCCATTCCTCGTATCCTGAGACCCTTCAATCTTTTACCTTCCAGCTCCTTCTTGCTACCCTTTTTAACCAACTCAGATATGGAAAGACGGGGAACGCGCAATGGTCCTAGTACCTCTCAAGATGGATCAAGCAGAGACAATGATGGTATGATGAGGGTACTTCAAGGGATGATGCAGAGTCAACAGCAGCAGACAGAGCTTCTGCGTCAAGGACTGTTGGTTGCACCCCGAGAGCAGAGGCCAGGCAACGTGTCAGACTTCAGAAGATTACAGCCGGCTACCTTTTCGGGAACGGAGAAGCCTCTGGATGCAGAACAGTGGCTGATAGACACAACAGACCTTTTGAAGGCGGCCCGAGTCCCTGATGAGAACCAAGTGGAAGTGGCCAAGATACAGCTGAGAGATGTGGCCAGAACCTGGTGGTTGGCAGAAGAAGCAGCACTGGAGAAAACCCATTACATGGGACCAATTCTCAAAGGGTTTCTATGAGAGATTCATTCCGGCAACAGCCCAAAAGGAAATGGAAGAACAATTTATCCGCCTGCAGCAGCGCAATCGATCAGTGGATGAATATGCTGCTGAATTCCTGAGGCTTAGCAGGTTTGCACCCTACATGGTGACAGACGAAGAAAAGAGGGCGAGCAGGTTTCAACAAGGGCTGAAGATGGATGTCCAGATGTTCCTTATTCCTCAACAGCTGAAGACGTACTCTCTGGTTCTCTCCATTGCCCGTGAAGTGGAACGAGGACTGGAGAAGAAGAGTGAGAACCAGGTGCAGAACAAGTCAGTAAAGAGACCCTTTCAGTTGATGAATGAGGAAGATACAACTAGGACAATCAATGGTCCGATGATCAAACGACCATTCCAACCTCCCCTTCAGCAGATGATATGCGGGTACTGCCGAAAGCCCGGACACATCCAACGCAATTGCCGAAAAGCTAATGGGCTATGTTTGGTATGTGGATCTGGAAATCACTCTATAGGTGATTGTCCATTCAAGAGGACCTATCCAATACCACCAGCATTTCCAGCACGAGCAGCACCCCTAGCACTTCCAGCTCCACCACATAGAGGAAACCAGAGACCATTGGCCGACGAGCTCCATTCCCGTCCCAGCAGTATGATCATCTACAGAGAGGAGTGAGAACTAGAGCAGATCATGGTAGAGGTCAAGTCTACAACATGACGGCAGAGGCATCAGACGAAGCAGCAGCAGAATATGAAACTTAGTATCCAGAACAGGAATCTTAAGGATGTCACTGTAACCGCTACCCCTGATCTTTTGTATTTTGAGTTGGTAATCCTTCATAAATATTCTACTTTATCATTCTCTCATTGCCAATCCTGGTCCCTCCTGTGTTCATCATCCCCTTATCGAAATTGCGAGGACGTAATTTTTTGTAAGGTGGATGGATTGTAACACCCCGCTCCCGGAATACGTACTTAGTTGCGTATTCAGATTTTCCGATCATATTTTTCGATTTGCTTCCTGTATTGGTTTTGTATTATGAATTGTTTATATGATCGTTTTACCTTGGATCTGGATTCGTGAACTCGGAGTCAGCCCTAATCTGAACCGGGAACCCGATCCTAGTGAATTGCTCGATTTGATCTTCTCGCTATTCTGAATTAACCGATTTCAGTTTTAAACACTGTTTTCCAATATTTTAGATTTTCTAAGATTTTCTGAATTTTCCTGAATTAAATTGAAAATCTTCAAAACCGGTGTCGACCAGTGCCCCTGACCGATACTCGGATTTTTTATTTACAAACGGAGTTGAATCTTAAGAAACGGCTTTCCTGCAACTTCTTAAAATCATATTTTCTATCCAAATACATTTTCTGGGATTTTTCTAATTTTATTAAAAATTCGGCCAATCCGGTGTATACCGAGATTGACGGTTGACTTCAGGATTTTTATTTTGAAAATGAGATTGAATCTTTGAATACCGATTTCACCAAAAATCTTTTTATAATATTTGTTATTTTTGAAAATTTTTGGGGAACTTCCAAGCTATGTTATTTTTGGACCTTTCCGTAGTTTTCGGTATTTTCCCAGATACCGAGAATTTATCCAAATATTCCACTTTTCTCTTTTTTCCATTTTCTCCCTCCTTCCTCAAACGCGAGTTTCACCTGGGATTCTGCATTTAATGCGGAGATCCTCTCCACGCCTCCCCATGCTGCCTTTAATGCACTGCTAATCAATTCCAATCAGTCATTATGACTTTTCCTTTTGTTAAAACGCAGCCTTTTGCATTTCCTCCTGGACGCGGCTTTCATCCCCGCGTCCAGTTCTTTTGGCCTGGACGCAACCATTGCCTTGTTGAGACGCAACTTAAATGGTGCGTTCTCTTTTGCTTTGATAAGCAATGGCAACATTATTATAATGTTTTCCCACCCTTTATAAATACCCCCACTCCTTCTCTCTTTCATTAATCATTCTTTCTTCTTCTTTGTTTCCTGAGAACAAAAACAGCAGCCCACTCCCTTGGCCGGCACTACTCCTCCATTTCCACCACCATCTCCTCCACCACTCCTTCACCAAATCCTCCACCATTCTCCTCTCCTCTCCTCCTCCATTTCCAACAACAACACCACCTCCATATCATCTTCTTCTTCCTCTTTTCCACCATAAAACACCAAGAAACACCAAACAACCCATTCTCACCGCCACCTTCTCCACCATTTCCACCACCACCTACACCTCCTTGGACACCACGAACCACACCAATATCAACTCCTCGGCGAGCTCTTTCATTCTAGCCAACTCGTCGCTCCCCGTAACCTCGTTTGTAAAATCCCATTTTTTCAAAGTGAACTATACTTGCACCATCACCTCCTTCCCTTGTGAAGGCCGGCCACTCCTTTCGGATTGGGGCCGCGCTCTTCTCCGTTGGCAAGACTCTAAGGCCGGTGCCCTCCTTTCGGATTGGGGCCGTGCTCTTCTTCGTCGACAATATCGCCGTAGATTATTCCGGTAATCGTTCGCGATTATTCCGGTAATCGTTTTGGTGATAATTGACGACAACGATTATTCCGGATGCTCAAGGCTTCAAAGTAACATTTTTAGGCGGGTGGTTTTCCTTGCCAAAGACTTGGACAACTTATTCTCATACTTGAATTTTTATATCATGCAAGATAATCAACAAACACAACCCTCAAAAGTCAGGTTCTGCTCTCTGTTTGCACTCTGTTAGTCGACTTGACCCAGTCATTAGTCGACTTGAACCCTTTATTAGTCGACTACCCCCTTATCCTAGTCGACTAACTCATTGAAACGCAACCTTTTTTCTGAAGACGCGATCTTATTAGTCGACTAACCCCTTTTTCCTAGTCGACTAACTTTTTCTTAAAGACGCGGCTCTACGAGACGCAACCTTATTAGTCGACTACTCCCTTACTCCTAGTCGACTAACTTTTTCTTGAAGACGCGGCTCTACGAGACGCGACCTTATTAGTCGACTACTCCTTTACTCCTAGTCGACTAACTTTTCTTGAAGACGCGACCTTATTAGTCGACTACCTATTTATCCCTAGTCGACTAACTTTTTCTGAAGACGCGACCCTATGAGACGTGGCCTTATTAGTCGACTTGGTCCTCCCCTATAGTCGACTAACTCCTTCTCTAGTCGACTACTTATTTTCCCTAGTCGACTAGAATTGGCTGACTGCTGTGTTTGATCCCTTTATTAGAAATAGACCCTTCCTATGGATTTTGTATTGATCATGTGCCTTCAATTGCTCAGCTCCACTTGATGTTACTCAACTATCACTCTACTATCGCCAGATACAAGCTGACATATACCTGTCTGATATGTTATCACCTGACACCTGACATACTACTACTTGACACTGACTCATGTTGTACCACTTGTTCCCGTCAAATCCTGAATGGAACTAAGTGCCACACGGAACAAAGTGCCACATCACACTCGTGGTGGGGGCCACCTCTAGAATCCATCCCCTCAGAGCAAAGTGCCACATGGAACAAAGTGCCACGCCACACACATGGTGGGGGCCACCTCTTGAATCTGTGGGGGCCACCTCTTGAATCTGTAGGATCACCTCCTGTCTGTACCTGATCTCCTGTTATGATTCTTGTTATGTACTCCTGAATTTCCTGATCATGTCCTGCTTCGGTTCTTACCATAAAAGTGATATTTACTTGATAAATTATTATAAATAGATAACTTGTACTGGTTTGGGGGAAACTGATGGGCCCTGATTAATCATGTTTATGGTGGTCTTATTGAGCCGCGCGTGGCCACATACTTGAGGGATCACCTGGCGGCCACCAGGGATTCCGTGGGGTGTACTGGCACCCCTACTCCTGATTATTCCTGCTGAGTATGCACACGCTCTAGACCTATTTCTATGGGATCTGCGATACTCTATTCCTGTTCGGGCGTCCATAAGTCCCGGTACCTAGCGGTACGTTCTGGCTCAGCACCGGATACTCCTGAACCGTTGTCCCGGGCATGTACGGGACCCATCCGAAACATGATTCATCGAACTTTATCAGTTTCCAAATAACTTGCTCTATAAGTTGTAAGTAGATGTATGTGTAATGGGACATATACTAAAACCTACAACTTAGACAGTCTAATTATAATAATATACTAATATGATGCAGTTGTATTGTTTTGTAACTCGAGCTGTACAAGTTCAGGTTACGATAACATGAGGTAAAGGTATATAGATGAGGGTTTCCTTATTTGGATTATTCCTTCGAGGTACTAATCTCATGGAGCCATGACCTAAACCTGTACAATTGGATTTACTCGTAATCGGTTTTTATTCTGTTTTATCGGTTTTGATGTTAGTTTAGGAGATATCTGGTATTGTCCTACCTACTTTATTTCTCGTCTCGTTACTTTCTCTTATCTTATCATACCATGAGTATTCTCTGCTTGACATCTCTCGTTATGCATTTACCTGCTTTTGCATGCTTATGCTCACGTCATGGTTTTCAATGCATGATTCGGTTTTATCGGTACACTTGTACTCATATCAGCACGCCATCTGGCTTTTGCCTCACCACTCGCTGGGGGAGTTCTGACTCCTCTGGATCCTCATGTCCAGGTCCTGGAGCTTGGACCGTAGGGTATTTTCTTGCTGAGGACCAAGTTCACTTCTGCGGAGCAGTCAGATCAGCTGTAGCTCCAGTCCCATCCTTGCTCCCCCTGTTGGCTCGCGGCTCCTCCAGCTATCTCGTGAGCACCCTTTTGTGCTGTTCATAATATACATATCCTTGTATTCTCGCATTTGCGCCTATCAGGTGATGTAATATTATTGTAATATTTGTCACTTCTGGTGATAACTTTGTAATTGTACTCATATGTTGGAATGTATAATGCACCATTTGCTTCCGTACTCTGATTCTTACCTGTACTAATGCTTAGCGTATATATGTGAGGGTATTTCTGACCTGCGTATATACGTTGCAGTAACGTCTCCGTACCCGCCGGATCGGGGCGTTACAGGGTGGTATCAGAGCCTAGGTTCTTACATCCTCAGTACGTCCAGATGGCAGATTAATGGAAGAGATTTGCAACTGGAATACAAGAGTCCTGGTTATACAATCCACTACAAGTACAGAGTTATCTTTCTCTTTCTTTTGATCCATTCCTTGTATCCTGAGACCCTTCAATCTTTTACCTTCCAGTTTCTTCTTATTACCTTCTCCAACCAACTCAAATATGGAAAGACGGGGAACACGTAATGGTGCTGGTACTTCTCAAGATGGACCCAACAGAGACAATGATGGTATGATGAGGATACTTCAAGGGATGATGCAGAGTCAACAACAACAGACAGAGCTTCTACGTCAAGGACTGTTAGTTGCACCCGAGAACAGAGGCCAGGCAGCGTGTCGGATTTCAGGAGGTTACAACCGGCTATCTTTTCAGGCACAGAGAAGCCCCTGGATGCAGAACAGTGGCTGATAGAACAACAGATCTTTTGAAGGCGGCCCGAGTCCCTGATGAGAACCAAGTGGAAGTAGCCAAGATACAATTGAAGGATGTGGCCCGGACATGGTGGTTGGCGGAAGAAGCGACACTGGAGAAACCCATCATATGGGACCAGTTCTCAAAGGGTTTCTACGATAGATTCTTCCCTGCAACAGCTCAAAGGGACATGGAAGAATAATTTATCCGCCTGCAGCAGCGCAACCGGTCAGTGGATGAATATGCTGCTGAATTTTGAGGCTCAGTAGATTTGCTCCCTACATGGTGGCAGACGAAGAAAAACGGGCGAGCAGATTTCAGCAAGGGCTGAAGATGGATGTCCAGATGTATCTTATTCCTCAACAGCTGAAGACATACTCTCAGGTCCTCTCCATTGCCCGTGAAGTAGAACGAGGACTGGAGAAGGAGAATGAGAACCAGGTACAGAGCAAGTCAGTGAAGAGACCCTTTCAATTGATGAACAAAGAAGATACAGCAAGGACCCCCAACGGGCCGATAGTCAAGCGACCATTCCGATCTCCCCCTCAGCAGATGATATGCGGGTACTGCCAAAAGCCCGGACACCTCCAACGCAACTGCCGAAGGGCTAATGGACTATGTTTGGTATGTGGATCCGGTAATCACTTGACAAGTGGTTGCCCATTTAAGAGGACCTATCCAACACATCAACATTTCCAACACGACCAACACCCCAGCACTTCCAGCCTCACCACTGAGAGGAAACCCAGAACCCATTGACCGAAGAAGAGCCCCATTTCCGCCCCAGCAGTATGATCAGCCACAGAGAGGAGCGAGAACTAGAGCAGATCATGGTAGAGGTCAAGTCTACAACATGGCGGCAGAGGCATCAGACGAAGCAACAGCAGAATGTGAAGCTCGGTATCCGGAACAGGAACCTTGAGGATGTCACTGTAACCGCTACTCCTGATCTTTTGTATTTTGAGTTGGTAATCTTTCGTAAATATTCCACTTTATCATTCTCTCATTATCGACCCTGATCTCTCCTGTGTTCATCTTTCCCTTATCGAAATTGCGAGGACGCAATTTTTGTAAGGTGGGTGGATCATAACACCCCGCTCCCGGAATACGTGCTTAATTGCGTATTCAGATTTTTCAGTCGTATTTTTTCGATTTACTTTCTGTATTTGTTTTGTATTATGAGATACTTACATGATCGTTTTGCCTTGGATCTGGATTCGTGAACTCGGAGTCATCCCTAATCTGAACCGGGAACCCGATCCTAGTGAGTGGCTCGATTTGATCTTTTCGCTATTCTAATTTGACCGATTTCAGTTTTAAACATCATTTTCTAATATTTTAGATTTTCTATGATTTTCTGAAATTTTCCAGAATTAAATTGAAATTCTTCAAAACCGGGGTCGACCGATACCGCTGATCGATTCTCGGATTTTTAATTTACAAATGGAGTTGAATTTTTAGAAACGGCTTTCCTGTAACTCTTAAAATCATATTTTCTATCTAAATACTTTTTCTGAGAATTTTCTAAATTTATCGAAATTCCACTGGATTTGGTGTCGGCCAGTATCACTGGTTGATTCCAGGAATTTTAGTTTATAATTGGGATTAAATTTCTGAATTCCGCTTTCATATTACTTCTTAGAATGATATTTTATCCTTTCAGGAATTTTCTGAGATTTTTCAGATTTTATCAAAATCCGGCCGACCCGGTGTAGACCAGTATTGACGGTTGACTTTATGATTTTATTTTGAAAATGAGATTGAATTTCTGAAAATCGATTTCACCAAAAATCTTTTTATAATATTTATTATTTTTGAGAATTTTGGGAAGCTATCCAAGCTATTCCATTTTTTGGACTTTTCCGGAGTTTTCGGTGTTTTCCAGATACCGGAATAGTATCCAGATATTTTTTCACTTTTCTCTCTCCTCGCTAGACGCGAGTTTCACCAACCTAGGATTCTGCATTTAATGCAGAGATCCTCTCCATGCTGCATTTAATGCACTGCTAATCAATTCCAATCAAGTCATTATGACTTTTGTCCTTTTGTTAAAACGCAACTCTTGCATTTTTCCAATCACGGGTTTCTTTCCCGCGTCTGGCAATTGCCAGACGCGGCTTTTCTTTTCTCTTGGACGCAGGTTGTTTCCTTGAGACGCAAGTCTCATTATTCAAAGGGAATTCCAAAGTCAAAATAGTAATTATTAATTCCCTTTATATATAACCACCCCACCCTTCCTTCTTCCTCTCTCTTTCACTTTTCCTTCTTCTCACTTTGCAGCATGCAGCCAGCAGAGAAAGCTATGGCTACCCCTTAAAAGCTTTGCCTCCCTTTGGCCACCCATTTCTCCACCATTTTTCCTTCATTTTCACCACAAATTCCACCATCATTCTCTCCTTCATCTCCTCCTCCATTTCCAACAACAACACCACCTCCATATCATCTTCTTCTTCCTCTTTTCCACCATAAAACACCAAGGAACCCACTTCACCACCTTTTCCACCACCAACTCCTCCTTCATCTCCACCACAACTTCTCCAACTCTCTACCTTCATCTTCTTCCTCCTCCATCTCCATTTAGACCACCACAACTTCAACAACTCCACCAAAGCTTCCACCTTCTCCTTTACCTTCTCCAAAAATATACCACCACCATTAAAACCTCTCCACAAAACCACCACCCCCTCACCTTCTCAAGGGCCGGCCACCTCCTTTGGATTGGGGCCGACCTCTTCGTCGGGAATATCTCCGGTGATCATTCCGGTAATCGTTCACGATTATTCCGGTGATCATTCCGGCTCTGGTGATTATTTCGGTAAACGTTCACGATTATTCCGGTAATCTTTCCGGTGACAATCGCAACGACAAACACTAAACACCACAACCCCGAAATCACCTTCCCTCCTCTGTTTTATTGCTGACGCAGATCTCACCCCCGCGTCTAGGCAATCCCTTAACGCGGCCTTTGCGTTCTTGTATCGACGCAACGCGGAGTCCAGGCCCGCGTCTGTGTCCTACTCGTGTCAACACGACGCGGAGCCCATGCCCGCGTCTGTGTTCTTTTCGTGCTAAACGCGACGCAGAACCCACATCCGCGTCCGCGTTCTCCTCGCGGCCTGACTTGAGCACAGATCCCGCGTTTGTGACATCTCCGCAGCGCGTCTCCCGCGTCTGCGATTCCCGCGTCTCTATTCTCTCTCTCCTCCCTTATATTTTAAACGCATTGACGCGTTGATTCCCTGGATTCCAGAGCTTGAGATTTCACAGTGTTTTTCTGAATTTTAGGCGAGTGTTCTCGCTTTCTCATTGACTTTCCCGCATCGTCGGGTTGACTTGCATAACATTATGTATTTATATCGGTGTTCTCGTTTGGTATTGTGATGTACATACTTGTTATATTAACTGTTGACATACACCTGTCTGTATCATACTTGACAACTGACGTGTTACCACCTGACATGACTTACTACCTAACATATGTTTTACCACCTGCTTCTTGGCACGTTGATACTTGAACCCTTGAAATAGGGAGGCTCCTGACTTTACTCCTGTTGATCCCCGTAATGGGATAACCATGAATATAAGATTAATATGAATACTCTGTGGACATTATTACTAGATAAATTATTATAAGTAGACAACTTGTACCTGGTTTGGGGGAAACTGATGGGCCCTGATTAATCATGTTTATGGTGGTCTTATCGAGCCGCGCGTGGCCACATACTTGAGGGATCACCTGGCGGCCACCAGGGATTCCGTGGGGTGTGATGGCACCCCTACTCCTGTCTATTCCTGCCGGGTATGCACACGCCCTAGGCCTATTTCTATGGGATCTGCGATACTCTATTCCTGTTCGGGCGTGAATAAGTCCCGGTACCTAGCGGTACGTTCCGGCTCAGCACCGGATACTCCTGAACCGTTGTCCCGGGCATGTACGGGGCCCATCCGAAACATGATTCATCGAACTTTATCAGTTTCCAAATAACTTACTCTATAAGTTGTAAGTGGAAGTGTGTGTGGAATGGGACGCATACTGAAACCTGCAACTTAGAATGCCCCAATTATAATAAGATGCTAAGATACTATTGTTGTGTTGTTTTGTAACTCGGGTTGTATGCGTTTGGATTACGGTGACATGGGATAAAGGTATATAAATGAGGGTTTCCTTATTTGGATTATTCCTTCGAAGTATTGATCTCATGGAGCCGTGACCTAAACCCGTGCAATCGGATTTGCTCGTATTCAGTTTTATTCGGTTTTGTCGGTTTTATGTTAGTTTAGGAGATATCTGGTATTGTCCTATTTACTTTATTTCTCGTCTCGTTACTTTTCTTATCTTATCATACCATGAGTATTCTCTGCTTGACATCTCTCGTTATGCATTTACTTGCTTTTGCATGCTTATGCTCACGTCATGGTTTTCAATGCATGATTCAGTTTTATCGGTACACTTGTACTCATATCAGCACGCCATCTGGCTTTTGCCTCACCACTCGCTGGGGGAGTTCTGACTCCTCTGGATCCTCATGTCCAGGTCCTGGAGCTTGGACCGTAGGGTATTTTCTTGCTGAGGACCAAGTTCACTTCTGCGGAGCAGTCAGATCAGCTGTAGCTCCAGTCCCATCCTTGCTCCCCCTGTTGGCTCGCGGCTCCTCCAGCTATCTCGTGAGCGCCCTTTTGTGCTGTTCATACATATACATATCCTTGTATTCTCGCATTTGCGCCTATCAGGTGATGTAATATTATTGTAATATTTGTCACCTCTGGTGATAACTTTGTAATTGTACTCATATGTTGGAATGTATAATGCACCATTTGCTTCCGTACTCTGATTCTTGCCTGTACTGATGCTTAGCGTATATATGTGAGGGTATTTCTGACCTGCGTATATACGTTGCAGTAACGTCTCCGTACCCGCCGGATCGGGGCGTTACAGGGTGGTATCAGAGCCTAGGTTCTTACATCCTCAGTACGTCCAGATGGCAGATTAATGGTAAAGAGATTTGCAACTGGAATACAAGAGTCCTGGTTATACAATCCAACTACAAGTACAGAGTTATCTTTCTCTTTCTTTTGATCCATTCCTTGTATCCTGAGACCCTTCAATCTTTTACCTTCCAGTTTCTTCTTATTACCTTCTACAACCAACTCAAATATGGAAAGACGGGGAACACGTAATGGTGCTGGTATTCTCAAGATGGACCCAACAGAGACAATGATGGTATGATGAGGATACTTCAAGGGATGATGCAGAGTCAACAACAACAGATAGAGCTTCTACGTCAAGGACTGTTAGTTGCTCCCTGAGAACAGAGGCCAGGCAGCGTGTCGGATTTCAGGAGGTTACAATCGGCTATCTTTTCAGGCACAGAGAAGCCCCTGGATGCAGGACAGTGGCTGATAGACACAAAAGATCTTTTGAAGGCGGCCCGAGTCCCTGATGAGAACCAAGTGGAAGTAGCCAAGATACAATTGAAGAATGTGGCCCGGACATGGTGGTTGGCGGAAGAAGCGACACTGGAGAAACCCATCACATGGGACCAGTTCTCAAAGGGTTTCTACGAGAGATTCTTCCCTGCAACAGCTCAAAGGGACATGGAAGAACAATTTATCCGCCTGCAGCAGCGCAACCGGTCAGTGGATGAATATGCTGCTGAATTTTTGAGGCTCAGTAGATTTGCTCCCTACATGGTGGCAGACGAAGAAAAACGGGCGAGCAGATTTCAGCAAGGGCTGAAGATGGATGTCCAGATGTATCTTATTCCTCAACAGCTGAAGACATACTCTCAGGTCCTCTCCATTGCCCGTGAAGTAGAACGAGGACTGGAGAAGAAGAATGAGAACCAGGTACAGAACAAGTCAGTGAAGAGACCCTTTCAATTGATGAACGAAGAAGATACAGCAAGGACCCCCAACGGGCCGATAGTCAAGCGACCATTCCGATCTCCCCTCAGCAGATGATATGCGGGTACTGCCAAAAGCCCGGACACCTCCAACGCAACTGCCGAAGGGCTAATGGACTATGT
Source organism: Agave tequilana (assembly GCA_038442645.1). NCBI lineage: Eukaryota > Viridiplantae > Streptophyta > Magnoliopsida > Asparagales > Asparagaceae > Agave > Agave tequilana. Next base: position 320,113 of record JAVJIF010002449.1, on the reverse strand, counting down.
TTGGTATGTGGATCCGGTAATCACTTGACAAGTGGTTGCCCATTTAAGAGGACCTATCCAACACCATCAACATTTCCAACACGACCAACACCCCCAGCACTTCCTGCCCCACCACTGAGAGGAAACCCAGAACCCGTTGACCGAAGAGCCCCATTTCCGCCCCAGCAGTATGATCAGCCACAGAGAGGAGCGAGAACTAGAGCAGATCATGGTAGAGGTCAAGTTACAACATGGCGGCAGAGGCATCAGACGAAGCAGCAGCAGAATGTGAAGCTCGGTATCCGGAATAGGAACCTTGAGGATGTCACTGTAACCGCTACTCCTGATCTTTTGTATTTTGAGTTGGTAATCTTTCGTAAATATTCCACTTTATCATTCTCTCATTATCGACCCTGATCTCTCCTGTGTTCATCTTTCCCTTATCGAAATTGCGATGACGCAATTTTTGTAAGGTGGGTGGATCGTAACACCCCGCTCCCAGAATACGTGCTTAATTGCGTATTCAGATTTTTCAGTCATATTTTTCGATTTACTTTCTGTATTTGTTTTGTATTACGAGATACTTACATGATCGTTTTGCCTTGGATCTGGATTCGTGAACTCGGAGTCAGCCCTAATCTGAACCGGGAACCCGATCCTAGTGAGTGGCTCGATTTGATCTTTTCGCTATTCTAATTTGACCGATTTCATTTTAAACATCATTTTCTAATATTTTAGATTTTCTATGATTTTCTGAAATTTTTCAGAATTAAATTGAAATTCTTCAAAACCGGGGTCGACCGATACCGCTGACGATTCTCGGATTTTTAATTTACAAACGGAGTTGAATTTTAAGAAACGGCTTTCTTGTAACTTCTTAAAATCATATTTTCTATCTAAATACTTTTTCTGAGAATTTTCTAAATTTATCGAAATTCCACTGGATTTGGTGTCGGCCAGTATCACTGGTTGATTCCAGGAATTTTAGTTTATAATTGGGATTAAATTTCTGAATTCCGCTTTCATATTACTTCTTAGAATGATATTTTATTCTTTCAGAAATTTTTGGGATTTTTCAGATTTTATCAAAATCCGGCCGACCCGGTGTAGACCGGTATTGACGGTTGACTTTATGATTTTTATTTTGAAAATGAGATTGAATTTCTGAAAAACGATTTCACCAAAAATCTTTTTATAATATTTATTATTTTTGAGAATTTTTGGGAAGCTATCCAAGCTATTCCATTTTTTGGACTTTTCTGAAGTTTTCGGTGTTTTCCCAGATACCGGAATAGTATCCAGATATTTTTTCACTTTTGTCTCTCCTCGCTAGACGCGAGTTTCACCAACCTAGGATTCTGCATTTAATGCAGAGATCCTCTACATGCTGCATTTAATGCACTGCTAATCAATTCCAATCAAGTCATTATGACTTTTGTCCTTTTGTTAAAACGCAACTCTTGCATTTTCCAATCACGGGTTTCTTTCCCGCGTCTGGCAATTGCCAGACGCGGCTTTTCTTTTCTCTTGGACGCAGGTTGTTTCCTTGAGACGCAAGTCTCATTATTCAAAGGGAATTCCAAAGTCAAAATAGTAATTATTAATTCCTTTATATATAACCACCCCACCCTTCCTTCTTCCTCTCTCTTTCACTTTTTCCTTCTTCTCACTTTGCAGCATGCAGCCAGCAGAGAAAGCTATGGCTACCCCTTAAAAGCTTTGCCTCCCTTTGGCCACCCATTTCTCCACCATTTTTCCTTCATTTTCACCACAAATTCCACCATCATTCTCTCCTTCATCTCCTCCTCCATTTCCAACAACAACAACACCTCCATATCATCTTCTTCTTCCTCTTTTCCACCATAAAACACCAAGGAACCCACTTCACCACCTTTTCCACCACCAACTCCTCCTTCATCTCCACCACAACTTCTCCAACTCTCTACCTTCATCTTCTTCCTCCTCCATCTCCATTTAGACCACCACAACTTCAACAACTCCACCAAAGCTTCCACCTTCTCCTTTACCTTCTCCAAAAATATACCACCACCATTAAAACCTCTCCACAAAACCACCACCCCCTCACCTTCTCAAGGGCCGGCCACCTCCTTTGGATTGGGGCCGACCTCTTCGTCGGGAATATCTCCGGTGATCATTCGGTAATCGTTTACGATTATTCCGGTGATCATTCCGGCTCCGGTGATTATTTCGATAATCGTTCACGATTATTCCGGTAATCTTTCCGGTGACAATCGCAACGACAAACACTAAACACCACCACCCCGAAATCACCTTCCCTCCTCTGTTTTATTGCTGACGCGGATCTCACCCCCGCGTCTAGGCAATCCCTTAACGCGGCCTTCGCGTTCTTGTATCGACGCAACGCGGAGTCCAGGCCCGCGTCTGTGTCCTTCTCGTGTCAACACGACGCGGAGCCCATGCCCGCGTCTGTGTTCTTTTCGTGCTAAACGCGACGCAGAACCCACATCCGCGTCCGCGTTCTCCTCGCGGCCTGACTTGAGCACAGATCCTGCGTTTGTGACATCTCCGCAGCGCGTCTCCCGCGTCTGCGATTCCCGCGTCTCTATTCTCTCTCTCCTCCCTTATATTTTAAACGCATTGACGCGTTGATTCCCTGGATTCCAGAGCTGGAGATTTCACAGTGTTTTCCTGAATTTTAGGCGAGTGTTCTCGCTTTCTCATTGGACTTTCCCGCATCGTCGGGTTGACTTGCATAACATTATGTATTTATATCGGTGTTTTCGTTTGGTATTGTGATGTACATACTTGTTATATTAACTGTTGACATACACCTGTCTGTATCATACTTGACAACTGACGTGTTACCACCTGACATGACTTACTACCTAACATATGTTTTACCACCTGCTTCTTGACACGTTGATACTTGAACCCTTGAAATAGGGAGGCTCCTGACTTTACTCCTGTTGATCCCCGTAATGGGATAACCATGAATATAAGATTAATATGAATACTCTGTGGACATTATTACTGGATAAATTATTATAAGTAGACAACTTGTACCTGGTTTGGGGGAAACTGATGGGCCCTGATTAATCATGTTTATGGTGGTCTTATCGAGCCGCGCGTGGCCACATACTTGAGGGATCACCTGGCGGCCACCAGGGATTCCGTGGGGTGTGATGGCACCCCTACTCCTGTCTATTCCTGCCGGGTATGCACACGTCCTAGGCCTATTTCTATGGGATCTGCGATACTCTATTCCTGTTCGGGCGTGAATAAGTCCCGGTACCTAGCGGTACGTTCCGGCTCAGCACCGGATACTCCTGAACCGTTGTCCCGGGCATGTACGGGGCCCATCCGAAATATGATTCATCGAACTTTATAAGTTTCCAAATAACTTGCTCTATAAGTTGTAAGTGGAAGTGTGTGGAATGGGACGCATACTGAAACCTACAACTTAGACGGCCCCAATTATAATAAGATGCTAAGATACTATTGTTGTGTTGTTTTGTAACTCGGGTTGTATGCGTTTGGATTACGGTGACATGGGATAAAGGTATATAAATGAGGGTTTCCTTGTTTGGATTATTCCTTCGAAGTATTGATCTCATGGAGCCGTGACCTAAACCCGTACAATCGGATTTGCTCGTATTCGGTTTTATTCGGTTTTGTCGGTTTTATGTTAGTTTAGGAGATATCTGGTATTGTCTTATTTACTTTATTTCTCGTCTCGTTACTTTCTCTTATCTTATCATACCATGAGTATTCTCTGCTTGACATCTCTCGTTATGCATTTACCTGCTTTTGCATGCTTATGCTCACGTCATGGTTTTCAATGCATGATTCGGTTTTATCGGTACACTTGTACTCATATCAGCACGCCATCTGGCTTTTGCCTCACCACTCGCTGGGGGAGTTCTGACTCCTCTGGATCCTCATGTCCAGGTCCTGGAGCTTGGACCGTAGGGTATTTTCTTTCTGAGGACCAAGTTCACTTCTGCGGAGCAGTCAGATCAGCTGTAGCTCCAGTCCCATCCTTGCTCCCCCTGTTGGCTCGCGGCTCCTCCAGCTATCTCGTGAGCGCCCTTTTGTGCTGTTCATACATATACATATCCTTGTATTCTCGCATTTGCGCCTATCAGGTGATGTAATATTATTGTAATATTTGTCACCTCTGGTGATAACTTTGTAATTGTACTCATATGTTGGAATGTATAATGCACCATTTGCTTCCGTACTCTGATTCTTTCCTGTACTGATGCTTAGCGTATATATGTGAGGGTATTTCTGACCTGCGTATATACGTTGCAGTAACGTCTCCGTACCCGCCGGATCGGGGCGTTACATGTTCCTATTTCTATGGGCGAATTTTATCAAGATTTCGTTGCTTATGATGTCGTCGATATAGACAAGTGTCATATTCTTTTGGGGAAACTATGGCAACATAACGTTGATGCTACCTACAAAGGTAAAGAGAACGTATATATATGTTCACTTGAAAGGCAAAAGAGTTGTCATGAGGCCAATTTCACATACTTCAGAGTCTACAAATAAAAAGGCGTCTAAACTTGTACCTTTGTGCAATCGAGGATAATCAAGATTTTAGGATTAAACTTTTCCTCAAGCTGAGTTTGCTAAAGATAGCCATGTTCATGATTTAATTGACCAAAACTCGAGGATGAGTTCTTTTGATGAGGGAGGGACTGATGTATGAAGGCAGAGCAAGAATTCAAGGTTCAACAGCGGACCGAACACAAGTCTCCGTCGACCACCGAGTCGGTCGAGCAAGCCTGTCGAAGGCGTCGGTCGACTGCCAGCCCGGTCGATCGACTGACAATAGAGAACAAATAGAAACAACTCAGATTGTCGGTCGACCGCCTGAATTCTACTTTTTGAAGCTTATTTAAGGCCGTTGTATCTTTGTTTTTAGAAATCAAGTTTTAATTAATAAAATTGAGTTTTTCTCTCTAGTTGCTTGTGGATTCGAGTTGTTTATCTTTTCTCATGGAGTCAAGTTGTTTTGCTCGTGGATTCGAGTATTATCTTACCTGAAGGTATCACTTAGGATTCGTTGGCGTTAGAACGATCTAGTCGATGTCGTTCGCTTCCTTGTCTGCGTCAATATAGTGGGAGGGAATGGAATTAAATTAAAACAAAGTTCAAATTTCATTTTCGAGATTAGGTAATATTTATTTAAGATATGACTCTCAAATATAATAATACAAGCCCTTTTTTTTTTTTTTTTCCTTTGTAAAAAGAAAAGAAAAAAAGGTCTAACCATACATTTTTTCTTGCAAGTAAAATACAAACCGCACATAGCATACGAAACACACACACATGGAGCAAACCAACGTACTATGATATGTATTTACGGGCAGCGGAGGAGGACGGTCTCGACGGTGATCCCCGGCCCGAACCCGACGAGCAGACCCCACTCCAAGCCCTCTCCAGCCGTCGGCAACTTCTTCTCCTCCGATTTCCTCCTCATCATCTCCATCACAAACAGCACGGAAGCGCTGGACATGTTCCCGTACTCTTTCAGCACCTCCCTCGTCGCCCACAGCTTCTCCTTGTTCAGCCCAAGAATCATCTCAACCGCATCGACTATCGCCCTGCCCCCGGGGTGCAAGATCCAGAACACGTCATTGGGTGACGTGATCCCTAGTGGGCCCATCGCTCCTTTCATCACGTGCGGCATGCTCCCGGCTATGTAGAGCGGGATCTCCAGCTGGAGGCTAATCATGAGCCCCGACTCCCTCAGCTTCCCCTCGATCAGCCCATCCGACCCCGGTATGATATTCTGCGCCGCGTACATGATTTCGAACAAGAGACGCTCGATCCCGGGTTGCGGGTCCGTGCCCACGATCACCGCGGCGGCACCGTCGCTGAACAGAGCTTGGGTCACCAGATTCTGCACGTGGTCCTTGCAGGGGCCACGAAAGCCATTGATTGTGGGCTCGGAGCAGACCACGAGGAGTCGGGCACCGGGGTTATTCTCGGCCAAGTCCTTGGCGAGGCGAAGGACGCTGCCGCCGCCGAAGCAGCCTTGCTGGTAGAGCATGAAGCGCTTGGTGGAGAGAGGGAGACCGAGGATTTTGACCAGCTCGTAGTCGGCACCGGGCATGGAGGCACCGCTGCTGTTGCAGAAGACGAGGTGGGTGATGTCGGAGACGGGGCGGCCCCAGTCCTCTATGGCTTTGGTCGCTGCCTCTGCGCCCAGCTGAGGGATCACGACGTCCAGCAACTCCTGCCGGGCGTCCAGGGAAGGAGAGCTGTATGCAGTTAAGGCAGGGTTTTCTTTCAGCATCTCTTCTGTGAAGTAGGTGTAGCGTTTGCTAATTGAAGACTTGTCACCTGCGCCATTGAGTTGATAATTAATTCATGACCAGTTTCTTTGATTTAGTATTAATTTAGTACATGAAAATTTCATTGTTCAAATCGTAAATAGAGTAAACTATTTGGAGCCTTTTTTATAAAAATAAAATTTACATAATAAGTTGAATAGAATTAAACAATTTTATTTTCTACCAAAAATAGATATGTTCTTTAAGCAAATAAAAATAAACAGTAAACTATTTTAATTTTATTTTATTAATTTCGTGACTTATTAACTTATTTTATATCACTATCAGAACGTCGTACATGCTGTTAAGTAAAAATATAATTAATGTTAAACCGATTATTCAAGTAGACTAAGACTGACTCAAGAGGATCATACTTATAACTAATTAGTGGATTGCACTGTACCTTTTACTCTCTTCTGCGTACATTCGACTCCGTTTGAGACAAAAGAATATATGCTCTGGATAACAAAATTCTTAAGCAAAAAAGTGATATATTGGATAGATCACCACATGGATATAAATCTAAATTAAGTTACAAACTAAGAGTACGGAAAATTCAGACATGCAAGCAGGCCTGTCCATGTGCAACAATTTCGATGGAGAGTTCAGATTGCAACTGTAGTATGAATGTAATTTCATTGTTAGACTGTAAATAAAATATCCTCAAATCTTATTATAATTTTGAAATTTTGACACAGTAAAAGGAAGTATCAGAGTAGTCTAGGTTTAAGTTTCATCCGGTGCGCATTTAAAAAGTGAATTTTAATGCGAGGGGTCTTAATACTAGTAATTGGAATAAGAATATTGGAATGACATGTATAGTTCATGAGAATGCACTTACAGATGCGACGGAACTTATCCTTGAGTTCAACCATTTGCTCGCTGTTTGTAACCCTGAAGTAGTCCTCCGGCAGTGTCCTCTGGTCCACTGCGTGTGGACCGGTAGCCGTGCCGATCGCGAGGACTGCCGCCTTTCCGGCCGGTCCCGAGATAGGGAGCATCTTTGCAATGGACTCCATTGATCCCTTCGTTTTTAGAGAGATTAATCAGGAGATTATTAGGATGAGATAGTTTCTTGGCAGGCTGGATCTTGGAATTGCTGCTTAGCCTGATGATAATAGATTTTAGCAAGAATGCTAGTCCTTTTATAGCCTTTCAGCAATAAGAGAATTCTCTAAAATTATAACTTTTTAAAAAATTTGTCCTAGTGTGAACTTTTGATACCGGTTGACTTGTTCGCGCATATATTGAATTAATGTTGTATGGGCCAAAATATGATCCCATCCCACTTGTCAAGGGGTCTGGTAGAGTTACAGCGTGTCATAAAAAAAACAAGTGTCATAAAAAAAACAATCACTATTGACGCGTGAAATTTACTCTCTTATAATAGATTTAAAGAATTTAAAATTTTGTTCTTTTGAAATTTAATATCTTATCCAGTACTGACATAGAGTCGAACATCTTATAATATTAATATGTGTGTGTGTCACACACATAAAACATATCAAGTTAAGAGAGATGGAGGGAGATATTTTTTTTTTTACTCAGCTCACAGTCCTATCCATGCCTCCTATATTTTAATTACAACGATAGTGTTTTCGATTCGGTGTTTCTAGTTCTGTACATTAATTTCTAGTTCTGCACATTAAGTTCACACCTGTTTTTCGAACAACCGGGACATGAATGGACCAGATCTAGAACTAGACAAAACCAATTTTTATCTATTGGGATTGTTTAGTTTGGGGTAGAAGTGAGGAAGAGAAAAAGTGAAGAAGTAATAATAGTTCTCTGTGAAACTTGAGAATTGGTTTGTAAGTTTTTCGGTGCTTGGATGTTGTTGGGAAGTGTGCTTTGCAAAATGTTATGTCTTTTCCGATATTTGGATGGTAATGTAGAGGTCAAAGTGAAAAAGTTGACCACAAAGTTGACCGCAAAATAATATTAAAATAAAAAATTAATTAAGAAAAATAAAAATTAGACTGCAATTAGAATGCAAGTGAGATTCACATGATCACAAAATTACCTGTTTTGAGTTACAACTTATTACAAATAAGATTTACATAATCACAAATTAATTGTAATACCCTAAAAATAAGTGAGAAAATGATCGTGTAAAAAAGCAAAGAAAAAAGAAAAAGAGATTTTTGTCATATTCTCATTCAGTGTTTAGATAAATAAGAAAGTGAGTCTAACATCCTTGAATCCAAACAGCCCTATCTACCGACGCAGCTAATCCTAGTGGAAATTTCAAACCTGTATTCTTATTTCTTGTCTAATGTTAATCAATGTTTGATGGAGACTGTAAACAAATACAATGAATGATGTGGGTCACAAAGTTACTAAATGCGGTCAGCAAATGGGAGCTGTGTACATGACTTGCTGTCGTTGAATGCCCGCGCTTTTTGCCAAATTGTGGGCATGCATATCTGTACCTGTCTAATCTAATCAAGTAAGAGTTCATATTATGAAGTTCACGTTTTCTACTAAACATTTTCTTTTTTTTTTTTTTTTTTTTTATTTAGTTTTTTCTAATTGAATAGATAGTAGTACCATATTAACTTTGTCAAGCAAACTTCCCCACTCACTTTTCTCTTTGCAAGCTATCTCCAAGAATGGTGATCCATAGTTAATTTCCATGGTGCCGCCTCATAGGGGTGGCCACCGGGGCGGGTCGACCCGCGTCGACCCGCCCCGACCCGTACTGTGCGACTCGTCGGAGTCGCACAGACGGGTTGGCGGGTCAACCCGTACCCGCCCCGTTAAGGGGCGGGTCAAAACGGGTTGACCCGTCCCGTGGTCACGGGACGAATCCAATTCGTCCCGTGACGAATCACGGGACGAGTCGGGTCGGGGAAAATTTCCCCGACCCCCCCTTCTTAATTTTTTTTTTTAGTCTAATAATTTTTTAAGAACGTTAGAGGGGAAAATTATTATACGCCCCCTATATTAAAAATTTTTTTATTTTAAACCCTCAACGGCTCAAAACTGAGCCGTTGGGGTGAAAAACGAGGGTGCCACGTGGCACCCTCGTTTTTCACCCCAACGGCTCAGTTTTGAGCCGTTGGCACTAAAAAAAAAATAAAAAAATAAAAACCCTAACCTCTAATCTTCTATAAATACCTACCCTCATTCATTTTCATCTCACATTCTCACTTCATCTCAACTCTCTCTTCTATTTTCATCCTCTAACTCTAATTCACTCTTATTCTCTTACAATTACAAATCTCTACCAACTTTCAATCTAGTCTAATGGATCCCAACTGGAGTACTGGCGGTTCCTCATCCGAAGCCGGTGGCAGCTCTTCATCAACACACAATCCGTCAGCTGCCGCACCTTACACCGATGTTGGCGGTAGCTCATCATCAGCATATACCGCTTACCCACCATACAGCTATGCTCCACCAACATCCGCATTTGCTCCCTATCACAGTTCGTCAAGCTATGCATTTGACTACAGTGGTTTTGCACCATATACTCATGCTGCATATGCCAGTGATAGTGGTACAGGTCGGCATTCTATTTCCTTCCCTCCTCAATATGCCTCATATTCTCAACTTTTAATGTCAACATCACCAATGCACGCACAATCTCTGGCTCCTTTTTTTACTGAAACACAAGAACAACACGATACACAACCAACACAGCATGACACTATAGTTCCAGAAACACAACAACCTAAACCAACTAGCACAAGCACAAGCACAACCACTAAAGAAAGAGCCAAAACTTCTGCAGTGTGGAACCATTTTGTCTTAAAATTTGTTGAAGGTAGAAGAAAGGCAGAATGTAAGTACTGTCATCAACTATTTGATCATAAAGAAGGATACGGTACAGGTGTTCTTAATAAACACTATGAAAAAAAGCATGCTAAAAGTCACGGTTTACCACCACAACAAGCACAAATATTAGCTGATTCAGGCACACTCTCCACTTGGAGATATAAGCCTGAAGTAAATAAACATAAGTTAGCTGAATTTATTGTTCGAGCAGAACTTCCATTTTCTTTTACTGAATCAGATGCATTAGTTGATTATCTTAAATCTGTTTTTGCTCCTGATTATAAGAGAATTAGCAGACAAACTATAACTAGAGAAATTGAAGATTTATTTGTAAATAGAAAAAATATTTTGAAGGCTCTTTTTACTAGTGATGCTAGAAAAATTTTTTAACTTCCGATATATGGGAAGCTCTTAATCTTATTCATTATTTATGTGTTACTGCTCACTTTATTGATGAAAATTGGATTTTATAAAAACGTATTTTATCATTTTCTAAATTTTCTGAGAAACATTCTGCTACAAATGTAGCAAATTCAATTTTTCTTACTTGTAGAAATTATGGTATAGAAAATAAAATATTTTCTATTTCTTTTGATAATGCAAGTGAAAATACTGCTTCAATAAGACAATTGAAAACGATATTAGATCCAATTTTAAATGGTAAACTTTTTCATGTTAGATGTGTTTGCCATATATTGAATTTATGTGTACAAGATGGTCTAAAGCTCTTAGACAAATATATTTATAAAGTTAAAGAAATTATTTTACATATAAAACACAGTGGACCTAGGAGACAATCTTTTAAAGCTTATTGCCGACAATGTGGACTAAAGGAAAAACTGCTCCAAGCAGATGTGAAAACTCGTTGGAATTCAAGCTACTATATGATTAAAGATTGCCTTCCTTTTAAACAAGCAATTCAATTTTTTACAATAAATGAATGTTCATCTCTTTATATTAGTGATGAAGAATGGAAATTATATGAAAATTTTTGTAGTTTTCTAGAAAAATTTGACACTGCCACAAAAGCACTTTCTGGTACGTATTATCCCATATGTAACTTAGTTTTTTATAATCTTAATGAAATTGCTCAAGTATTTGCTGCATATAGAGATGATGATAGTCTTGTAGAGGCTATACATGATATGGAAGAAAAATTTCGAAAATATTTTGAAAATATGTCTTTTTTATTTTACTTAGCTGCAATTATGGATCCTAGAATTAAAATAGATAATTTAAAACTTTTATTATCTAATTTTATTTTATGTTTAAATTATGAACAAGATGTAGATAAATTACTTTTAGAAATTAGATCTCTTTTAGAAGAAATGTACTCATTGTACAGAGATGAGTTATTTCCACCTTCTTCTTCTGAATTTAGGGCACCTACACCATCACAAACTTCTTCTAGTAGTCTAGGTAAAAGATTATCTAATTTTAAAAGTATACTTTCCTCTAATACTAGAAAGAAACACTCTTCAGGAGCAGGTTCATTTGATGAACTTAATTTATATTTGAACACAATGCCTGCTGAAATAAATGAAAATGATGATGAACCATGGGAAACATTTGATGTTTTGTCGTGGTGGAAAGAACAGAGAAAACAATTTCCTGTTCTTTCTACCATGGCCCGAGATATACTAACACCTCCGGCCTCTACAGTAGCGTCCGAGAGCGCGTTTTCTGCAGGTGGTAGAGTTTTGACACCCTGGAGGAGCAGGCTGACGCCGAAACACTTGGAGATGGCGGTTTGCTTAAAGGACTGGTTCGATGCAGAAAGACGCACACAAGGAAAAGCTATTCTGGATGAAGAATTTGAACAAGATGAGGATGACGAATAGAGAACCACCAGAGTTTTTTATATACATTGTATGAGATGAGCACCAGAGTTTTGTTATGTATACGAGATGAGTTTTATGTACATTGTATATGTGATGAGCAATGTATATGATTTTTTCATATTAATAAAATAATTTGCCATTTTGCCTTACAAAAAAACTTGTAATTAGTGAAAATCAATTCTATTTTTTTTTATAATTTTAGAAAATTTTTTAAAATTTTTTCCTCTTTTTTCCCTATTTTTTCCTATTTTTTCCTATTTTTTCTTTTTAACTTTAAAATTTAAAATTTATGAATTAACGAATTAAAAAAAAAAAAATAGGCGAGACGGGTCTAACCCGTCTCGCCGAATCCGGTAACGAATCGGGTCAGGAGATCCGATTCGTTACCCGGGATTTGAACCCGTCCCGTTTAACCCGTGACGAGACGGGTCCAACCCGTCTCGTCCACGATTCGTTTGCCAGACGGGACGAATCAACCCGATTCGTCCCGTTGGCCGCCCCTACCGCCTCATTCATGCATGCCTTACTTAACAATCCCACATATGGATTTAATTGCATGCATTATGACAATAATACAAGAAAAATGGCCTACAGCCACATTAAAAAAAATAACGTTGTTTTGTTCAAAAGAATGTCGTTATAACATATAGCGATATCACAACGACATTTATGAAAAATATCACTGCAGATCAAGTCACTAAATGATATATTAACACTAAATGATATATTAACATTTTATTTGAAACGTTGCTACATATAACACCATATTTTACTATCGTAACATGTTAAAAACAAATGTTACTGTACATTGAAAATTAACTAAAGTACAATGACAAATAAATATGCCGCTATATGTAATACTAATCAAATAACCACAAATAATAGAAATTACTTTCTTGAAAGATGATTATCCACAAATAAATTTCGAATAGATCCAACAATTTTACAACGAAACAATCACAAAAATTCCAAAAACTATCAATTACAATGAAACAATCAAAAGATACCAAAAACTTTCAATAACAATACCCAAAAATATTTCAATGTGCGTAAAGAAATTATAACCTCAAAAAATCAAAAAAAATGTTTCCGAAATTCAGGCAATTTCTATATATTCGTCCTTCTCTCACAAACCTCCCCATGCAACTCTTTGATCCTCCTCCAGAACACGCTTGCCTCCATCATCATAGTGATCGACTCCTCCGTTTGTGCCCCATTGATCAACTGATCTTGTGACCCTAAAATCATTGTGTACAAAGAAATATGAGGAACAGTGATCAACTCTTGGTGTCTCTGAGCTTTATTAATACAATTAGAATATAATTAATATGAGAAAATTTTCACTAATTTTCACTTCACAGCTCAAAAAGTAGAATCGCTTATAGCGAATCCTAAGTTAAACAAGTGAACTAAATCAGGTGATTTAATTAGCTTATATATCTACTCAATGAGAGAACATAAGAAACAAATTCAAATAAACTAAAAAGAGATGGCTTATACATGCTGAAGTAAATAAATACTCGAAAGTCACATCTGAAGGAAGCCAATGAAGGAAATAATCCTTGCATGCCACTAATTTAGCAAAACGTGCCACAAAATCCTTGCCACTAATTTAGCAAACGTGCTAAATTAATCTTGCCACTAATTTAGCAAACGTGCTAAATTAATCTTGCCAGTAATTTAGCACATGTACAGTATTTTTAGCATACCATGTTTAGGTTAGTTACCTTGTGTGATCGGCCTGATTGAAGGCAGTCTTTTCTTTCCATTTTGTTCTCCATTTAGTTGTCTTTAAAAGCAGAGAATTATACAATGAAAAGTAAGCCAAAAAGTTTTTGCAGCTTCAATTCGTGTGAGTAATCTTGTAGCTTAGCTGTGAATCTCGTCGGCAACGTGCGCGTTGAATCTTCGGCGAGGTTCTAACAAGTGGTATCAGAGCGAGGCTATCGAAGATGTCTGGGAAGAAGGTCAACGACGGCGCCTCCAAAGATGGTGTGGTGTACCAGCGGGTGATTCGTGAGGTGAGCGGTGGGAGTAAGTATCCTGTCCTCACCAAGACCAATTACTCAGAGTGGGCACTCCTGATGAAGGTGAAGTTGAAGGCGAGAGCGTTATGGACCGTCATCGAGGATGGCGCCGATCCGCAAGAGGAGATGATGGCGCTGGACGCCTTGTGCAGCGCGGTGCCACCAGAGATGATTCCAACGATCGCCAAGAAGGAGACGGCAAAGGAGGCCTGGGACACGATCGCGACCTTGAGGGTCGGAGATGATCGAGGGAAGAAGTCAACGGCGCAGCAGCTTCGCCGAAAGTTCGATCTCGCCGTGTTCGAGGATGGCGAGACCGTCGAGGACTTCGCGCTACGCCTGAACAACATGGCGGCACAACTCGCCACCATGGATGAAGAAGTGGAGGAAGCCAAGGTTGTCGCAAAGATACTCCGAAGCCTGCCACCCCGTTTCAAGCAGATCGCCATTGCGATTAAGACATTGCTCGATATTTCGACCATGTCTGTCGCCGATCTCACCGGGCGTTTGAAAGAGGCCGAGGAGGCGTTCGAAGAAGCGCCGGCGTCATTACAACATGAGGGAAAACTGTATCTCACGGAAGAGGAGTGGGACGCGCGACGGAAGAAGCGCGAGACGGAGAACCACTCTGGCGGCGGTGCAAGCGGTGGCAGAGGCAGAGCAGGACGGCGCGGAGGAGGAAGACGAGGACGCGGGCGCGCACGCGGAGACTCATCACCAGGTGGGCAGTCAAAACCCACTGGGGACGAGTGCCGGCGTTGCGGGAAGATGGGTCACTGGGCTCGCGAATGCCGATCCAGGCCCAAACAGGAGCAAGCCCATACCGTCCAAGATGAGGCAGAAGCCTCGCTCCTACTCGCGAAAATCTCGTCCATCTCCTCGCCACCGAAATCTGAAGTGCAATCTTCCGATGGAGCCCCGGCGACCTCACCACTGACTGATGTTCCACTCTCGCAGTCTGTTTCGGTCGGGTTGGGAGCGGAACAGAGGCATGGCGGCTCCGAATCAGAGGCGACGACACACACCCAGATCGAGATCTGGGAGCAGCAAGTGTTCACTCAACTCGGAGAAGAGAAGAATCGGGAGGCGGAGTCCTGGGTCCTGGACACTGGCGCGACGAATCACATGTCCGGATCAAGGACCGCATTCTCGAGGATGGACACGGCGGTACTCGGCACCGTGCGGTTCGGCGATGACTCCGTGGCGCAGATAGAAGGCCGGGAGACCATCACTTTCTCCTGCAAGAACGGCGAGCTCCGATCGTTCTCCGGTGTCTATTTCATCCCTCGACTAACTACAAACATTGTAAGCGTAGGACAGCTTGATGAAAGGGGCTACAAGATTGACATCAAAGACGGAGTGATGCAGATCAGGGAACCCGATGGAAGGCTGCTGGCAATGGTGAAGCGGGCGGCCAACAGACTGTACACCATCCACGTCAAGATAGCAGAGACAAGATGCTTGGCGGTGCGCAGTCGCGGCGACGAGGTGGCGTGGCGCTGGCACGAGCGGTTCGGGCACGTCAACATGGCAGCGCTCCGGAAGCTAGCTCGGGAGGAGTTGGTACGCGGCTTGCCTGTGATAGAGCAGGTAGAGGAGCTGTGCGAGGCGTGCCAGGCCGGCAAGCAGCGGCGAAACCCGTTCCCGGCTCAGGCAGAATTCCGGGCAAAGCAGTGTCTTGAGCTGGTACACGGTGACCTGTGCGGCCCAATTGCGCCGGCAACACCAAGGGGAAACAAGTACTTCTTGCTCCTGGTGGACGATCTCAGCAGATACATGTGGCTAGCCGTGATTCCTTCAAAGGATCGTGCAGCGGCCGAAATCAAGGAGATCCAAGCTCGAGCGGAAGGCGAGTCCGGGCTCAAGCTGAAGGCGCTCCGCACTGATCGGGGCGGCGAATTCACCGCAGCCGAGTTCGCGGAGTACTGCGCAGCCGAAGGAGTCCATCGCCAACACACCGCGCCGTACAGCCCACAACAGAATGGCGTCGTCGAGCGTCGAAACGGCACGGTGATGGCGACGGCGAGAAGCATGCTCAAGGCGAAAGGATTGCCCGGATGGTTCTGGGGCGAGGCGGTAAGCACTGCAGTATATGTGCTCAACAGGTGCCCGACGAAGAGCGTGGACAGCATGATGCCGTTTGAGGCGTGGCATGGGAAGAAGCCGGCGGTTCATCACCTCAAGACGTTCGGGTGCATCGTGTACGTCCGCAACACGACGCTGCATCTGAAGAAACTCGAAGATCGGGGGCGCAAGATGATCTTCGTCGGCTACGAGCGCAGCTCCAAGGCCTACCGTGCTTACGACCCTGTCACGAAGCGTGTCCATGTGACACGCGACGTGGTGTTCGACGAGCAGGCCCAGTGGGACTGGGGTGCCGGCGGCGACGATGGAGAGCCGAGTGGCGGTGACGACGTCTTCACGATCGAATACGCCACTACGGGCCAGGCGACTCCGACGGCTGTTGATACAGAAGAGGCGCCAGCACACCAGACTCCGGGGGAGCCTGACAACGTAGCAGAGCAACACGATGAGTTTGACGACGAGATCCTGGATGCGGACCATGACTATGACGCACCGCTCCGGTTCCGTAGTATCAACGACATCATCGGGCCGGCCCCACCGCGTGGCTTCGCACAACGCGCCCTGCTGGCAGAGGAGCCGCTTGCAACAAGCTATGACGAGCCTTCTTCGTTCACTGAGGCGGAGCGCAGCCCGAGCTGACGGAAAGCAATGATTGAAGAAATAGAGGCCATCGAAGAAAACGGCACATGGTACCTCACCGATCTTCCGCCTGGGCGCAAGGCGATTGGAGTCAAGTGGGTTTTTAAGGTAAAGCAGGACGAACACGGGGCGGTGTCCAAGCATAAGGCGCGCCTCGTGGTGAAGGGCTATGCACAGCGGCACGGCATCGACTACGACGAAGTCTTCGCGCCGGTAGCCAAGCTGGACTCGGTGCGCCTCCTCATCGCCCTCGCGGCGCACGAAGGGTGGGAGGTGCACCACATGGACGTCAAGTCAGCGTTCTTGAACGGCAACCTACAGGAGGAGGTCTACGTACAGCAACCAGCAGGTTTCATCGTCTCCGGCAAGGAACACAAGGTGTTCAGGCTGCGGAAGGCACTGTACGGGCTACACCAGGCGCCACGCGCCTGGTACACGAAGCTCGACGACACTCTGTTGTCGCTCGGTTTCAGGAGGAGCGAGTCGGAGCACGCCGTCTACATCAGGCAGAACAACGACGCGAAACTGGTGGTCGGAGTCTACGTCGATGATCTTGTCATCACTAGAACGGATCGCGACGACCTCAGGGTGTTCAAGAACGAGATTGCGGCGGCATTCAAGATGAGCGACCTCGGCCTACTTCACTACTACCTCGGGATCGAGGTGAAACAGAGCGCAAGCGGCATCTCGCTCAGTCAAGGAGCATACGCCGCGAAGATCTTGGAGAGAAGCGGCATGGCAGGATGCAATCCTTGCCAAACACCCATGGAGGCGCGGCTGAAACTAAGCAAGCAGAGCACGGAGTCACCGGTGGACGCTACAACATACAGGAGTTTCATTGGGAGCTTAAGGTATCTGGTGAATACCCGCCCTGATCTTGCGTTCTCAGTCGGATATGTTAGCCGTTTTCTGGAGGAGCCAAAGGAGGATCACCTTGCAGCGTTGAAACGGATTCTTCGTTATGTGGTGGGAACAAGCAACTGGGGGCTCTGGTTCGGCAGGAAGAAGGGAAATCAAGCACAGCTAACAGGTTTCAGCGATGCAGATTTTGCTGGAGACGTTGATGCTAGAAAGAGCACAACTGGAGTCATCTTCATGCTGGCGGAAAGCCCAATTTCATGGCAGTCGAAGAAGCAGCGGATTGTGGCGCAATCCAGCTGTGAATCGGAGTACATTGCTGCGGCAAATGCGACCTGCCAGGCGTTGTGGCTCGCTCAAGTGCTGGGAGAAATGCAGGGTCCAAGCCGAGCGCTCCTCTGCTTAAAGTGGACAACAAGTCAGCCATCGCCCTGATCAAGAACCCGGTTCTCCATGAACAGAGTAGGCACATCGAGGTAAAGTACCATCTGGTCCGAAAATGCGAAGAAAAGGGTCTAATCAAGGTACAGTTCGTCAGGAGTGAAGAACAACTCAGTGATATCCTGACGAAGTCATTGGGCAGGGCAAAATTTCAAGAATTTCGCTCAAAGATCGGCATGATCAATGTGGCTGAAGGTGCACGACAAGGCTTAGGAGGAGATTGAAGGAAATAATCCTTGCATGCCGCTAATTTAGCAAAACGTGCCACAAAATCCTTGCCACTAATTTAGCAAACGTGCCTTGCCACTAATTTAGCAAACGTGCTAAATTAATCTTGCCACTAATTTAGCAAACGTGCTAAATTAATCTTGCCAGTAATTTAGCACATGTACAGTATTTTTAGCATACCATGTTTAGGTTAGTTACCTTGTGTGATCGGCCTGATTGAAGGCAGTCTTTTCTTTCCATTTTGTTCTCCATTTAGTTGTCTTTAAAAGCAGAGAATTATACAATGAAAAGTAAGCCAAAAAGTTTTTGCAGCTTCAATTCGTGTGAGTAATCTTGTAGCTTAGCTGTGAATCTCGTCGGCAACGTGCGAGTTGAATCTTCGGCGAGGTTCTAACAGCCAAGGTTCATTTAGTTTATCTGTTGTGCATAATAGATCTGTAATCTAAACAAGAATAAAGATAAACTATGTCAACTTCTACTTGTGTTCATCTTGAAGGAGAATGATTGCAGAGATCATATTGGATCAATATTCAGTATGAAGATTTGTCTAAGATTAGGACATGAAAAAGTAATACCTCTTTTCTCAAGCAGTAGCATTTTGATTCTTTAAAACTTGTAACAATATCCTTTGTACCTCGGCAATTTGGGATTGCAAATTCACCACTGTTTCGCACAATTCTTTATTCTCCCTCATTGCCTTTGCGTTATTATCGACAAATGGCTCTCAAACGTTAGCAGGGGTAGGGCCCAAGCCATCCCACGCACATAACCATCAGGCACCAAAACTTCGGTCAAGCGGTTAGGTTGATTAGAAATGCTAGATTTCATATTCTCGGGTTCTTGCAAAGCTAGCTCATGAAGCTTTGGCTAACATGAGAAGAGAGGGAAGATGTCAAACAAAACTTTATTTGACAAACTTTTAGAAAATAATTTCAATAAAGTGATCAAGCTACCCACACAAACCACAAACTTACAATAATTTCTACAGACCTAGAGTCTACAACAATCTAATCTTTGGGAGTGAGTGACAATATCCATATCTCATCTCGAGGTAGTAATGCTCATCTTTTCTTTTCAATTAATACAAGAGATTCGCCTGAAGGGTAATTGAACCAATAATACTTTAAGTTTTGATGATTAAAATAAAATCTAAGTTATTAATATTTTATGGAGGGTGTTTGTGCTAAATAAGTTATTTTATAGCAAACAAACCATGGAACTATAAAGGAGGTTGAAAGAAATGAGCTTACAGTGCAAAATCCAAATGGAGGTGGTGGAAATGGAGCTCCTAAAAGCAATTTAATGTCCATATCAATTTGAAGCTAATCACTTGAAGATCCAAGAAAGCAATGAAGCTAAACTTTCAAATATCTATTGAGACTTCAAGGTAATAATTATAAACTTGAAGATTCAAGGAGTCAAAAAGCTTTCACGTTACATATTCAAAAAGATTCCGCATGAAGATTCAAAATTTAAGAAGTCACGTAGCTTACAATGTCAAATATTCATTAGGACTTCATATGTTAGGTAAGAAGAACTAAGGAAAGAACTTAATTTGGCAATATAATCTATTTTTATGCTTGTGCATATTCGTTTTGATTTAAAATCAAGTATGATTTCTCTCAAGTTTTATTGATATGACCAAAATCTTTTAAATTGGATTTAAATTATTGATTTGGGTTTATCAACTTTGGTTTAATGCTTACTGGGATTTATACAATTAATTAATATTTTTTAGAGGCATTTAAATTATGTTTTGTGAGTTTGTTATTGGATCAACAATAGATCGCATTTTCACACTTGTACATACATGTTTAATTTTAAATTTCAATTGTGCTCTATTCAAAATTTTATTAAATTGGTCAAAAACTTTCAAATTATGTTCAAAATATCATTCTAGGGCTAACTACTTTGAGTATATATTTATTAGGGTTTATACAAATTTTCTCATATTTTTCAATGGCAGTTTACCAATTTGAATTTTGGAGCTTTCCCTATCTCTTGCTTTATAAATTCATGTTATACTTGTTATATCTATAACCATATCATTCTACATGTCAAGGAAAGATCTTGAAGTCTAGTTTCCAATGTCTATTTACGATCTTCAACTCACGTTATGGTCAGCTAAGTATAGACTGTTCACTTTTCAAACTTGTTTTTTGGGATATTGGGTCAACCGCCAGAACCGTTGGATCGAAAGTTTCTTGTCAGTTTTTGCACTCACTCTCGACCACGATTTGGCTCGATCGCTGGGTCCATCGATCATCCACTAACCCAGTTTTTGTCTCAAATGGGATAAACCGCTAGGTTGATTGAGCGGTTGATATTTTTCAAAATTGTACGAGAAGTTTTCTGGTTACTTTATAATATTTTATTCTAAATAAACAGTACTATTCCTATAATGAAAAATATTTCTTCTGACCGTTACTAATATTTGTTGTTAGCTAGTTCGACCACCAAAATAGTGGATTGTTTGTCTCATGTGGCACGTGGAAGCGGTTGTAATTGTTGAGCGTTCATTTGGATCGATCGGCAAGTCTTAGCGATCGACTTGATTGACATAACTTTTTATTTTGAGGAGTTATTTGCAAAAAAAAATTAGAAAGAACTTTTCTCACCCACTCTTTCTTACTCCTTTCTATAAATACCCCTTCTCAACACTTTTTGATCATTTTTTTGGGCAAAACATCTCACACACACTTGATGAAATTTTCAAGAACTTCTCTTTCAAAATTCTCATAGCTATTCTTCACTCTCTCAAGCTTAATTTTTATCTTTTTTAAGAGTGATTCAAAGTGATATTTAGTGTGGTGATTGAGACTTGATTTTCAACTTATATTCTTGATCTCAATCTCTCCAAAAGTTCTCTTCGAGATTCAAGATCGAAATTTACATTTTTTTACAACTCTAGGCTTCTAAATTTACATGTGCCTAGCTTTACTTTTATTCCTTTAAGCTTATTTTTTTCATTCTTTAAAATAGAGTGATTTACTTGTGCTTTCTAGTTGTGATTGAGAATTGATTTACACTTACTATTCATTTCTCTCAATCCTCTTCAAAGCACTCGAGAATTTAAGATTTAAAGCTTTCAATTTATTCATTCATTTATCTAAATCAGTTCTTGATCAAATATTTTTGAGGAGATAATTTAAAGATTCAAAGAGTGATACTTTTGTGCTTTCAAACTTCTTGATTGAGATATTATTTTTATACTTTCTATAACATTTTCTCAATCATTTCAAAAGCACTTTTTAGATCTAAAGATTTTATTTTGATTTATCAATCATTTAAATCTAAAGTACCAAATTATACTTGTCTTAATTTTTCTTGCTGGTGGAGTCTCACATTGTATTTGTTTTTCTTATTGATATTTGAGCTACATTGATTCTCATCTTGTAAAGAGAACAATATTCTTGTTGTGATTGTTTGTAGATAAAGAAATCTAACCACTTGGAAAGTGAGTTGGTGAAAGTCTACACTTCTATCAGAAAAGAAAGTGGACTGTAAGGTCTAAGCTTCTACATGTATAGGAAGCTATTGTAAAGGTCTAGACTTCTACCTGGAAAAAAATTTAGTGTAAATTCAACAACATGAAAAGTGGGTTGGTAAAAAGTCTATACTTCTACTCGGAAAGGAAGTAAACAATAGAAGATTAGTTTGAAATTCTTGTTAAGAGGCCTCTAGGTAGTGGAGTAAGCTGGTTGGTGGCTGAACCGCTATACATCGCGTGTCAACTCTCTTTGACTCAATCCCTCTTACTCTCTTTATTATTTGTTTATTTGCTATTAAATTGTTATTGTTTTCACTTGTTCACAAAACCCATATAGCATCGGTTTAAAACTGACAAAAAAGACATACGACGTTGGTTCTGGATCTGACTTGTATCCAAGCGGCTGCGTAGGTCTGGGACAAACCATGTCGATTTTTCACAGACATGCAGTAAAGATCTATCGTCAGTTATTTTAATCAATGACATAGTACAGGTTGCAGTTTTGTCACGTTGTACTCTAGGAAAGTTTTGTTATGCTGTCATGTCAAACTTTTCACATCAGTTCTTTACATAGCTGACTCCATATAGAAAATTTCATGTTAGTTTTAGAAATAATCGATATTATTTTTACGTCAGTTATTGTGTTCACTGACGTGAAAAGTTACATTTCATGTCGATTATTTTTTAACCGACGTCATATATTATTTTTTTATAATTTTATTTTTAGTTGTACTCCCTGTGACTTGTACATATATTTCACACCATACACGTATTCCAATTCAGTTTCAATTCACATCAAATACTATTACTATCCAATTTACTTACAATTCAGTTCAAATGCGCATCATTCACATCTAATGCAGTTTCAATACATATATATACATCAAATATACATCAAATCCAAGACAAATACATCAACTATACTATTAATTCAATTTCATTTCATATAAAATACATATTATTCATTTCCAATTCACATCCAATATATATAAATGAAATAAATACATATACATGTACATCAAAATAGATATTCATATGCCTGTCTCTCCAATTAGAGCACTGCAAAAAGAAGCAACTTTGATATAGTCCAAGTTAAAAGCGAAGGTGAAAACAACCAAACTTGCTAAGCTATTTTTGGCAGCCACAGTTTGGCATGTATGAAAGGAAAGAAACATGAGGATCTTTTAAATGCAAGAGCAGTACAAGATACATGTACATCACCTATTGAATGTCCCAGTTCAAAGTAAAAGTTAGCTAGAGAGTAAATTGTAAACTAGTTTTGGTTATCAATACAATACATTTTTTACTATATAAAAAATACCTGCTCATCACCTAAGAGCAATTACTGCTCATTCTTCCCGAACTACATCCAAATTCTCTTATGTATAATTTTTTTATTATTAGACTGCAAACATTTTAACTTATTTCTGTTAGTTTTAATACTAACACAAAACATAAATTAACTTTAAGGCGGAGAATTATACCATTGCAAGAATAGTACCCATTTGATTTGTAATCATCTCGCGCATAAATCGCATAATATAGTACCTGCACACTATACTATCGGGTTGTCTAGGACACTACAAGAATTGAGGAATTTGTGTTAATTAAAAGTTAAAATTTACAGTTTTATCATCAGTTTTCGAAAGAATTACCTGAATCTTCTTCCATGTGGTACTCCATCATTTTCTATCTATTTTTGAAGCAAGCATGAAGATGGCCCTTTTCAAATATTACAGAAAATAAACAAGAATGATATATAATAATTTTGTAATAGAAGCACTGTAAAAGATATATACAAATACTCACATATCAATCACATTTCTAATTTCATCTAGCATGTCAGCCCAATGAGTGCATACAGTATACTTGATTTTTGAAAGGTGAATCACTCACAGCATCCAATGTGAATAATAAGAGGAATTCATATGAAAGTTATATTAAAACAATAAATAAAGTTTTATTAAAAAAGATTAGTACTTATCCCGTATTGTATGGTGCAAAATACAACCTATAGGATTCACCATCATTCATTCTGTGTAAGATATATTGAGCCTTCCACGTTGTTTCATCTATCAGGGATTGGACATTTGCGATATGTTATGGAGAAATAAAAACATACCTTTGATTATAGCCAGCTTGCTCACACCATTCATATAAATACCTGAAGTTATCAGAAATCACCAAAAATTATCATATATAACCATTGATATATAGTGGCTAAAAAGAATATTCATTAATATCTTACTTGATGTACACACATGTACATGCAGTGCTTATCTCCTATCGGGCTATAAACTCTTGAATGTCATCGTGTGTGATGATGAAGTCTAGCTTATCATCAAATACACCAATAGGTAAGGGTATTGCGGTGGTACTATCAACAGCCATCTTCCCTGCATTTACAGTCACTGCATTTAATAGTTCGTTCTTAGACTCACCTTCTTCCCTAGGCTCCAATGGCGGGGCGATCGACTGATTTGTGGGCAAACTCCCTATAGCCTTTAGGTTGTGCCACCAACTTCTCTTTATCCCTTGCCTATCACGAAAAAATTTCCATTAATCAAATTATAAAATCAAGATTGTGCATATTAATTTATTTGAAAATTAAGATTTGTAACTTTAATTTGTATAACATACCTGTATATCAAGAGTGACAAGTCTTCTTGGCCACGCAATGAAAAAACCAATAGCTTCACTGACTATTGTTACATCATCGTGTGGATATGGTAGTGGTGCATTCACATCCTCGGGATTCACAATGGTCACTTTAACATTGTCGGATCCTAGTGGGATGGTGTGAAGGTATTGAACATCACCCTCTGTGTTGTAAGCCTTTTTGTAAGCCACAACACAGTTCTTAGGGTCGTTGGGTAGATCACACAGAACAGAATCACCCTGTGATAACTAAATAATCAGCATGATCTTAACAAAATACACATGAGGCATAAAATATATTACAAATAATATATATGATTACCTCTGGAACATCAGACATGAAATCACCTAGAGTGGGGGGTGAATAGGTGATAATGTTAATCTAAAAACTAAATGCGAAAATTAAAACTAATTTACAACACACTTAATACAACCAACGAGTGTAGCCGAATTCCCTGTGAAGGGCTCTGGACTAACTCCTCTTGATTCCCCTAGATAAGGGTTGAGGTGTTATATGAAGCTCTCGTGGTTAAGTATAAGTGAGGCACACAAACACAAGCCAAGCATATAAAGATGATACAAGCAATATGAATGATGCCAGGCACAACACAAGCAAATAATGTATGATGCTATGAATGATGCACAACACAAAGTAAAGAGAGAGTTGAGAGTTAATGGATCAAACGCAAACACAAAGATATGTTTCGAGGTTCGAGCCCCTAGCTCTACGTCCCCACCTTCACCGAGAAGGATTTCCAATCTACTATCTTGTCCATCGAGGACTCCCACCGAGGGAACCTCCACCGAGGAGGATTTGTACAACAACCGGGAGTACCTAACTCCTCTCTCAACCAACAACCTCCACCGAGGCTAACAATCACTACCTCACACAAGAGGGGTAGGCCCGTAGCCAAACAACCACAAATCACCTCTACCGAAGAGGGATACAAATACTAATCCAACTCCACCTCACTAAGAGGGAGTAAGCCAACAATCTCAACCTCTACCAAAGAGGGAGCAACCAACAAAGAGTTTTTACAACAAGCGGTATATCTCAACCACAAACCACTTCCTTTTTTCACAAAACAATAATCCTAATAGAATAGGATAGGAGATATAGCTCAAGTGTGGAGAAAACCAAGAGTTTGCAAATCAAAAACTCAAAGAAAACTCTAGGGAAAACTTTAGATAAAATAGATAATTAAGACCAAAACAGTTCCCTAAGAATTTTCTTTTCAAAATGATTTTCCAACTCTTTTTAAAACAAAGCAAAGATCAAATCTTTTCAGCTTTAAAAACTCTTTTGATTCTTGAAACAAAACACTAAAACGTAGGAAAATTTTGGCTCATAAAAACTTAGTCAAAAACCCTAAAGAGATGGGGTATAAATAGCCCCCATCAAAAACTAGCCGTTAGGCTGAATTCTCAGCCTGAGATGGCTGGCGGTCGACCGCCCGGTCGACCGCCAACGGTCGATTTTTCGACCGTTAGAGGAAGCCGGTCGACCGCCCGGTCAACCGCCCAAAAACAGAGAGCAGAGCTCTCTGGTCCGGTCGACCGCCCGGTCGACCGGCCCATGCGCCTGGCCAGACGTGCACAGGCTGTGCACGTCGGTCGACCACCCAATCGACCGGCTCCTGGTTCGGTCGACTGACAGAGCCTGTCAGGCACTGTTCTGGGTCAGAAAAATAGGGTAAAAATTATTCTAATAAATCCCATAAAACTTCTAAAAATTCACAAAAATAGTTTTATCATTTTGCATTGATATATAAACATGTGATAAAAATTTCAACTCAAATATCAAGCATTTGAAACCATTTTTGTGTCTTACAAGTTTTGTCAAAAACCAAAAACTATATTTTACCAAACTTTGATTTTTCAATAGGAAATCTGATTTTTCCTAAAACTCATTTAATTACAAAAACATGATCCTTAAACACTTTAAAGCATGTTGCATATGGACATAGGTCCAATATACATGAAACATATACATATCATAGTTTTTGTCTTTAAGTCCAAAAATAATGTTTTGTTAAAAATACCAAAACATAAAACACATGAATAGGTATATCAAAATAAGTTTGTCTAGGAAATTAAGCATGCATGTATATAGAACACATCTAATATACATAAACCATTTAAACTTGTTTTGATCTATCTATTCATGAAAACCAATATCAGTTAAACCAAAAACCGAAAAATCGAATCCAAAACATGAAACTTCTGTGTGTTGTGAACTTGAGCATATCACACTATCTAGGCTTTACAAAAGGATCTAAAACAAACTAAACTAGGATACCTAAGTCTTCTTGATGATCTTTCATCTTCAAGTCGACTCGATCCAAAACATGATCCACCGAGTTAGACTCCAACGAGTGCTATGTATGATCTTGATGCTCGGGCTCTGAAATCATCATGTGAAAGCTTCCAAACTCCTTTGTTGAAGCTAATCACCAACTAATATCTTGGTTAATGATCTAAAACTAAAATCACAAGATTATTAGTAAACATAACTACTTGAGTTAATCATCATCAAAACTAGAGTGGAACACCCCTGGGCCAACAATCTTCCCTTTTTGATGATAACAAAACTCATGGAGTTATATATGCATGGATTAAAGTTAAGCTTCAAAGAAGCTCCCCCTTAACTCATGCATAGGAAATAAGCAATAAGATATGGCAATGAAGCATATGCAAAAATAAACATGTATGCAAATATAAGGAGATAAACATGTCAATCAAACATAAAACTCATAAATACTTTTTCTCCTATTTGCAAAACAAAACATATATGCATAAACATGAATCCTGAAAACATGCATATATATCAAATACTTCTCCCCTTTTTTGTCAATCATCAATAAAGAGTCAAAGTAAAAACAAATCAATAAATTCTCCCCCCTTTTTGTTCGAAACAATGAATTAACTAAGGGGTTAAACAAACAAATCAATAAATAGATATATACGATATACATTCATGAAGAGGAAGACGCTAAGTTAACTTCCCTACATATATGCATTACATGAAGAAGGGATGACAAGCCCTAATTCACATAACACATAATATGCAATGTATAAGAGGAGATGTGAAGCTCCCCCTACACACGTGTACCACATAAAGAAGAGTTGTCAAGCTCCTCAATATAGGATACACACAACATGAATCTATATGTAGAAGAGATGTTAAGCTCCCATTGCATATAGGCAATATAAATCAAAACATTTTATGATACCAATTGAAATATGTCAATGTAAAACATCTTGATACCAATTGAAAGGAAATATAAAAATATTGATACCAATTTTAAGAAGTAAAAGCATCTTGATACCAATTAAAAACATTCAAATAAACAACTTGATATCAATAAAGAGTATTATTCTTTTTAAACATATGAAACCAATTGAAATTATAATATTCTAAAAATTTTTTAATTCATTTTCTATCATAAAGTAAGGGAGTGCAAATCTAGGGTAAACAATTGAAATACGAGTTTTCTCCCCCTTTATGAAATATCAATTGAAATTATGCAATAGCTTGTATTAGCATACCAATTGAAAAACTAATCAATTGAAATATGATATTCATTAAAAATTCAAGCTTTAGCACAAACATATATATGTATGAAAATTATATACCAATCGAAATTGATACAATTTGAAGTGAAAACATACATACATACAAATATATGAGTATACAAAAATGTCAATATTGATACCAATTGAAAGAATCCAATGATACCAATTGAAACACAAATAATATCAAGTGTATATCTCATATTTCCTACCACCCAATCATGTTCAAGTTTAAAAGATTTTCAATATAAAGCATACATGGCATGGTCGCCCATCCAACCGCCCGTGGAAGGTAGGGATTTTCAAAAATAGATTTGAAAAATAAAGTAAGTTTGAAAACTCTGCCATAACGAAGAATCTGAACTAGTTAAATGGAAAAACTTCTAAACTAGTACGAAATCCTTCAAGTAAGGAATAAAACAAAATTATATTTCATGAAATACATGTAAATCACATGGCACTAAACACTCGAAGTCCATAAAGCCCATACATACTCATGAAAAATATAATCATGAGAAACATTTAAATGAAGTGAGTGTACAAGTGTTATGTGACACAAATAATCATGAAAATAGACATTTAAGCTCAATATTCCTCAAAACATGAAAATCATCAAAACTCGATTTTTTCAAGGCATATATATGTCAAGTACAAACTAAAGTATACATACATATCCAAAACATAACGAGTCCACAAATGTATATCCATGAAGGCACGTGGCTCAAAGGATGTATATGTATAGACGATAGTTTGGACAAGATAGACATATACATGAAGTTAAACATATGAACATGAAAATCATGGGAATACAAGTTAAATGCATGAATCATAAAAACTAGACTGTACTAGCACATCTAATGGGAACAAATAAGCAATCAAGTACAAACATATAAAGATTTATTTGCGGCCCACTATATGTACAAGTATAAATCCTAGTCTTAGTGAAAACTAACATTTAAACATATATTCAAATCATGAAGCATAAACCAAGACATAAATCAACATGATAAACATAAAACTGATCATTATGTAAATCCACATGCTATTAGACCTATGATATACATAATAGCTAAACATATGCGAGAACACAAAGAATGATCCATATTAAACATGGGTGTCTCAAAAGCTATACATGCATGTCAATGATCTAATAATCATGGCATTTTCATAATAATCAAAACATGTTATAAACAATGATATGAAGGCATGTAAATAAACGGGAGTTTAGAGATCGATACCAAAACTGATGAAGGCACCTCCCTAGTTCTCCAAATCAAGGTGGTCCTCCCACCAAACTTTCCTTGAAAGTGATGCATCCAAATAATCCTCTCTAAGCTCGGAACGCATCCACCTCAAGGCACCATTACTCTCACGTCATGTGAGAGCCCACACCTACATCAAATATAATAGGGGTGGTCTTTGGTACCCACAACTTTTTGGGTCCATGGGGGTTAGTACCTTCTTTAACCTAAATAAACTTATTTGCTAAATTTACATCATGTATTCTATCATAACAAAATTTAGCAAGGTGGCCCTTACGTCCACAATGTGTACAAGTGTACACATGAGCATATATGTGATGGTGGTGACCGTGAGAAGCATGTGTATGCCGTGAAGGGTGTGCATGCAAAGATGGAACTTGTATCTTTCGAGCCAAGGATTTCAAGCGTGTATGGTTCATGGCACAATGGCTCAAAGTGGAACCCAAACAATCCATATTTTTCTTCAACAAATTTATATCATTTTTATTTATAGAAGAAGTGGAGCATGAAAGGGGTGATCTAGGTGAAGCATGACAAACATGTGTAGACATATCGTTTTTCAAAACAATATTCTTCTTTAAACATTCTTCTAAATCCTTTGAAATAGAAGCAATTTTTATTTTTAAAGAATCATTTTCTTTTAAAACAAAATTAATTTTTGAAGACAAGTTTTCATTTCTCTTTAAAATATCATTACAATCATTTTTAGATTTTAAAAATTTATTTTCTTTTAAAGCAAGTTCAAGTTGAGATTTCAATGAATCCCTTTCATCAGAAATCTCTACCTTCTCTTGCAAAACTAAATCAAATCTAGAAAGCAAATCTTTATTTTCATTGTTAATGCCTAGACTTTTCTTTTTCAAAATTTTATATTTTTCTATCAATTTTTCACAAACAATAGATAGTTCTTCATTTAAAGTGTTAGGATCAACATGCTCATCACAAGAAGAACTAGCATCATTACAATCTAGTTGAGAT
The DNA here is from genome assembly GCA_038442645.1 of Agave tequilana. Taxonomy (NCBI): domain Eukaryota; kingdom Viridiplantae; phylum Streptophyta; class Magnoliopsida; order Asparagales; family Asparagaceae; genus Agave; species Agave tequilana. Next base: position 289,945 of record JAVJIF010002449.1, on the reverse strand, counting down.
TCCGAATGTACCTCAAGGGAGTCATTCCCTTGGACCATGAAGCATTGTGACTTGGATTCTCCACTAGACTCCTCTGGTTGGATAGGTAATTGAAGCTTGGAGGTGGTGGTTGTCAACTTGTTCCACTCTACAAAAGCGGAATCAAGGTTAGAAACATGCATAAGATATTCTTTTAAAAGCGTGCTTCTAATAGCCTCAAGGGCTTATGCATTGGCCCCTATATGATTGCGGTTGCCAAGATAGCATTTCTTGGTAGCGGCAAGAAAAACATGCAAACCTAGGGTCTTTAGGTACATGGACATCCTATATTTTCATGTGTCAACGTTGGAAGCATCGAACATGAGAAGTGACAAGCAATCCATGATGTGTGTGCAAACAAATATATGTGCAAATGCAAATGATAGATTAGCTAGCCAATATCTCACTCCTAGGTGGTTAAACCTAAGTATCAGGAGCGGAGGCTCTGATAACAATTGAAATCACCTAGAGGGGGGTGAATAGGTGATAATGCTAATCTAAAAACTAAATGCGAAAATTAAAACTAATTTGCAACACACTTAATACAACCAACGAGTGTAGCCGAATTTCCCGTGAAGGGCTCTGGACTAACTCCTCTTGATTCCCCTAGATAAGGGTTGAGGTGCTATATGAAGCTCTCGTGGTTAAGTATAAGTGAGGCACACAAACACAAGCCAAGCATATAAAGATGATACAAGCAATATGAATGATGCTAGGCACAACACAAGCAAATAATGTATGATGCTATGAATGATGCACAACACAAAGTAAAGAGAGAGAGTTGAGAGTCAATGGATCAAACACAAACACAAAGATATGTTTCGAGGTTCGAGCCCCTAACTCTACGTCCCCGCCTGCATCGAGAAGGATTTCCAATCCACTATCTTGTCCACTGAGGACTCCCACCGAGGGAACCTCCACCGAGGAGGATTAGTATAACAACCGGGAGTACTGAACTCCTCTCTCAACCAACAACCTCCACGAGGCTAACAATCACCACCTCACATAAGAGGGGTAGACCCGTAGCCAAACAACCACAAATCACCTCTACCGAAGAGGGATACAAACACCAATCCAACTCCACCTCACCAAGAGGGAGTAAGCCAACAATCTCAACTTCTACCAAAGAGGGAGCAACCAACAAAGAGTTTTTACAACAAGTGGTATATCTCAACCACAAACCACTTTCTTTTTTTACAAAACAATGATCCTAATAGAATAGGATAGGAGATATAGCTCTAAGTGTGGAGAAAACCAAGAGTTTGAAAATTAAAAACTCAAAGAAAAACTCTAGGGAAAACTCTAGATAAAATAGATAATTAAGATCAAAACAATTCCCTAAGAATTTTCTTTTCAAAATGATTTTCCAACTCTTTTTAGAACAAAGCATAGATCAAATATTTTTAGCTCTAAAAACTCTTTTGATTCTTGAAACAAAACACTAGAAGGTAGGAAAATTTTGGCTCATAAAAACTTAGTCAAAAACCCTAAAGAGATGGGGTATAAATAGCCCCCATCAAAAACTAGCCATTATGCTAAATTCTCAGCCTAAGACGGCTGGCGGTCGACCGCTAACGGTCGATTTTTCGACCGTTGGAGGAAGCCGGTCGACCGCCCGGTCGACCGCCCAAAAATAGAGAGCAGAGCTCTCTGGTCCAGTCGATCGCCCGGTCGACCGGCCCATATGCCTGGCCAGACGTGAACAGGCTGTGCACGTCGGTCGACTGCCCGGTCGACCGGCTCCTGGTTCAGTCGACCGTGCGGTCGAGTGACAGAGCCTGTTAGGCACTATTCTGGGTCAAAAAAATAGGGTAAAAATTATTCTAATAAATCCCATAAAACTTCTAAAAATTCACAAAAATAGTTTTATCATTTTGCATTGATATATAAACATGTGATAAAAATTTCAACTCAAATATCAAGCATTTGAAACCATTTTTGTGTCTTACAAGTTTTGTCAAAAACCAAAAACTGTATTTTACCAAACTTTGATTTTTCAATAGGAAATCTGATTTTTCCTAAAACTCATTTAAATACAAAAACATGATACTTAAACACTTTAAAGCATGTTGCATATGGACATAGGTCCAATATATATGAAACATATACATATCATAGTTTTTGTCTTTAATTCCAAAAATAATGTTTTGTTAAAAATACCAAAACATAAAACACATGAATAGGCATATCAAAATAAGTTTGTCTAGGAAATTAAGCATGCATGTCTATAGAACACATATAATATACATAAACCATTTAAACTTGTTTTGATCTATCTATTCATGAAAACCAATATTGGTTAAACGAAAAACCAAAAAACCGAATCCAAAACATGAAACGTGTGTGTGTTGTGAACTTGAGCATATCACACTATCTAGTCTTTACAAAAGGATCTAAAACAAACTAAACTAGGATACTAAGTCTTCTTGACGATCTTCCATCTTCAAGTCGACTCGATCCAAAACGTGATCCACCGAGCTAGACTCCAACGAGTGCAATGTATGATCTTGATGCTCAGGCTTTGGAATCACCATGTGAAAGCTTCCAAACTCCTTTATTGAAGCTAATCACCAACTAATATCTTGGCTAATGATCTGAAACTAAAATCACAAGATTATTAGTAAACATAACTACATGAGTTAATCATCATCAAAACTAGAGTGGAAGGCCTCTGGGCCAACAAGACAGATGCCTCGAGACACTGCAAATGTCCTAACCGGTATGTGTTGCAGGGGTCGGGCGTACTGAGACATCATCACTATAGGGTGTAGGGGATAATGGGGCATGGGAGGATATGTCTGAAACCACTCTCGCTGCATTTTTTCCATTATTTGTTTTTTCATAGCAGCTACCTGCATTTCCACTATATCATCCACTAATTTCTCAAACTCCTGGTATGTCATATTTCGACAGCTACGTGAGGTTTGACGAAGGTATTAGTGAAGGCAGCCTCTTATCCAATGCCTTTAACATGATCAGGGTGCTCGAGAGTACCTAATGTTTGTGTTAATATATCATTCATCTCAGATGGATGAATGTATCCTTAGGACTCCGACTGAGAAAAAGAGTCTTAGAAAAGCTTGAGAGTCAAAACTTATAAAAATTTCAAATAATAGAGAATATTGTTACAACTTCATTATAAATATAAACACTTACAATTTTCTGTGTAACACCTAAGCTTTCTGAGTTTATGTATGAACTGTCTTTTTTAACCCTAGCTTGTTTCCATAACTCATGCCAGGGAATTGAGGAGATGGTTGAACCATCCTCATCTGATCTCTAAGCTATCTGTTGTACAAAACACTTAGACAAGATATAAGTAACAATATATAAAACAATATTTAATTAAGCATTAAAAAGCAACTAATGAAATATTCTCTTAGCAGTTCTCGTTCAAATTTCGCGTATCGTTTACACCCAAATAAGTACATATATTTGTATTTCTCTTGAATATGTTTATTCTTCTCACATAATGCCTATTAAAAAAGCAATTATTGACTCATTAAAATTTCAAAATTTGCAAATTTATTACGTAACGATTTGTAGTAATGTTGTATTAAGCTGAAACTCTGTGGTACTACATTGAAGATGTTTATTCTTAGCACATTATTTGCATTGAACTCCACATCCTTTCTATTTTCATTATTCCTTGCTAAGATGTGGTTACCTATGCGAGTGGGGCCTCGAGCCTTCTTTTCTGAGGTCTTTTCACTGATGCGAGATGGATCCCGTCTTTTTCTACCCATAGCTGATCGAGTACGCATGTGATCATAGGACAAACATAGAAACAACCTTCTCTTAGATTAATAAGCATACAATTTTAGGATGAGGATACATTATCATTCAGTAGAGGCAAAGATTAAGTTTGACCATAATTTAAGGCATAAAGTTGAGTTACTTGCAACAACAAATGTCTCATAATTTTTGCCATTATTTTTATTATTCTAGTTTTTAAATATTATAAGGCCTTCTTGATGAAGTAATTGAATTTCAAAGTTCTACGCTGACTTTCTGTAACGGTCCCAGATAGATAACCTATGATTTGACCAATGATTTCAAAAATTTAAGTTCCCTTTGATTTCACAAAATTTTGGCAGCACCGCCCCTAAATATTTTCATTTTCTCATGATACAAGACATTACTTTCGGCTCATAATGGCTTTCTTATCAATTAACAATTTTAGCCTATTCGGTTTGCTTAATAACGGATGCAATATATTCTTCATAACCAATTCACACTTTTTTCTTGCATACATTTAAATCATGGCCCCACTAAGGCAAACTTTTGGTCCATAACATCAACAGCTTCAATTCCATACATCATGTCACCCAGACGAACCTTCCAGTCTAGGTTCCCAAAAAGTATTACATATACCTTAAGTTTCCCAAAATCTAAATGTATCACCCAAGACAAGATACATGCAATAAGTATTCCATACACAAAAGTTAGAACGGTAGCAAATAAGCATACATGCGAGGATAACTAGCAAAAAGGAAAACTAAAGCGGATGGTATGTTTTTCCTCCTTTCGTTAAATCCATAGGGCTAAACCGGTCTCTTGCCCTTGTCCAAACCTGAAATAGGTGGAAAGCAAATAAAATGAGCTCGACAGCTCAATGAGTAAACTATGCTAAAAATATGCTAGTACAGGACTTCATAAGTCAATACATTTTAGGAGAGGTGTTTTGCATTTAAGACTAATATGCGATACAACTTCTTCTTTAACTTGCTTTACCTCAGACTCCATCATTAATGATTTAGATGTCTCAATTACCATGAGTTTTATCATTCTAAAATGAATTACCTACATGCATGCGCATGCAAATATGTGTACACATATATACATCTACACTAACAGACTTACCACTTTATTAAGTCGTGACATTTTCTGTTTATATACACTACCAAAGTGAGACAAAGTTTGACAGTCCGCTTTAGGTGAAGTATTTATGTATAATTATGAAATCTAGATTTAATTCACCGTCTTCCCCCTCCTACCGGCTCCTGCCCGACTCCTTCCTCCGTTTAGCATATACGTAAACATATAGTTAAGTCCCCGTCTTCCCCCTCCTACTGGCTCTCGCCCGGCCCCTTCCTCAATGAAGCATGCATATATACATATAATGAATAAATCTCCGTCTTTCCCCTCCTAGCGGCTCCTTCCTGACCCCTTCCTCCAAAAGATACATATTCTAGTATGTATGTTTAGATATACGCATCGTAATGACATCTCCGTCTTCCCCCTCCTACCGGCTTCCGCCCGGTCCCTTCCTCCATTTAGCTTACATATATGCATATATAGTTAATAGGTTATTATCCACTTCACAAAAGTAAAGAGTTACACTCACAAGCCATTCATACAATCAGTGCATGTCAAGTGAAAGGAAATACATACTCAATAGCTTCACTATATCATGGGGCAATCGCAATGCACAACATTAAGTCTTAAATGTATATATGCGTTACTCTTTTACTGGATTATGTACAATACAATACCTATGTGTAAGGGGATTTTCTCCCGTTGGAGTATGCACAACCCTTAGACATTCCATATCAACTTCTTATTATCTACGGGGTCACCGATACAGAGCATGAACTCTATGCATGTATTCCAACAAATACTTATTTAGGGGATGTAATAATTATGTAGTATGCATTTAGATTTTGCTTATCATAATAATTAGGGGAAAACAATGACTTTATCATGATTCAACCTTCCTTACAAAATTGAGAATTCCCTAATCATTCCAATTCATGAATGATTTCCCTAATGAGTTAGGTTTACTAATTTTTTTCAACAATTCCTGACTTAGTCTTCACTTGCCGGACTCCCGAATAATAACCCTAGTGAACAAAATAAGAGGTTACATATTAGTATCTAATCATCAAAATTAAAAAGAGAAAATTTATAGTTTTGCTCCCATATATACCTGAAAGTTTCAGTCCGAAAATCTCCTTTTTAAGCAGTGATTTGAGTCCTAAATAGTTCAGATCTGGTCCTAAATCTCTCCCCCTAATGGATCAGAACTGGGTTACCCTTCTTCCACCTCCCTCCCCAAAATGGCCGACGCGAGAACCCCTCCCCTCGAACGCGCGCGGCCCGTGCGCGCGCGGCCTGCCGCGCGTGCGGCCTCCCCTATCGACTTGCTGCTAAGTTGAAGGAGAGAGAATGGGTTCAGATAATTTTAGCAAGTTCAAAATTTTGGGGAGAGGAGTTTTTCTCTTTTAGGGCTGAAGGAAGAAGATTAAGAGTTTCCCCCTTTTTGTCCTCATGAAATCAAAATTTTCCTAGTTATTTATTTATTTACTAAAAGGGTGAGAAGCCACCTCACTAATATTTCCTTTCTAGGCTCTAATCATCCTCCACCTCATCATACACTTCTCCAACCATCCTCCTTTCTCTCCAACACAACAAGGCTAATATAAAAAAGAAAAAGATTATTTAGGTATGGTTGGTGAAAATAGGAGTGTATTCCATGGGGTATACCCTATGGTTAAATGTTTAAATTTGTGAAGCTACTATACATGATACATGCATATGCAAGCATGGCCCTAAATACCCATATGTTTAAAGGTATCACCTTACTAGGTCCATGGCTAAACAAACCAATAACTATGATTAATTAGAAATTAGGGTGTTACAGTTCTACTCCCTATAAAAAAGTTTCGTCTACGAAACTTGGCGTACCTTGAAATAATTGTGGATAATTTTTCCGCATTTCCTCCTCCGGTTCCCAGGTGATTTCTTCAATCTTCTGACTTCTCCATAATACCTTTATCAAGGGAATCATTTTGTTCCTCAATTGCCTCTCCTTGCGGTCAAGGATTTCCACTGACTCTACCGTGTAAGACAGATCTTCTTAGATTTGCAGTGGTGAGTACTTAAGAACATGACTGGGATCTGATATGTACTTTCTTAATTGTGATACAAGGAAGACATTATGTACCTTCTCAATTTTTGGTGGTAAGGCTAACCGATAGGCTAATGGTCCGATTCTTTCCAATATCTCAAAAGGTCCAACATACCGAGATCCTAACTTGTTTCTCTTGCCAATGCGCATTACACCCTTCATTGGGGATACCTTCTAGGGGTCTCTGGTGTTTGTCTGCTTTGTGCTGCCTTCATTCTCTTCTTTATTATTCGAATTTTCTCTGTAGTCTCTTGAACCATATCTTGTCCTAGCAGCCTTCGATCTCCCATCTCTTCCCAATAGATTGGGGATCTACACTTCCTTCCATATAAAGCTTCGAAGGGTGGCATTCCTATGGTCGACTGGTAGCTGTTGTTATACGCGACTCTACTAACGGTAGGTATTTCTCCCAGTTGCCTCCAAAATCTAATGTACATGCCCTCAGCATATCCTCTAATATCTGAATAGTTCTTTCGGACTGCCTATCAGTCTGCGGGTGTGCCGCAGTGCTAGGATGTAGCTCAGTTCCCAGAGCTTTAGATAGATTGACCCAGAACCTTGACTGGAACCGAGGATCTCAATCCGACACGATAGTCTCGGGTACTCCATGAATCTTGATTATCTCTTGGAGGTAAACTTGCGCTAACTTATCCGTCGAGTAATCTATTCGAATGGGTAAGAAGTGCGCGGACTTTGTGAGTCGATCAACTATCACCCATATGGCATCATGTCCATGAGAAGATTTAGAAAGTCCTGTCACAAAATTCATGGCAACGTGACTCCATTTCCATGCATGAACTTGTAATGGCATTAGCAGTCCCGGGGGTTTCTTATGTTCAGCTTTAACTTGTTGGCATATTAAACATTTCTGCACGAACCTGGCTATGTCATCCTTCATCCCTTCCACCAAAAATTTGACCACAGATCTTGATACATCTTAGTTGCCCGGGGTGTGCTGTGTAAGGGGTGCAATGAACTTCCCTCATAATATGCTTCCTGAGCTCACAATCCGGGGATACACATACTCGGCTTCCATTCTTTAGTAACCCTTAATCAACGAAAAAATCTTATGTTCCACCTCTTTGTACCTTCTCGATATTCTTAGCTATCTATTCATCCTTCTATTGCGCCTGTTTGATCTTATCATAAAGATCAAATCCAACTCGAACTTGATTCATCTGATTGGTTCCCATTATGGGTTCCTTTAGTTGAATTTCTATCTGCATCTTCTCTATTTTCTTTAGCAGACTAGTTTGTTGAGTTAACAATGCAGCTAAAGATCCTCCTGATTTCCGACTAAGAGCATCTGTCACTACATTGACTTTCCCAGGGTGATAATGAATGGTCAAATTATAATCTTTCATTAGTTCTAACCATCTTCTTTGACGCATATTTAATTCTTTTTGGGTAAATTTGTACTTCAGGCTCTTATGATCTGTATATATTTCACAAGATACACCATACAGATAGTGTTGCCATATCTTCTGAGCAAATATAATTGTGCTAGTTCCAAGTTATGGGTCGGATAATTCTTCTCATGGTTTTTAAGCTGTCTGGAGGCATATGCAATTACCCTACCATATTGCATCAATACACATCCCAGCCCCGATTTTGATGCATCACTATATATAACGTATCCTTCAGTCCCAGAGGGCATGACTAGGACTGGAACCGAAGTTAGCTTATTTTTCAACTCTTGAAAACTATTCTCCTGACTTTCTTCCCACTAGAATTTAAGGTTTTTCTTGGTTAATTGTGATGATGGTGCCGCTATTCTGGAAAATCTTCTATAAATCTCCGATAATACCCCACCAGTCCTAAGAAACTCTGCACTTCCGAGACATTGGTGGGTCGAGGCCAATCCTTAATTACTTCTATCTTTGCTGGATTTACAGATATTCTTTCTTTAGTAACAATATGACCGAGGAATCCAACTTTCTCTAGCCAGAACTCACACTTCTTGAATTTTGCATAAAGTTATTTTTCCCTCAACAATTGCAGAACTATCCTCAAGTGTTTTTCATCTTCTTTTGTGTTTATTGATGAAACACTACTACAAATTGGTCCAAGAATGACTGAAAGATTCTATTCATCAAGTCCATAAATGATGTTGGGGCATTGGTCAGCCCAAATGGTATTACAAGAAATTCATAGTGCCTGTATCTGGTTCTAAAGGCTGTCTTAGATACATCTTCTGGTTTAATCTTTAATTGATGGTATTCAAATCTTAGGTCTATTTTAGAGAATACACTGGCACCATGAAGTTGATAAAAAAGATCAACGATCCCCGGGAGTGGATATCGATTCTTGATAGTGACTCTGTTCAATTCACGATAATCTATACATAGTCTCATACTTCCATCTTTCTTTTTTACAAATAACATAGGCGCACCCCAGGGTGATACACTTGGTCGAACAAATCCTAGTTCTAATAATTCTTCTAATAGCTCCTTCAATTCTTTCATTTCCGCTGTGCCATTCTACAGGGAGCCTTCGATATGGGTCTTGTTCCTGGTAAGAGATCGATAGAGAATTCTACTTCCTTCCAGGGGGTAAACCTAGTAATTTTTTGGGAAACACGTCAGGATATTCCCTTACAACTACTATGTCTTCTATTCTTACCTCCTCATGTTTCTTATCTATTAAGGTTGACAAAAATCCTCGACACCCATGCCGCAATAATTTGGTGGCCTTTAAAGCTAAGATCACTGCAATTTTTACTTTATTCTTCACACCTTCAAACACATATTCTGGGCCCCCCTCAATTTTAAAGATTATCTTCTTTAGACGATAGTTTACATGTACATGATATGTTGATAACCAATCCATTCCTAAGATAATGTCATATTCCATCTCTCCTAGCTTAATTAGATCCGCTTGTGCTTTCATTTCTCTTGTGGTAATTTCACATCCTTTATAGTATATATCAGTGGTCAGTTTTGTGCCTACCGAAGTGGACATTACTAATTGAAAATCCAAAGGTTCAGATTCCTTACTAATTTCTGTGGCAAAAGACGAAGAAATGAACAAGTGTGAAGCACCAGAATCAAATAATACTCGAGCCATTCTTTCGGATAAGCAAATAGTACCTTCAACTAGTGTATTAGACGCCCGAACTTCTTGCTGGGTTAGAGCATTCATTCTTCCTTGGGCTCTGGGTTGTTGCACTGAACACTACGTCATGGCTACTCGAGTTCTGTTGGCAGGTCGCCGAAAGGCCCTCGATGGTCCAGCTGTCGGGGCAATACCTGAGGTCTGCCTTCCTATTCCCCTACTTGCGCCAGGATACCCACGTAGTGTCGGACAATTCTTTCTCATGTGGCCCAGTTCACCTTAGGCGAAACATTGCTTGCTTGTTAAGCTGTTGCCAGTATGATTCTGAGTGCACCTAGGACACCACATAATCCCCGCAGAATTATAACGCGGAAAGGATGTGAGTGGCGAGTGTAAGTTCACCTAGAGGGGGGGTGAATAGGTGATGGCTAATCTAATGGTCACTTAATGCCTAATAATGCGGAAGCTAAGAACAATTATGACCTAATTAAACTTTTACACTAAACACCACGTATAACCAAAGAGTGTTGCCGGATTCCCCGTGAAGGGCTCTGGACAAACTCCTCTAGATTCCCCTTAAATGGGTTGAGGTGCCGCGTTGGCTCTCTTGGTTAAATACATGTGTTAGCAAACAACCCAAGCAAGTATATATCAATTATGCACACAAGATATATCAAGCATGTAAATGTAAAGACAATATAAGCTATGCAAGATATAAACAAGGGAGAGAGAGAGAGAGAAATGGCAATCGCAAACACAAAGGGTTTGTTTCGAGGTTCGAGCACACTTGCTCTACATCCCCGCCTTCGACACACGAAGGATTTCCACTATGCAAGATCCCTATGGATCTCTCCTCGGTGCCGCAACACCTACAAGCCCTCGGACTCCCTAGTCCCGTACACACGCAAGCCCCACAAGCTTGCCGAGGCCGCACCTCAAACACGGAGTTCGCACCCGAACTCGAAACAACGCGGACACACACGTCCGCCTCCTCAAAGTACAAGAAAGAACTCTTGGTGATCTTAACACTTTGATCACCAATAAGAACTCTCACTACAACACTCTTATAGAATGAATAATCAATGGATAGCTCAAGTGTTTGTGTGAGAAAACAAGGAAAGAGATGGTGGAGGAAAACTCAAAGAAAATCTCTTTTAACACTCTTGATAAACTCTCCTTTTAATTGGAAGTATTTGCTCTAAATTTTGTGGAGAAAAACCTCTGAAATGAATAGGAAAAACTGGCTCTAAAAGTCTCCAAAATCTTCGCTCAAAACAATGACCAAACCCCCAAATTTATAGGCTGTCAAAAACTAGTCGTTGGGGTCTGTCAGGCCTGCCGGTCGACCCGAGTGGTCGACCGCTAACAGTCAAAAATCCGACCGTTGGAGCCACGGTCGACCGCCCGGGTCGACCGAGCCACTGGAGCAGAGAGTCGAACTCTCTGTCGGTCGACCCGTATGGTCGGCCGAAATTTCCAGAGAGCAGAGCTCTCTGGAGCGGTCAACCCGTACAGTCGGCCGTCCTCCAGTGCACAAAGGCGTGCACGTCTGTGCACGTCGGTCGACCCAACCGGTCGACCGACTTCAGAGTTAGTCGACTATAAAGGTAGTAAGTCGACTAGCTGAAGCCTGAAAATAGTTTTTCTGGGATTTAAAACTAAGTCTTTTGGTTCACATAAAATCCCATAAATACATAGAAATTCTACAAAAATAGTTTTACCAATATACTTTGATATACAAACATGCTTGCACAAAATCAAGGCATGTTATAAAAGATTGGACTATTTTTGTAACTTGAAAATATTTGGCTCATGATAAAAACTGTTTTTTCAAAACAATATTTTTCCAAAACATGTTTTTCCAAATCTTAATCAAATACAAAAACAAGATATACTTTTAAAGTATAGTATGTATGGATATGATCCACTACACAATCAAGATGAAATATCTATGTTTTTTGACAATAAGCATAAACTTGATTTTGGTTGAAAGATGTAAACATGAATACCAAAAACCAAACATGTATTTTTCTAAAAGAAAATCTTTTGTAAAAACAAAACTATCAAGAGTGTGTGTGTGATAAATACTTGAGCAATCCACCAACTATTCTATCCTTTACATTTTATCTAAAACAAATTAAAATCTTATACCTAGACACAAGTCTTGATCTTGAAGTCTTCTCATCATCTTGACTTGGTCCAAGCTTGATCCAAAAGCTCCTTGGATCACACCGTGCTAGCTCCAAATCTTGACATATTATCCTTTGTTGAGCTATGCACCTACTAAGATCTTGATAATGAATCTGTTACTAATTAAACACAAGATCATTAGTAAACATAACTTCATGAGTTGATCATCATCAAAACTAGGGTGATAGGCCTTTGGGCCAACAATCTCCCCCTTTTTGATGATGACAAAACTCATGAAGTTATATATGCATGGATTAAAGTAAAGCTTCAAAGAAGCTCCCCCTTAACTCATGCATAACAAATAAACAATAATATATGCAATGAAAGCACATAAATAAGTATGCAATGTATTGAGATAAAACATGAAATCCTTTTTCTCCTAGTTGCAATACAAAACATATATGCATAATTAACAAGGAAGATAAATACTTCTCCCCCTTAAGTAATGAAAACATGCATATAAACTCAAATACTTCTCCCCCGTTTTGTCAATCATCAACAAAGGGTTCAAAGTAAAATCAATCAAACAAAATTTTCTCCCCCTTTTTGTCAAAAACAAAAAGATCAAGAAGGGGTAATACAAATCAATCAATAAAGATTTATATGCGATATACATTCATGAAGAGGAAGACGCTAAGTTAGCTTCCCTACACATATGCATTACATGAAGAAGGGATGACAAGCTCTAACTCACATAACACATATTATGTAATGCATAAGAGGAGATGTGAAGCTCCCCCTACACACGTATATCATATAAAGAAGAGTTGTCAAGCTCCTCAATTTATAATATACTCAACATGAATCTATATGTAGAAGAGATGTTAAGCTCTCCTTACATATAGGCAATACAAATCAAAAATTTTGAATTTTTCTTATAACACAAAATTTTGAATTTTCTCAATAAAATAAATCTTGAGTTTTGATATCAATTTTGAAAATGATCAATTGTAAAATAGTGATCAATAGTAAAGCAACCACATTGATACCAATTTAAAAACTAATGCATAAGCTTGAAAAAATAAGATTTGAATTTAGCTTAGCATTAATAACCTTTGTGCTTTAAATGTGTAAGACAATTTTAACTAAGCACAAATAACACATATATGTATGAAAAGAGAATACCAATAGAAATTGATATAATTTGAATTTGAAGGCATACATACATATAATCAAAACATGAGTATATACAAAAAAATAATCATATTGATACCAATTGAAATGATCCAATGATACCAATTGACATAAAGTAATATTAAGAGTATATCTCATAGAAGAATAAATAACTAGTTTAAATTAATTTTTGAAAAACTAATTAAAGATCCTTCAAAAACATGAAGTCATATGTTTTTCATGAATTATACTAAATACATAAAAGTTCAAGCACTCATAGTCCATAAAGCTCAAAAATTATCTTGAAAAGTAAAAGATGAGTGTTCAAGGGTTATGTAAATGGTATTATCATGAAAATAGTCATTTAAGCTCAAAAAGATTATAAGTCACATTTTTTAACAAAAACAAAAACATGAAAATTCATTTTTCATAAATCACTAGTCTTCATGGTATATGTATGATTTATCCAAAGCTAACAATACACATACATATCCCAAACATAAAAGAGTCTATCAAATGTATTTGCATGAAGGTAAGAGACTCACGGGTATACATGTATATTTATTAGATTTGAATTAAAAATACATATACATGAAGTAAAGCATAAAAATAGGCAAAACAAGTATAAATGAAAGAATCATCAAAACTAGGCTATACATGTGCATATAGTGAGTACAAATGAACAATGAAGTGCAAACAAATATGAATCAAATGTGGCTCACTACTTGTACATGTATAAATCCAAGTTTTGATAAATATTACATCTAAACAAGATTCTACCACATGAAGCACAATAAATCATAAAACATGAACATGCTATGAATATCATGAATGAACAAGCATGAACATAAATAAAATGAGAGTTTAGAGATTGTTACCAACTCCAAAACTCCAAACATGGTGGTCGTCCCACCAAACTTTCCTTGATAGCGATGCATCCATATATGTGTCCATCAAGTCCAAGTGCATCTACCATCAAGGCACCAATTCTCTCACGTTTTGTGAGAGCCCTCACCTACATCAAATACACATGGTGGGGGTTTTGGTACACATTTTTTCTTGGGTCCTTGGGGGTTAGTCTTGTTGTAAGACACCCAAACATTTTTATTAGCAAAATTAAAATCATTTATCTTATCATAACAAAATTTTGCTAGATGGCCTTTGCGGCCACAATGTGTACATTTGTACACCTTAGAATGCTTATGAGTGTGATTGTGATCGTGACGTGCAACATAAGCATATGCATGATGATGATATGCATGAGAGGGTGGAGTTTGTTTCTTTGCAAACATGGACTCCAATCTAGAATGGTTGAATGCACACGAGCTCAAAGTTGAGCTCAAATTATTAATTTTATTTTTCAAAAGATTAATCTCACTATCATCAATGGTGGCATGTAAAGACATGTGAGATATAGAATCATTTTTCTTCTTTTTAGAAACCTTTTCTTTTTCTTTTTCAAAAATTCTTCTTTTCAAAGAGTTGTTTTCATTTAAAACAATTTCCTTTTCAGTTTCCACCAAAATATTTTATCTTTCAAAACCATATTTCCTTCACATAAATCATTCAATTTAGACATCAAGGAAATATTCTCATTATTCAAAATATTTTTTTCTTTTTCTAAGCATGCAACCTTAGTTTCTAATGAATCCTTTTTATTAAGCATGCAATCAAAATTCTTTTTCAAATTTTTATTATCTTTCTTAAGCATGTCATGTTTTTCAAGTAATAATTGACAAAATGTAGAAAGCTCTTCATATGACATGTTAACATCCTCATCCTCGGATTCGGTGTTTACCTCAAGGGGGTTATCCCCTTGGACCATATAGCACTTGTTGGAGATGTCGCTTCCAACATCCGAGTCACTCCCCGCATAGTATTGATCATTTTCGCCAAGGGAGGTAAGGGTGTTCCAAACTACAAAAGTCGAATCAAAGTTAGAAACTCTAGATAAATAAACATCATCTAGGGTAGACTTTAAAGCATTAAGGGCTTTTGCATTATCCTCAATATTCTTACCATATAAACAATAATCATTATTAGTGATGGCAAGATAAACATGATAACCTAGGGCTTTGAGGTACAAGGACATCTTCACCTTCCATATATGGATGTTAAGAATGTCAAACATGGGTGGTGACATGAAGTCCATAGTGTGTGTACAAAATATTGTGATTAGCCTAAAAATGAGAATCTTTAACTCTAGGTTATTAGACCCAAATCAGAGTACCAAGCTCTGATACCAATTGTAAGTTCACCTAGAGGGGGGGTGAATAGGTGATGGCTATGTTGGCCCAAGAGGTTACACTCTCCATTTGTCTTTTGGTTTTGATGATGACAAACCAAATATGAGCTTTTTGGTACTAACAAGTTTGTTAAGATGAGTTTCAGGTTTGTACCATGTTTAGAGACCATTCGCTTAGCTATTGCAAGAACTTCTAAGTTCCACAAAGCAAGGAAGGCAAATTGCACATCAAGGAAGGATCATAGAAGAGAAGGCACTAGCAAGGCATTGGATGGCTCAAAGACTTGAAGATAGCTCAAGAAGTCTTCATGTAATTTGTTTTTCAGTTTATAGTATGTTAAAGAATAGTGGATAGGTTTGAAGCTCTATCACACATGTTTTTGCGCACATGCTCATTCCAAAATAATTTCTTATAAATTATACAAAAATATTTTGCATACAAGTTTTTGCCTACAAATACATCTTTATGTTTAATTCTATTCCCTGTTCAAAAGTATTTTTGTTAAAATCAAAATCCTCTTTATTTTCTTTTCCAAAAATGATTTTTGACCTGATCCGGTCGACCGGGACAGTCGGCCGAGTCTGTGTCAGTCTGGTCCGGTCGACCGGACCAGTCGACCGCAGTTCTGGCAGATGCACGTATCAGTGTGCATGTCTGCCAGTCGACCGGGGCGGTCGACCGAGATATTGTTTATGCTCACAGGTTTTCTCAGTCGACCGGGTCGGTCGACCGCTAGCCTATAACGGTCGAATTTTTGAACTACCGGTCGACCGGCCCAGTCGACCGATGTGTCCGTTGAACAGTAACGGGCAGATTTTAAGTGAGCTGTTTATTTTTGTCTTTTGTGTTTAAAAATTCGTTTAAGGATATATTTTGATCTAATTACCTCCTAAACATCAGTAATTATGTTTTATCCCTAAACCCTAGCCCTCTCCTATAAATAGGGGTGTTTGGGGAGAGATTGGTTACAACAATTATTTGCTAGAAAATTCAAAAGTTTAAGGCTTTCAAAAGAGACTTGTTTCTTGGTTTTTGTGCTGAATTTCTCACTGATTTTCTGAAGGGTTTTCAAATACTCTCTGATTTAATTTTCTTTCTTCACTTACAACAAGAGCTTCATTCCTACTCAATATTCTCTAAGGACCTTTGTAAGGGAAGAGATATTTGAAAGAGAGAGTTTGTGGTCTTTTGACTACCAAGGAAATTACTTGTACTTGAGATTGTAGGAGTTGGGTACTCCATTGTATTTGAGATCCTTGTGATAGTGGAAGTGGTCGGAATCCTTCTGGGGAAGGCGGGGAGTAGAGCTGGGTGCTCGAACCTCGATAACATATCCTTGTGTTTGCGATTGGTTTACTTTTCTTGTTCTTACACTCCTTACTCTACTTTGCTTGCACTTATTAATTGCTCATCATATTCATTGTCATACTTAATTGCTTGCATTCATCTTGTGATTCTTGATTGGTGATTGTTGTAGCTTTAAATTTTTAAATTGCCCTTTGATTAGCATCATCACCTATTCACCCCCCCTCTAGGTGATTTTCAATTGGTATCAGAGCTTGGACTCTAGGTTTGGCTTAACATCCATAGAGAGATCCTTAAAACTTGCTAATCAACATTTTCATTTCATTCATTCATCACTAGTAAACATGGCCGACAACATTAAATCCCCACCTAAATTTGATGGACTCAATTTCCCAATTTAGAAGGTTAGGATGACTATATTTTTGCAATCTTTGGGTAGCTTAGTAGCCAAGTCCTTGACCAAACCCTATGAAGCACCCGATGGTGATGAGAGCACTTGGACCGACCTTGACTTTAAACTATATGAGGCTAACTCCAAGGCCCAAAACTCCCTATTAACCGCCTTGAATGAGGATGACCTTACACGGGTAATTCATTGCCAATCCGCCTATGAGATTTGGCAACACTTATTGGTCACACACGAGGGGACTTCACAAGTCAAGAGAGCTAAGATAGATCTCTTGAGGTCCCAATATGAGTCATTTAAAATGCTTGATGATGAGTCTATTGATAGTATGGCTACAAGGTTTACTAAAATCACTAATGGTCTTTCTTCCTTAGGTGATGACATCTCCAACGATCAAAAGGTGCGGAAAGTAATTCGGGCTCTTCCTTCATCATGGGAGATCAAGGCCACCACCTTGAAGGAGTTGAACGACAAGGACGAGATGGACCTCATTAGTCTCATTGGGAACCTAAAGACCCATGAGATGGAGAAGAAGGCAAGAGAAGAGGCCACTACTTCAAAGAAGAAATCCATAGCCTTCAAGACTTCATCCACCAATGATGACGATGAAAATGACGAAGAAGAAGATGAGGAGCTTACTCTACTTGTTCGCAACGTCAAGAGGATGTACCGGAAGAACAAGCTCAACTTCCGGAGAAAATTTGAAGGCAAAGAGGAGCGGAGGATCAGTTGCTATAATTGCCGCAAACCCGGACATATCATGGCGGATTGTCCGGAGTTCAAGAAGAAGATGACTTCCTCCTTCAAGCCAAAGAAGCCGGAGGAAAAGAAAGCATACAAAGCAACATGGGATTCAGAAAGCGAGTCCGAAGAGGATGTGGATCAAGCTAATATGTGTTTCATGGCAAACACACCTAAGGTAACCCCTCAATCCCTTGATGATGAAGATGATGTACTAAGTAAGGAAGTTCTAATTCATGCCTTTGTAGAACTTTCTGAAACTTATGATAATAAGAAACTTGAATGCTTAAAATTACAAAAAGAAGTTGCTTTTCTTAAGAATCAACTTGCCATTGTTTCTAAAGAAAAAGATGATGTTTCTTCTAATTTCATTTCCATGCAAAAAGAATTTTGTGCCTACAAGAGTACTTGTAAGGCAAAATCTCCTATTATTGATGAAAAAGAAATTTCTTCTTTTAAATCCAAAATGAATGATTTCGAAAAAGTTTTAAATGATTGTGCTTTTAATACCAAGAAACTTGAGAACATGTTTTCTAAAAAGCACACTTCACATGCTAACACTTCACAAGCTAAGAATTCTCATGCTCACACCACCCATGCTAAAGTTTCTCATGCTCACAAATCACACACTCACTATGCTTTTAAATATGGTAGAGTGTATAGATGCACATATTGTGGTAAAAATGGACATTTAGCTAAGTTTTGCTATGATCAACTAAATAGAACAAATAATCTTGTTTGGGTTCATGACACTAACCCTAGAGGACCCAAGAAAATGTGGGTACCAAAATCAAGTCTTAAATTGTTTGATGTAGGTACACACCAAAGCTCCAAGACGTAGGGAGCGGTGGTACCTTGATAGTGGTTGTTCAAGACACATGACATGGGACATCAACAACTTCACAACCCTATCAAGGTACATGGAAGGTGGCACCGTCACCTTCGGGGATGACTCCAAAGGAACTATCATCGGTATAGGTAACATTCAAATTGGTGCATCTCCTATTATTGAGAATGTTGTTTTAGTAGATGGTTTAAAACATAATTTGCTTAGCATTAGTCAACTTTGTGATCGTGGACTTAAAGTTGTTTTTGATGATATTTCTTGTAAAATTTTTGATGTTAAATCCGATGTTTGTATTCTCACCGGTTTTCGTGATAATAATGTTTATATTATTGACATGCTTAATTTAGATTGTTCTACTAAATGCTTGAATGCTTTTGATGAAAATTCTTGGCTTTGGCATAGAAGACTAGGACATGCATCTTTTGACCATATTTCTAGGATTAATTCAAAGGAATTGGTGAAGGGTATACCTTGCTTGAATTTTGAGAAAGACCGCATTTGTGGTGCGTGCCAACTTGGGAAACAAACCAAGTCTTCCTTTAAACCAATCAAGGATATCATGTCAACTAGGCCTTTAGAATTAATTCATATGGATCTTTTTGGACCAACTAAAACTAAGAGTTTAAATGGAAGTAGATTTGCATTTGTTTTGGTTGATGATTTCTCCCGTTTTACTTGGGTTTTCTTTTTGCAACATAAAGATCAAACTTTTTCTCATTTTAAGATTTTTCGAAAAAGAGTTGAAAAAGAAAAGAGTTTTCCGATTTTGAGAATAAGGAGTGATAGATGTGGTGAGTTTGTTAACCAACTCTTCATGACTTATTGTGATGAAAAGGGAATTAAGCATGAAATGTCTTGTCCTAGAACTCCACAACAAAATGGAGTAGTAGAAAGGAAAAATAGAACACTTCAAGAGATGGCTAGGACAATGATAAGTGAATATGACCTCCCTCAATATTTATGGGCCGAGGCCGTAAACACCGCATGCTATATATCGAATCGTATTTATTTATGCAAAAATTCTTCAAAAACTTCTTTTGAAATGTATCATTCTAGAAAACCAAATGTTGCATATTTTAAAGTTTTTGGATGCAAGTGTTTTGTTTTGAATACTAAGGATAATTTGGGTAAATTTGATGCTAAGGCTTATGAGGCTATCTTTGTTGGATATTCCTCTACTAGCAAAGCATATAGAGTTTTCATTAGATCTTCTCAAACCATTGAAGAATCCATGCATGTTAAGTTTGAAGAATCTAATGTGTTTGTTGAGAATGTTGTAGAGTTTGAACCATTAGGTGAAAACATGGAGAAACTATCCTTGAAGGACTCACCCGCGCAAGAAGATAAGCAAGAATCTATAGGTGAGGTTCAAGAGGATAAGGAGGAAAGCACTCAACCGCTTCCTAAAGCTTGGAGATACGCTACAAATCATCCTAAGGAGCTCATCTTGGGTGATGCATCTAAAGGAGTCACAACGCGCTCCAAACTCCATGACCTATGTGGTAACTTTGCTTTCATTTCTCATTTTGAACCAAAAGGCATTCTCGAAGCCGAGACGGACCCATATTGGTTGCTTGCCATGCAAGAGGAACTCAATCAATTTGAGCGCAACCAAGTTTGGCACCTTGTTCCTAAGCCCCACGATAGACCTATAATTGGTACTAAGTGGATCTTTAGAAACAAGATGGATGAGTCCGGAAATGTCATTAGGAATAAAGCTAGGTTAGTGGCCCAAGGTTACACTCAAGTTGAGGGAATTGACTTTGAGGAGACCTTTGCACCCGTAGCACGGCTTAAAGCCATACGGATGACACTAGCTTTTGCATGTTTTAAAAATTTTAAACTTTTTCAAATGGATGTGAAAAGTGCATTTTTGAATGGTTTTATAAATGAAGAAGTTTATGTTTCTCAACCTCCCGGTTTTGTTGATCATGTTCATCCCGATTTTGTTTTTAAACTTGATAAAGCTTTGTATAGATTGAAACAAGCTCCAAGAGCTTGGTATGAAAGGCTTTCTAGTTTTCTCATTTCAAATGATTTTATTAAAGGCAAAGTAGACACAACTCTTTTTACTAAGCATGTTGATAATGATATTTTAATTGTGCAAATTTATATTGATGATATAATTTTTGGATCTACTAATGAGCTTTTATGCAAGGATTTTGAGAAGGTCATGCAACTTGAATTTGAAATGTCTTCAATGGGTGAGCTCAATTTCTTCCTTGGACTCCAAATCAAGCAATTGCAAGACGGAACCTTCATTAACCAAGCCAAGTACGCAAAGGAGCTAGTAAAGAAGTTTGGGCTTGAAGGATCAAAGGCTTGCAACACTCCAATGGCAACTACAACCAAGCTTGATAAGGACGAACAAGGTAAAAATGTTGATATTAAATTATATAGAAGCATGATAGGAAGTCTTTTATATTTGACGGCAAGTAGGCCGGATATCATGTTTAGTGTGTGTCTTTGTGCTAGATTTCAATCGTGTCCTAAAGAGTCTCATCTTATTGCGGTAAAACGCATTATTCGTTATATTAAGGGCACTATTGGAATGGGTCTTTGGTATCCGAAAACTAGAGATTTTTCAATGACTAGCTATTCGGATGCCGACTATGCGGGTTGTAGAGTAGATAGAAAGAGTACTAGTGGGACATGTCAATTTCTTGGTAATTGTCTTGTTTCATGGTCCTCTAGGAAACAAAATTCCGTTGCTCTCTCAACCGCCGAGGCGGAGTATGTTGCCGCGGGGGCTTGTTGTGCACAAGTCCTTTGGATGAAACATACTCTCCTTGATTTTGATTTGCACTTTGATCATATAAAAATATTTTGTGATAATACTAGTACTATACACATGACCAAAAATGCAAATCAACATAGTAAGACCAAGCACATTGAAATTAGATATCACTTTCTTAGAGATCATTTTGAGAAAGGTGATATAGATATTGATTATGTTTCCACGGATTTACAACTAGCCGATATTTTCACTAAACCTCTTGATTTTGCTAGATTTTCGTTTATTTGTGGAGAACTTAATGTTTGTATTATTGAATAGACATGTTTTTCATAACCCTTTTTGATGTATGACAAAAAGGGGGAGAATAAGTTTACATGACAAAAATAAGTTCATTTGGTCTTGGTTCCATATGAATTTATATGCTTTAATTTTAAAGATTTGTTTTATGAGTTTTATGTTTATGTATGTATTTTGAGAATTCTTGTGTTTTGTCTCAATTTCTTTCTATTGGTATCAAGTGCATAAATCTTTTGTTTTCAAATGAATTCTTGTGTTTTAAGCTTAAGTGTCTTTTTATATAGCATAATTTGAGGGGGAGTTTTCTCCTCCCCTATATTTTTGTTTATAGCCTATTTGTTTTGTCATCATCAAAAAGGGGGAGATTGTTAGCCCAAGAGGTTACACTCTCCATTTGTCTTTTGGTTTTGATGATGACAAACCAAATATGAGCTTTTTGGTACTAACAAGTTTGTTAAGATGAGTTTCAGGTTTTGTACCATGTTTAGAGACCATTCGCTTAGCTATTGCAAGAACTTCTAAGTTCCACAAAGCAAGGAAGGCAAATTGCACATCAAGGAAGGATCATAGAAGAGAAGGCACTAGCAAGGCATTGGATGGCTCAAAGACTTGAAGATAGCTCAAGAAGTCTTCATGTAATTTGTTTTTCAGTTTATATATGTTAAAGAATAGTGGATAGGTTTGAAGCTCTATCACACATGTTTTTGCGCACATGCTCATTCCAAAATAATTTCTTATAAATTATACAAAAATATTTTGCATACAAGTTTTTGCCTACAAATACATCTTTATGTTTAATTCTATTCCCTGTTCAAAAGTATTTTTGTTAAAATCAAAATCCTCTTTATTTTCTTTTCCAAAAATGATTTTTGACCTGATCCGGTCGACCGGGACAGTCGACCGAGTCTGTGTCAGTCTGGTCCTGTCGACCGGACCAGTCGACCGCAGTTCTGGCAGATGCACGTATCAGTGTGCATGTCTGCCAGTCGACCGGGGCAGTCGACCGAGATATTGTTTTTGCTCACAGGTTTTCTCAGTCGACCGGGTCGGTCGACCGCTAGCCTATAACGGTCGAATTTTTGAACTACCGGTCGACCTGCCCAGTCGACCGATGTGTCCGTTGAACAGTAACGGGCAGATTTTAAGTGAGCTGTTTATTTTTGTCTTTTGTGTTTAAAAATTCGTTTAAGGATATATTTTGATCTAATTACCTCCTAAACATCAGTAATTATGTTTTATCCCTAAACCCTAGCCCTCTCCTATAAATAGGGGTGTTTGGGGAGAGATTGGTTACAACAATTATTTGCTAGAAAATTCAAAAGTTTAAGGCTTTCAAAAGAGACTTGTTTCTTGGTTTTTGTGCTGAATTTCTCACTGATTTTCTGAAGGGTTTTCAAATACTCTCTGATTTAATTTTCTTTCTTCACTTACAATAAGAGCTTCATTCCTACTCAATATTCTCTAAGGACCTTTGTAAGGGAAGAGATATTTGAAAGAGAGAGTTTGTGGTCTTTTGACTACCAAGGAAATTACTTGTACTTGAGATTGTAGGAGTTGGGTACTCCATTGTATTTGAGATCCTTGTGATAGTGGAAGTGGTCGGAATCCTTCTGGGGAAGGCGGGGAGTAGAGCTGGGTCCTCGAACCTCGATAATATATCCTTGTGTTTGCGATTGGTTTACTTTTCTTGTTCTTACACTCCTTACTCTACTTTGCTTGCACTTATTAATTGCTCATCATATTCATTGTCATACTTAATTGCTTGCATTCATCTTGTGATTCTTGATTGGTGATTGTTGTAGCTTTAAATTTTTAAATTGCCCTTTGATTAGCATCATCACCTATTCACCCCCCCTCTAGGTGATTTTCAGGCTAATCTAATAGTCACTTAATGCCTAATAATGCGGAAGCTAAGAACAATTATGACCTAATTAAACTTTTACACTAAACACCACGTATAACCAAAGAGTATTACCGAATTCCCCGTGAAGGGCTCTGGACAAACTCCTCTAGATTCCCCTTAAATGGGTTGAGGTGCCGCGTTGGCTCTCTTGGTTAAATACATGTGTTAGCAAACAACCCAAGCAAGTATATATCAATTATGCACACAAGATATATCAAGCATGTAAATGTAAAGACAATATAAGCTATGCAAGATATAAACAAGGGAGAGAGAGAGAAATGGCAATCGCAAATACAAAAGGTTTGTTTCGAGGTTCGAGCACACTTGCTCTACATCCCCGCCTTCGACACACGAAGGATTTCCACTATGCAAGAACCCAATGGATCTCTCCTCAGTGCCGCAACACCTACAAGCCCTCGGACTCCCTAGTCCCGTACACACGTAAGCCCCACAAGCTTGCCGAGGCCGCACCTCAAATACAGAGTTCGCACCCGAACTCGAAACAACGCGGACACACACGTCCGCCTCCTCAAAGTACAAGAAAGAACTCTTGGTGATCTTAACACTTTGATCACCAATAAAAACTCTCACTACAACATTCCTATAGAATGAATAATCAATGGATAGCTCAAGTGTTTGTGTGAGAAAACAAGGAAAGAGATGGTGGAGGAAAACTCAAAGAAAATCTCTTTTAACACTCTTGATAAACTCTCCTTTTAATTGGAAGTATTTGCTCTAAATTTTGTGGAGAAAAACCTCTGAAATGAATAGGAAAAACTAGCTCTAAAAGTCTCCAAAATCTTCGCTCAAAACAATGACCAAACCCTCAAATTTATAGGCTGTCAAAAATTAGCCGTTGGGTCTGTCAGGCCTGCTGGTCGACCCGAGCGGTAGACCGCCAACGGTCAGAAATCTGACCGTTGGAGCCACGGTCGACCGCCCGGGTCGACCGAGCCACTGGAGCAGAGAGTCGAACTCTCTGTCGGTCGACCCGTACGGTCGGTCGAAATTTCCAGAGAGC
This sequence comes from Agave tequilana, assembly GCA_038442645.1. NCBI lineage: Eukaryota > Viridiplantae > Streptophyta > Magnoliopsida > Asparagales > Asparagaceae > Agave > Agave tequilana. The sequence continues at coordinate 265,157 of JAVJIF010002449.1, read as the reverse complement.
AGAGCTCTCTGGAGCGGTCGACCCGTACGGTCGGCCGTCCTCCAGTGCACAAAGGCGTGCACGTCTGTGCACGTCGGTCGACCCAACCGGTTGACCGACTTCAGAGTTAGTCGACTATAAAGGTAGTAAGTCGACTAGCTGAAGCCTGAAAACAGTTTTTCTGGGATTTAAAACTAAGTCTTTTGGTTCACATAAAATCCCATAAATACATAGAAATTCTACAAAAATAATTTTACCAATATACTTTAATATACAAACATGCTTGCACAAAATCAAGGCATGTTATAAAAGATTGGACTATTTTTGTAACTTGAAAATATTTGGCTCATGATAAAAACTGTTTTTTCAAAACAATATTTTTCCAAAACATGTTTTTCCAAATCTTCATCAAATACAAAAACAAGATATACTTTTAAAGTATAGTGTGTATGGATATGATCCACTACACAATCAAGATGAAATATCTATGTTTTTTGACAATAAGCATAAACTTGATTTTGGTTGAAAGATGTAAACATGAATACCAAAAACCAACATGTATTTTTCTAAAAGAAAATCTTTTGTAAAAACAAAACTATCAAGAGTGTGTGTGTGATAAATACTTGAGCAATCCATCAACTATTCTATCCTTTACATTTTATCTAAAACAAACTAAAATCTTATACCTAGACACAAGTCTTGATCTTGAAGTCTTCCCTTGAAGTCTTCTCATCATCTTCACTTGGTCCAAGCTTGATCCAAAAGCTCCTTGGATCACACCGTGCTAGCTCCAAATCTTGACATTATCCTTTGTTCAGCTATGCACCTACTAAGATCTTGATAATGAATCTGTTACTAATTAAATACAAGATCATTAGTAAACATAACTTCATGAGTTGATCATCATCAAAACTAGGGTGATAGGCCTTTGGGCCAACAGCGAGTCTTGGAGGGACCTTGCATCCCTGGGCCACGAGCCTATCATTGTCCATTGAGCGGGTGATGCGGAAGGTCCAATACTTCAGCCGAACCTGAAAACGGGTGATCCCATTCTTGGTGCACTGACATATCGAAAGCGTTTGGCAGGAGGTGACTCCTTATCTCTTATATCCTTATTTTCTTGCATGTCACTTTCAACTTCTAACGCTTTCTCCACAGCCTGGCTATAATTTTATAACTGAAAAGGAACTAATTGGCTTCTGATTCCTGATGTCAAACCCCTTACGAACCTCTTCATCCTGTCATCTTCTTCAGACACTAACTTACCAGCATATCTTGATAACTGAGTGAATTTGACTCATACTGGCTCACCGTCATTTGATCCTGCTTCAATTTTTGAAATTCTATTGCGAGTTTGTCCCTTACTACTCCTGGTATATACTTTTCATTGAACTTTTTGATTAGGAACTTCCAAGAAATTTCTTCCCCCAAGGACTTAGCTCCAGCTTTAACCATCTCCCACCAACGTTCCGCCTCTCCCTGGAACATAAAAGAGGTGAAAGATACTCATTGATTCTCAGTACATTTCATAACATATAGTATTTTTTCAATTTGACGAAGCCACTCCTCTTCTTGTATTGGGTCCGCTCCTCCTTTATATGTTGGTGGGTTCAACTTCTAAAATTGTTCTAGAGCCCTGCGTAGATTGTTTATAGTTGCCAGCTGCACCAACCAATCAGCATTCTATCAGGGGCTTTCTTGTTGGCATTGAGTTGATCCATCACAACCTCGTTATTGGTTGGAGGGTGGACGCTCCTGACCGTACTGTGGAGTGGGGCATTTCCTTTAGAATTAGTATCCAGTGGAGAAAAATTTAGGTCCATCAATACCTAGGAGAATAACCAGTTCTTACTATCAACAAAATTCATATAATAAAGAAAGTTTCATATACAAAATACCGCTACTATTTATAACTTCAAAATATTTTTTTTTGTTACAAGATTTACATTGTCATGCTTACATTCATACAAAAGATGTAAGTGTATATACTAAGATACATTATTTTTGTGCATTTCTTTTACGAGCATACAAAATCTCTCCCAAGGCTCTAAATATGCATGCAAAGACATCTTTCCCCCAAAATACTATGTACTGAACCCTCTTTCATGGAGTGATGTTTGAATCAGTGAAGCTTTCATCCCTGCTATTCCCTGCCGATGCTTCCCCCTTATGGACTCCTTCCTCCGGATCTTCCTCAGGATCCTCTTCCTCAGGGTCTTCTTCTGGATCCTCCTCCTCGGGGTCCACTTCTTCCATTATAGCGTCATCCTCATATTTCCAATACTCGTGGTCGTCACATTAGATCCATATCTTCAACCCAGGTAAAATTCCACCAAATACCCTATAAAACATCTTCCCTTGGGATCCCATTTCATCATCGGATACGACTCCCTGGTCCTCAATCACTGGCACATTCCTTATAACACTTTCAACATCACTGATGGTATCCTTATTGTTATGTCCTACTAATCCTGTCGTATCGACACTGCCCTCGGGTCTACTAAAGATAGTCTCTGGATCAGTCTCATCTGACTCGTAATCCCAATCCATGCTATTTGCAATCCAACTCAGACTTTCAGTCCCCGAGCTATCGGATGACAATCTTGGCACATCAAATCTCCCATCTGTAGAAATAAAATTTCGTATTGGATCATTTATCTTTTCAATTCTTCAAAACACAATAGGTTGCACATATACAAAAAAGTAAAGAACTTGCAATTTTCTTACGTCATACTCCAATTCTCTAGATTAATGTTGAACTTAGGGGTCTTCGTGATGAATTAACTCTGACTTGTATTATATTTCCGTTGCTCCCCAATCTCAGTGTCCCATACCACTGGAGATCCATACAAAAAGCCTGCACCCCTGCAGGATCCATTCAAACTAGAGTATGCGGGTACTCGAATTAGAATGTAGGGGAACAGTTAAATGTCACACATTTTAGGGTAATTCATACACCTAAAGGTCCACTATCTTTCTATACTACCCATATTAATTTCACCATCATACTTATAATGTACATACAACTATACAACCAATCCGTACTTGTTACACCTATCTAATCCAACAACCTTGCTCTGATACTAACTCTAACGGTCCCAGATAGATAACATATGTTTTGACTAATAGTTTTGAAAATTTAAGTTCCCTTTGATTTCACAAAATTTTGCCAGCACCTCTCCTAAATATTTCCATTTTCTCATGATACAAGATATTACTTTCGACTCATAACGGCCTACTTATCAATTAACAATTTCAACCTACTCGGCTTACTTAACAACGGATGCAATATATGCTTCATAACCAATTCACACTTCCTTTTACATACATCCACATCATGGCCCCACTAAGGCAAACTTTTGGTCCATAATATTAACAGCTTCAATTCCATACATCATGTCACCCAGATGAACCTTCCAGTCTAGGTTCCCAAAAAAATATTACATATACCTTAAGTTCCTCAAAATCTAACTGTATCACCCAAGGAAAGATACTTGCAATAAGTATTTCATATACAAAAGTTAGAACGGTAGCAAATAAGCATACATGCGAGGATAACTAGCAAAGAGGAAAACTAAAGCGTATGGTATGCTGTTCCTCCTTTCGTTAAATCCATATGTCTAAACCAGTCTTTTACCCTTGTCCGAACCTGAAATAGGTGGAAAGCAAATAAAATGAGCTAGACAGCTCAATGAGTAAACCATGCTAAAACTATGCTAGTACAAGAGTTCATAAGTCAATACATTCTAGGAGAGGTGTTTGCATTTAAGACTAATATGCGATGCAACTTCTTCTTTAACTTGCTTTACCTTAGACTCCATCGTTAATGATTTAGATGTCTCAATTACCATGAGTTTTATCATTCTATATGCCAATTCAAAATGAATTACCTACATGCATTCACATGCAAATATGTGTATACATATATACATCTACACCAACTGGCTTACCACTTTATTAAGTCGTGACATTCTCGGCTTAACATACACTATCAAAGTGAGACAAAGTTTGACAGTTCACTTTAGGTGAAGTATTTATGCATAATCATAAAATCTAGATTCAATTCATCGTCTTTCCCCTCCTACCGGCTCCCCTCTGTTTAGCATATACGTAAACATATAGTTAAGTCCCCGTCTTCCCCCTCTTACCGGCTCCCGACCGGCCCCTTCCTCCATGAAGCATACATATATACATATAATGAATAAATCTCTGTCTTCCCCTCCTACCGGCTCCCGCCTAGCCCCTTTCTCCAAAAGACACATATTCTAGTATGTATATATAGATATACGCATCGTAATGACATCTTCGTCTTCTCCCTCCTACCGGCTCCCGCCCGGCCCCTTCCTCCATTTAACTTACATATATGCATATATAGTTAATAGGTTATTATGCACTTCACAAAAGTAAAGAGGTACACTTACAAGCCATTCATACAATCAGTGCATGTCAAGTGAAAGGAAATACATACTCAATAGCTTCACTATATCATGGGGCAATCGCAATGCACAACATTAAGTCTTACATGTATATATGCATTACTCTTTTACTGGATTATGCACAATACAATACCTATATGTAAGGGGGTTTTCCCCCGTTGGAGTATGCACAACCCTTAGACATTCCATATCAACTTCTTATTATCTACGGGGTCACCGATACGAAGCATGAACTCTATGCATATATTCTAACAAATACTTATTTAGGAGATGTAATAATTATGTAGCATGCATTTAGATTTCGCTTATCATAATAATTAGTGAAAAATAACGACTTTATCATGATTCGACCTTCCTTACAAAATTGAAAATTCCTAATCATTCCAATTCATGAATGATTTCCCTAATGAGTTAGATTTACTTACTTTTTCAATAATTCCTCACTTAGTTTTCACTTGCCGGACTCCCAAATAACACCCCTAGTGATCAAAACATAGAGGTTACATATTAGTATCTAATCATCAAAATTAAAGAGAGAAAATTTAGGCTTTTGCCTCCATATATACCTGAAAGTTTCAGCCTGAAAATCTCCTTTTTAAGCAGTGATTTGAGTCCTAAATAATTCAGATCTGGCCCTGAATCTCTCCCCCTAATGGTCAGAAGTGGGTTAACCTTCTTCCACCTCCCTCCCCAAAATGGCCGACGAGAGGATCCCTCCCCTCGAGCGTGCATGGCCCGTGCGCGCGCGGCTGTCGCGCGTGGCTTGCGCGCGCGGCCTGTGCACGCGACTGAACGCACGCGGCCTGTCACGCGTGCGCGCCTCCCCTGTCGGCTGGCTGCTGAGTTGAAGGAGAGAGAGAATGCTTTCAGATAATTTTAGCAAGTTCAGAATTTTGGGGAGAGGAATTTTTCTCTTTTAGGACTGAAGGAAGGAGATGAAGAGTTCCCCCTTTTTTCTCCTCATGAAGTCAAAATTTTCCTAGTTCTTCATTTAATTACTAAAAGGGTGAGAAGCCACCTCACTAATATATCCTTTCTAGGCTCTAATCATCCTCCACCTCATCACATACTTTCCCAACCATCCTCCTTTCTCTTTAACACAACAAGGCTAATATAAAAAAGAAAAAGATTATTTAGGTATGGTTGGTGAAAATTGGGGTGTATTTCATGGGGTATACTCCCATGGTTAAATGTTTAAATTTGTGAAGCTACTATACATAATACATGCATATGCAAGCATAGCCCTAAATACCCATATGTGTAAAGGTATCATCTTACTAGGTCTATGGCTAAACAAGTCAATAACTATGATTAATTAGAAATTAGGGTGTTACACTTTCAATAAGACAGACCAGTAACCAAGTGTTGCTGCAATTTAAAAGGCATTATTCATATAGTTTTTCCTTAGTTTCAATATAACCAAAATGAATTAAAAAAGAACATATTTTTTCTCTAGTTTTCTACAAATTGTAATGTGCAAGTCTTGTATGCTTGTTTAGAAGAAAAAAAATAGCTGTTGGAGTCCTTTTTTTCATGAGAAAATTAATTTACTCATGCAAATAATGTGCATCAGTTTTCATTGATGGGTTTGAAATCTTGGATTAACTTCGATGATGGGTTTGAAATCATTAGGGCAATGTGGCAAAAATCAACCTCCCATCACTTTTTCTTTGCATTGATGACATCCAATAAAATTAATAAAGCATTTGAGTAGGAGGAGGTACCTCGAATCGGTTGACGCAAGTTTGAGTTCGTCTGGCTTAGGCGTTGGGAAATCAAAGCTTGCGGTATAGGGAGGCGAGGGCCTCAATGGGGGAGTAGAAGAGAGACAAGACAAGGAAAGCGTCATCAATGTTGAGGTGGATGGAGAGACCAACGGTCAGAGATAGAAGGAGAGACCCACGGCCTCGAAGGTCGCGGTGAATGAAGCACAGCGGCAAAAGATCATGGATGAGGATGTGAATGAGGCAAGAGAGGGGAGATAGTTAGGGTTATATTTGTGGCTTAAATAGTTGGCGGGATTTCCAAAACATATTTTGTGTCAATTCTCAATCGATAAAACTACTTTTGCGTCAATTATTAGAATAATTGTCAAAAAAATATAATTAACTTTATGTCGGTTATTTTAAGTACTGGCACGATATAATTCATTTCAGTCTGACGCGTATAGTTTCAGCCAATTTAAATTTGTTTCAAAATATTTTAAAATGCCACCGCCTCTTTTTACCTAACGTCATTTATGCGAACAAGTGTCCCGGTAGCCCATAATTGTACTAATGTTGTAATATCCCTAACCTAATAGTACTGTATTTTATTTTCTTTAGGTATTTATTACATTTTTATTTACCGAGTATTTTAATGAATCAAGTTGATTTATTATTTTCCTGAGATTATTATTATTAAGTATGGAAATTCTTTTGAGATAATAATTGGTAATTTGATATTTTATGTTTGCCATTATTATTATTAATTGTTAACTTAATTAGTATTCTCATTATTTCATTAAGGTTATTATTTATTCTATTTAGTGCTGCTATTATTATTGTCATTATTATTATTAATTAGGATTACTATTATTACCTGTTATTATTAGTATAGAGTTATTAGCATTTATTTGTATTTATTTCTGTGGTGATGACTAATTACCTTTCTTAGTATTTTGCCTACTATTTTTGGTGTCACTATTGATTATTAATATTATTATAGTTATTTCTATTTATTATTATTTGAGTTATTCTCCCAAAACCCAATAACCCATCCTATAAATAAATCCTAATTTCTAAACCTAAACTAAAAACCAAATCCTAATCTATCTTCTCTTCTCCCAAGCCGCACCTCCCCCTCGATGGCCGATCCATCAGCAGATTCCCCTCCAGCAGCACCATCTTAAACCTCACCCACTCCATGGCTTGCTGGAGCTCCTCCTCGCCATCGCCGGAGCCGGAGCATACTCCCATCTTGGCCGGCAACACAACCGGGTCTTCTCCTTGATGCGCAGCGGCAGTACAGCCCACGGCAGATCTGTGGCGAGCGGATCCTCTCCATCGAAGTTCATCGGCCTCCGTCGAAGTCCGTTCGTGCTTCACCCCAACAGCATATTTCACCCTCCAACCTTCCTGCCGCAAGCCAACCTATGGCCATGGCCGGGTTCATCCCATTGGCCAAGCCTGCTGCTCCCACCAGGCCGTGAGCCAGGCCGCATCACGTCCTTCTCCATCCTTTGGCCGAGTATCATGGACAGCACCAAGCCATCTCCTCAAGCCGTGAGTAATCTCCCCTCTTTCCCCCTTTATTAATGTTGCATACATAAAGTGGGTTTTATTAAAGGTGCTTGTACATTATATTAAATATTATATTAATGAATGTAATATTAATGAAATAATATATGTTTTTTTCATGTGGTGTATTTATGTGTGCGCGGCAAAAATCCTTACTCCGAGCTATTTTCGGACTCTCCGCGGGATGCCGTTGATCGTCGTCGGCGAGCGCGTACGCACCCCACGCCCTTCGCGGTGAGTTGCTCTATCCAACGACACTCTCCGCGACCCCGTACGCCTCCGTCGGAGCCTCCGTCGGTGCGCCGCAAATCGGCTCGAGGTTAGCTTTACATTTTATTGTGTGGTGGCATTTGTGTAATAATTAAAAAGTTATATAAATGTGTGAGATTGTGTGTGTGTGCGTGAGTGCCTTGGGTTTTTGCATGCATGCATGAGTGAGTTTTATTAAAGGTATTTTTATATTATTTTAATTAATTACATGTTAATAAATTAGTGTGAGTTATCATGTGTGTCTACATTATGTGCATGTATGGGTGTTATAGATACTTATTTGTGCATGCATATTAATTAATGAATAGGTATTTATAGTTAGTAGTATGTATTTATTAATTTAGATATGTATGCATGTGTTTATGTATAATCGTGTATAGGTATGCATGATTTATATGCATGTGTTTCTATTCATTGTATAGATGGGTGTGTTGCATTGGCGTGCGCAAGTTCAGGCGAGCGGCAAATCCAGGCCCTTCCGGCGAGCGCGAGATCACCAGCTTGCAGCTGGGCCTTCCCCAGCACCCTGGCTACCCTCCCATGCAGTCCGACAGCGAAGAGCGGCACCATAGCGACTGTAACGGCGACTCGCCCGGTAACGTGCAGGTTTCCCAATGTGAGTGTCTCTATCTCTTTCTCTCTCTCTCTTTATTTATTAAGTGACCGCAGATATTATTTTATATGTTATGTAAATTGTTGAGTAGATTTCTTATGTTACATGTTTATGTGTGGAGATCGCCGAGCGTGAAGGTGGACGGTCATCTCCTGTTTATTTTACATGTTGGATGTATAGGAATATGATATGCATAATTCTTGATACATGTTAGAACCCCCATGTTTGTCCTATGTATATCTAGAGTATTGTTGTAGACATATCAGGATGTAGCATGAGGGTAATTGAGATGGATATTGGTGGTAATGACTTGATCTAATAGAACTTAGATGCATGTATATGTTGTGATACCGAGTATTGGGATATCATGTTTGATCTTAATAGAAGTGTGAACCTTTGAGGATTTGGAAATCAGATTGAATTGTTAGAGTGAGAGAGCGGAGCTTGAATATGGATATATGTTGGAATGACAATTATTATATCAGAATCATTGATGTAAATTGATAATTGATGATCATATGACTATTGGGAATCATGAGTTGGTTGTGTTGACTTTGGATTGACCTGGGACTTATGTTATTTATATTGAATGATGATCAGTAGTTAGAAATGTCTTTATTAGTGAGTATTTGAGGACATATCAGGTATGACTGAAGTAGTTGAGTAGATATTCTAGATTACATGTGTTTGAGGATGTTTCTTATTTAATATGATTGGGGTATGTGTTTGACTTGTTGATCTCGAGGACATGCATAGTTATTGATTACACCTATTGATAGAGATTGAGTTATGACGATAGTAATCTAGTCGATATCAGCGACCTATATCTTGGAGTTTGATAACAGTTATTATTTGATCTCAGTTATTGAGGGTTATAGGATTAGAACATATTGGTATTGAGGAGAGGACTAATTACAGGTTCTTTGATATGGTAGTTACCATTTTGGATTACACTGATACTGACTGATACTTAATGACTCATGAGGATTATATTGAGAATATAAGTTGATGGAATAGTAATGATATCTCTTTAGTATGGATGGGTGAGATTATGATCAGATTGGTTGAGACTGTTTATTGAGCAGTTGCTAGATTGTTACGGTTATTTTTGTATCCATGTCATTGAAGTTACTGGGAAATGATTGTTTGATTGTAACCAGAGTACAGCCCTATTGTTCATCGTATACACGGTTACTGTTACTGTTACTGTTACTGTTACTGATATTGTTCACCGTGTATACGATTACTGATTGACTGTTACTGTACTGATATTGTTACCGTCCCGTAGCATCCCAGTAATTGAAATGGCATAAGGTATTGATTATTACTGATGGCATTACCTGACTGATTGCACACTAGACACCTTTTACTGGACCTTGGCATATGACTGTATCACTGTTACTTGACATCTAGTACTCCTGTACCCACTGTATCCATGTCCCATGCAATGTTGACCTGTTAATAGCACAGTCAAAACCGGCGTCCGGCGGTTTGCCGCCTGGTGTCGGGATTGACGAGGATGTATCCCACAATCGTGCTAGCGTCCGGCGGATCTTGAATGGAACTAAGTGCCACACGGAACAAAGTGCCACATCATACACATGGTGGGGGCCACCTCTTGAATCCGTGGGGGCCACCTCTAGAATCCATTCCCCTCAGAGCAAAGTGCCACACGGAGCAAAGTGCCACACTACATACGTGGTGGGGGCCACCTCTTGAATCTGTGGGGGCCACCTCTTGAATCTGCAGGGCCATTTACTGACTGTGCCACCTGGTGTTAGCGTGATATTGCATTCTCAGTGCCTATTAGCATCCAGACGCACTTGTATGATGATAACCCCTAGGATGCATGTTATTTGGTTCTCTTTCCCTATTCGAACAATGATACCCGCATATCGGAGTTCGGATGAGTTCTACTGGATGTGCGGGCTCCAGGGTGAACTGTCGGATGTTGTGGGACGCCGGTGGGAAAGTGATAAAGATAACGTAGAACATTACTGATTGTTATTGAATGATTTGAATGAATACATTGTGTTATACCCTGAATGGTTACCCCTGCCTTATGACACATGACCGTATACATGATTATAACCAGGACCAGACTTATGACCAGACTTGGATACCAGTTTAGTGACATGTAATGGATACCTATTTGACATTGATTGCATATTTACAGTTGTGCCATTTGACTGCTATCTGTATTTATGTCTTCATCATATGTGTTACTGTTCAGTTATTTATTGTGTTATTTAGTCCTTCTATCTGCAGTTGTCCTTATTATTATATATGCACATGGTTTCTTCTGCACGAGCTATTTCCCCTTTACACACACACTCATTATGGTCGCGTTCTGACGACCCTGGATTTGCACGTCCAGCTATTGGACGATTGTTTCAAATGTGCAGGTGTTTGAGAGGCGGTACGCTTTACGAGGAGCTTGGGTCCTCTCCCTTTGATTCTGGTATACTTGCATTTTATTCTTATTATTATTCTTTGATTCCTATATATCACCTTTGACTTCTATTCAGCTGTCATTTTCTTCCTGTTATTCATTGCTATCATGTGTAGTCTTATATGTATTATTGCAGTGTTCTTTGATCATTATGCTTCCGATTAATAGCTTGTTCAGGTTACAATTGAGGCTTAGCGTATATACGTGGGGTATTATCCTCACGTATATACGTCGCCATAACGTCTCCGTATCTTTAGGATCGGGGCGTTACAGAGTGGTATCAGAGCCTTGGTTCGACATAAAAGAGAACCTAGTTCCTACCTGTAACCTGACACAGTTATATTGACACTGCAATATACATATACTATTCACGTGATAATATTGACTCCATTTGGAAATTGATCGTCCTCCCTTTGAAAATTCTATTCTTGATCTGTTGATATTCATGATTCCAATACTTCAATTAGAGTGATTTGGATTTCCATCTTGATTTCATCCTTCCTTTCTATTCTATTCCTCCTGATTCTATCTCTTGAGATCGCTTACTCCATGTTAAAGCTGGTAGCAGAGATCAGAGCGCGCAGCGGAATCGTGGTGTCCCAAAGAGGCGATGTAGAAGATTGTTGTGTTCTCTCTTGATCTTTGATTTTTACCATTCCCTACCTTATGTGAATTTCGAGGACGAAATTTTTATTAAGGTGGGTAGAATGTAATATCCCTAACCTAATAGTACTGTATTTTATTTTCTTTAGGTATTTATTACATTTTTATTTACCGAGTATTTTAATGAATCAAGTTGATTTATTATTTTCCTGAGATTATTATTATTAAGTATGGAAATTCTTTTGAGATAATAATTGGTAATTTGATATTTTATGTTTGCCATTATTATTATTAATTGTTAACTTAATTAGTATTCTCATTATTTCATTAAGGTTATTATTTATTCTATTTAGTGCTGCTATTATTATTGTCATTATTATTATTAATTAGGATTACTATTATTACCTGTTATTATTAGTATAGAGTTATTAGCATTTATTTGTATTTATTTCTGTGGTGATGACTAATTACCTTTCTTAGTATTTTGCCTACTATTTTTGGTGTCACTATTGATTATTAATATTATTATAGTTATTTCTATTTATTATTATTTGAGTTGTTCTCCCAAAACCCAATAACCCATCCTATAAATAAATCCTAATTTCTAAACCTAAACTAAAAACCAAATCCTAATCTATCTTCTCTTCTCCCAAGCCGCACCTCCCCCTCGATGGCCGATCCATCAGCAGATTCCCCTCCAGCAGCACCATCTTAAACCTCACCCACTCCATGGCTTGCTGGAGCTCCTCCTCGCCATCGCCGGAGCCGGAGCATACTCCCATCTTGGCCGGCAACACAACCGGGTCTTCTCCTTGATGCGCAGCGGCAGTACAGCCCACGGCAGATCTGTGGCGAGCGGATCCTCTCCATCGAAGTTCATCGGCCTCCGTCGAAGTCCGTTCGTGCTTCACCCCAACAGCATATTTCACCCTCCAACCTTCCTGCCGCAAGCCAACCTATGGCCATGGCCGGGTTCATCCCATTGGCCAAGCCTGCTGCTCTCACCAGGCCGTGAGCCAGGCCGCATCACGTCCTTCTCCATCCTTTGGCCGAGTATCATGGACAGCACCAAGCCATCTCCTCAAGCCGTGAGTAATCTCCCCTCTTTCCCCCTTTATTAATGTTGCATACATAAAGTGGGTTTTATTAATGGTGCTTGTACATTATATTAAATATTATATTAATGAATGTAATATTAATGAAATAATATATGTTTTTTTTCATGTGGTGTATTTATGTGTGCGCGGCAAAAATCCTTACTCCGAGCTATTTTCGGACTCTCCGCGGGATGCCGTTGATCGTCGTCGGCGAGCGCGTACGCACCCCACGCCCTTCGCGGTGAGTTGCTCTATCCAACGACACTCTCCGCGACCCCGTACGCCTCCGTCGGAGCCTCCGTCGGTGCGCCGCAAATCGGCTCGAGGTTAGCTTTACATTTTATTGTGTGGTGGCATTTGTGTAATAATTAAAAAGTTATATAAATGTGTGAGATTGTGTGTGTGTGCGTGAGTGCCTTGGGTTTTTGCATGCATGCATGAGTGAGTTTTATTAAAGGTATTTTTATATTATTTTAATTAATTACATGTTAATAAATTAGTGTGAGTTATCATGTGTGTCTACATTATGTGCATGTATGGGTGTTATAGATACTTATTTGTGCATGCATATTAATTAATGAATAGGTATTTATAGTTAGTAGTATGTATTTATTAATTTAGATATGTATGCATGTGTTATGTATAATCGTGTATAGGTATGCATGATTTATATGCATGTGTTTCTATTCATTGTATAGATGGGTGTGTTGCATTGGCGTGCGCAAGTTCAGGCGAGCGGCAAATCCAGGCTCTTCCGGCGAGCGCGAGATCACCAGCTTGCAGCTGGGCCTTCCCCAGCACCCTGGCTACCCTCCCATGCAGTCCGACAGCGAAGAGCGGCACCATAGCGACCGTAACGGCGACTCGCCCGGTAACGTGCAGGTTTCCCAATGTGAGTGTCTCTATCTCTTTCTCTCTCTCTCTTTATTTATTAAGTGACCGCAGATATTATTTTATATGTTATGTAAATTGTTGAGTAGATTTCTTATGTTACATGTTTATGTGTGGAGATCGCCGAGCGTGAAGGTGGACGGTCATCTCCTATTTATTTTACATGTTGGATGTATAGGAATATGATATGCATAATTCTTGATACATGTTAGAACCCCCATGTTTGTCCTATGTATATCTAGAGTATTGTTGTAGACATATCAGGATGTAGAATGAGGGTAATTGAGATGGATATTGGTGGTAATGACTTGATCTAATAGAACTTAGATGCATGTATATGTTGTGATACCGAGTATTGGGATATCATGTTTGATCTTAATAGAAGTGTGAACCTTTGAGGATTTGGAAATCAGATTGAATTGTTAGAGTGAGAGAGCGGAGCTTGAATATGGATATATGTTGGAATGACAATTATTATATCAGAATCATTGATGTAAATTGATAATTGATGATCATATGACTATTGGGAATCATGAGTTGGTTGTGTTGACTTTGGATTGACCTGGGACTTATGTTATTTACATTGAATGATGATCAGTAGTTAGAAATGTCTTTATTAGTGAGTATTTGAGGACATATCAGGTATGACTGAAGTAGTTGAGTAGATATTCTAGATTACATGTGTTTGAGGATGTTTCTTATTTAATATGATTGGGGTATGTGTTTGACTTGTTGATCTCGAGGACATGCATAGTTATTGATTACACCTATTGATAGAGATTGAGTTATGACGATAGTAATCTAGTCGATATCAGCGACCTATATCTTGGAGTTTGATAACAGTTATTATTTGATCTCAGTTATTGAGGGTTATAGGATTAGAACATATTGGTATTGAGGAGAGGACTAATTACAGGTTCTTTGATATGGTAGTTACCATTTTGGATTACACTGATACTGACTGATACTTAATGACTCATGAGGATTATATTGAGAATATAAGTTGATGGAATAGTAATGATATCTCTTTAGTATGGATGGGTGAGATTATGATCAGATTGGTTGAGACTGTTTATTGAGCAGTTGCTAGACTGTTACGGTTATTTTTGTATCCATGTCATTGAAGTTACTGGGAAATGATTGTTTGACTGTAACCAGAGTACAGCCCTATTGTTCATCGTATACACGGTTACTGTTACTGTTACTGTTACTGATATTGTTCACCGTGTATACGATTACTGATTGACTGTTACTGTACTGATATTGTTACCGTCCCGTAGCATCCCAGTAATTGAAATGGCATAAGGTATTGATTATTACTGATGGCATTACCTGACTGATTGCACACTAGACACCTTTTACTGGACCTTGGCATATGACTGTATCACTGTTACTTGACATCTAGTACTCCTGTACCCACTGTATCCATGTCCCATGCAATGTTGACCTGTTAATAGCACAGTCAAAACCGGCGTCCGGCGGTTTGCCGCCTGGTGTCGGGATTGACGAGGATGTATCCCACAATCGTGCTAGCGTCCGGCGGATCTTGAATGGAACTAAGTGCCACACGGAACAAAGTGCCACATCATACACATGGTGGGGGCCACCTCTTGAATCCGTGGGGGCCACCTCTAGAATCCATTCCCCTCAGAGCAAAGTGCCACACGGAGCAAAGTGCCACACTACATACGTGGTGGGGGCCACCTCTTGAATCTGTGGGGGCCACCTCTTGAAGCTGCAGGGCCATTTACTGACTGTGCCACCTGGTGTTAGCGTGATATTGCATTCTCAGTGCCTATTAGCATCCAGACGCACTTGTATGATGATAACCCCTAGGATGCATGTTATTTGGTTCTCTTTCCCTATTCGAACAATGATACCCGCATATCGGAGTTCGGATGAGTTCTACTGGATGTGCGGGCTCCAGGGTGAACTGTCGGATGTTGTGGGACGCCGGTGGGAAAGTGATAAAGATAACGTAGAACATTACTGATTGTTATTGAATGATTTGAATGAATACATTGTGTTATACCCTGAATGGTTACCCCTGCCTTATGACACATGACCGTATACATGATTATAACCAGGACCAGACTTATGACCAGACTTGGATACCAGTTTAGTGACATGTAATGGATACCTATTTGACATTGATTGCATATTTACAGTTGTGTCATTTGACTGCTATCTGTATTTATGTCTTCATCATATGTGTTACTGTTCAGTTATTTATTGTGTTATTTAGTCCTTCTATCTGCAGTTGTCCTTATTATTATATATGCACATGGTTTCTTCTGCACGAGCTGTTTCCCCTTTACACACACACTCATTATGGTCGCGTTCTGACGACCCTGGATTTGCACGTCCAGCTATTGGACGATTGTTTCTAATGTGCAGGTGTTTGAGAGGCGGTACGCTTTACGAGGAGCTTGGGTCCTCTCCCTTTGATTCTGGTATACTTGCATTTTATTCTTATTATTATTCTTTGATTCCTGTATATCACCTTTGACTTCTATTCAGCTGTCATTTTCTTCCTGTTATTCATTGCTATAATGTGTAGTCTTATATGTATTATTGCAGTGTTCTTTGATCATTATGCTTCCGATTAATAGCTTGTTCAGGTACAATTGAGGCTTAGCGTATATACGTGGGGTATTATCCTCGCGTATATACGTCGCCATAACGTCTCCGTATCTTTAGGATCGGGACGTTACAAATGTTTCATCCAATCAAATATTGGGTTATACTTTGTAGTATTGTTTAGTTGGATTATTGAAGTATATCTTTATTGCTGTCCTAAAATGACTTTTGTTACAATTTGTATCAATCCAATCTAAATTGGGTATTATTTGTTTTAAATTATTTAAAAATCCTATTCAGCCCCTCTAGGGTTGCCATATTGATTTTCACATGAGTAAGTAATTTTTAAGAAATTAAAATCCTATTAATTATGATGAAATAATTTTACGTCTTCCGCACGAAGGCCGGCGATGCTTTTTGTGCCCAAAGCGTGCTTCATCTTCAACACTCCAGTGCATCTATATTTTGATCACTAGTCATTTGCAAAGAAGAGACATGAACAATAGTAGGGACAAAAACTACAGTAAAAACGACAAAGACGAAGAGAGAAACAATGTCTTTGCTCGCTTTGACCTCCAGTAGGATATAATATGCAACCATTGCTCCTCTTCAACCCTTGAATCGAAGACCCTTCCAGTATTATAGTATTTTTCTTCAAATTACACTTCCACTCTCTCTATTTTTTTCCTAATGACTTAAAAGTCCAATTCTTAGTTGTTGGATGATCAAGTTCATATTCTTCCTCTAACATATAATAAGAATTTAATTAAAAATAACATGATATGTTTAGTACCATTTTAACAAGAAAATGACTAGGTGGACCAGCATCATAAATTATAAGAGGCACCTTTTAGTTGGAAAATGAAGCATTAATTTCGAATTAGACAGAAACAAGTAATGATTTGACATCAATAACCAGAATCATAGAGTAACCTTAATTATAGTAATAGCACTTAAACTGTAATTGAAGTAAGCTTTGAATCGACAATTTGTTGAGATAGATTAATAGAAACACTTATGCTGTAGAGAGACTAAACATTAGGATGAACATAAAATATTATTTACATTCTAAGATGAGATATGGGCCAAGGCACAACACCTTGTCAGTGGGTAGATAATCAACATGTAGCCTCTAGTAACCCTGATACTCACATAGCACTCACATAGCAATTACTTGGCAGAATGGCAAAGTAAAAATGAATGCTCGAGTGATGGCAATGGCACAAGTATCATAGTCAGAGACTTGTGAGAACATAGGATGGTTGGAAATCCAAAAACAAAACTCGGTAAAACATTGTATGTATGTGTATATATGTACATGCATACAAAAACAAGATTCAGCAACATGACAATAGATCATATATGTGTAAAACACACATTTGAGAGAATCTTCATGTAAATACGCATGTAGAATAGCGCCCTTCCCTAAGGATGACATTACACGGGGTATTCACAAGTTATGAGACAATTTATATATTAATTAATATCTGCAGCGAGCCAGCTAGCCAACTGCTGTTTTATTATCCTTCATAAAAGGGTTTGTTCTAAGTGATTCTCTTAATTATAAAATCCCAAATTAGAATGTTTTCTGAAATATTCTAAGTGATCTGTTGGTCAAAATCACAAGCCACAATATAATCAATAATTCTACATCTTATAACATCTAAATAGTTGAAGTTATCATGAATGACATGCCAAAACTATGATAAGAAGCTCACCTTTATTAATGTACATATATCATGAGATAGACTTGTGTCCTTCCGAAAGGATTTAAGCCTGAATCCTTCCAACTCATATACAACCCTCCGACATTTGAATACAAGATCCAGTCCGTTGAAATTGATTTATATTATTTCAAGTATTTATAAACTAAAAATCAAGTGTTTTGAATACTTTTTTCCCATCAATCAAGTGGAGCAAAATGGACGGCTGAAAGTAGTGGGTTGGTTAGATCTATGGCTTCAGACATACAAATTCTTGCTTCAGACATACAAATTCTTGATCCAGCCATTTGATTATGATCTAAAATTTAAAATCCCGTACAAACTAATTTTTGTTAGATTTCAAATGTTCTACACTTTTAAACTAACCAACTTACTATTTACGCCGCCCGTTTTTCTCCTACTTGATGCTATTCAAAACACTTGATTTTTTGTTTATAGATACTTGAAATAATATAGATCAAATTAAATAAAGTGTATCTTCTATTCAAATGTCGGATGTTGGTATTTGAGTGAGAAGGATTCGACCTCAAATCCTTTTGGAGGGACACAAGTCTATTTTCATATATCATTCTTTGTCTTTAATGGTATTTTGCACCAGTCTGTACACCTGAGTGGAAAATAGGAACCTTGTCGAGTTAAAGTTCCCAAATATGTGGTAAAATCTTTGGCTGAGTTCCCAACTGATTGCCCTTCCGCATTCCACTTGATTTTTAGGCATACACCCTCATGATATCTCGCTGGCCTCCCAACGACCCTTGTTACGCCCTCGTCTTTTTGTACCAGGAGCTTCAATACCAGCAACAGCCAAACATCATCAAAAATTGAAGGAACATAATATATTTCCTGTATATGTTCTGCAGTAAAGAATTAGTAAAAGAACTATTACCTGAATTTGGGTGTTCTGGAGACTCCGACAGTTCATGCTTCATTTCCTACAAGGGTTGACACATGGGAAATTTGTGCTTCTTTTGTGAGACATGAGATTTTTGATGAAGGCTTTGGGCCTGTGAAGTCTTCGGTTGATTATTCTCCTCCATTTCCTGCAAGGGCTGATGCTGTTGGATGTCTGGGTTCAATCTGACAACTAATCAAGATCACTGAAATATCAACAATCTAATTGGCCAGGTCGGCAAATATCAGGTGGGAGATTTCCCGTTCAATAGAACGTTACTTAATTTAAGAACCACCTTTCAATTTCCTTCCTTAGTTAAACACCAATTAGACTGATATAAATCAGTCTCAATATACTGAATATCAGTATATCCCCTGTATAAAGAAATTAATTCACTTATACAGTCTTGGAGTGAGGTATGCTTAAAGCGAATCTTCTTAAGACAATTACGTCCCCGCACTGGTGCTAACGGGTTACTGGACGCTGGTCTCCCAAGATACAACACTCCTTCACGATATTTGGATAGCACTACCAAATCACCGTACGGTCGAACCGTAGTTAACCAGTACCTTCACAGGATTGTTGAAGCAGCAGGACAAAGACAAATTTCGGGAGAATATTTGCCTTTACTTTGGAGGAGCACCCACTGTAGAGGAAGAAGGAAGGTTGAAGAATATTCTTCTTCAGAAGTCCCAGATTGAGACAACAATTCTATTAAAGAATCTATTGAATTTTCTGAGCCCTCTTTCAGAACGAATTTTGCAGAATCTCTTTTGGAAGTCGCCGCCCGGCCGCCGCCGCCGCCAGCGACGGCGCGCGCGCATGTGCGGGCATGGTTTCCTCACAATCGCGCCCGAAAACTCCAAGTACCCAAAGGGCATGCCCTTTATTCTCATTTTTCTCTATTTAAACACTACGAACTTCCATCCCATGGCCAATGTGAGACTAAATGCCTTTAGCTACCTTAGTCCCATTTTCGCTTTGAATTAGGCAATCTTTAGACTTGAATATCTCATTCATTTGAAGTCGGAATTGAACATGTGAATATACCACGTTCATCCCCATTGGAAGGAGAACACACTCTAACCATCATCCAATTGATTCGATCAACGGATCTCGCCGTAATTCAATTCAAAGATTCACATATATATTCTTCATATTCCAACAATCCCCCACAATGAATGGAGATTCAAGGAAATGACACACAAAGAGACTGACTCTATTGTGAAAGGTACTTTAGAAAAGAAACTGCATCAGGATAGGTGAAGTAGGTCTTGAACCTTCCATAGCGAAAGCTTTATCGGACTTACTGGCTAATCAGTGAACTAGGTCTTGAACTGTTAGTCGTTAGTGTAAGCCAAGTCAACAAGCTTCACACAGTGACTTTCCAAATCAACTTTGGTTCTCGGTTGCGTCCGTTTTGGCCCTAGACATTCTTAGTTTCAGAGAGTATCTTTAGGGAATAACAGCCTCCATTGAAATTTCTAAAGAGCCGACCCAACTCTATACTCACATAGGTGATCGTCCTATTAAGAGTAGTCTACTCTACTCAACTTGTTTAGTAACAAGATATAGGCATCATTAAAAGCGTTAAGCTTATCCTTAATCCACTTGTAGAAAAGCACTTATGTGCACCTTAGGAATGGATTGAAGTCAAGCTCCCAAGTGCTTACTTGCTGAGTCAATCATAACTAGTTTTTCCTCTTGAACTTAGTCCGTGGGATCTCCAGTCGCTAAGTGAGGTTTCCATTAAGCTGACTCGGTAAGGTTAAGTTTTTAGACCCATTCCCCTCGATGCGCAGTTTATACGCTCTCCACTTAAACCTTTAGTAAGCGGATCCGCTAAATTATCCTTTGACGATACAAAGTCAATAGAGATAATTCCATTTGAGAGCAACTGCTTCACAGTATTATGTCTACGACGAATATGTCTAGACTTACCGTTGTATATAACATTTTGTGCCCTAAATATAGCTGCTTGATTATCGCAGTGTATACATATAGCGGGCACTGGCTTTTACCATAATGGTATATCTTTCAAGAATTGTCGAAGCCATTCTGCTTCTTCTCCGGCCTTATCTAAGGCTATGAATTCCGATTCCATAGTGGAACGGGCAATACATGTTTGTTTAGAAGATTTTCAAGATACCGCTGCTCCTCCTAGAGTAAATACGTATCCGCTAGTTGATTTTGATTCCTCAGAATCTGCAATCCAATTAGCATCACTGTATCCTTCAAGTACAGGTGGATACTGTCCATATCTCAAGGTATATTCCTTGGTATGTGATACATAACCCAATACTCGTAGTAGAGCGGTCCAATGTAGATCACTAGGATTACTAGTGTATCTGCTTAACTTGCTTACAGCGTATGCAATATCGGGTCTAGTGCAATTCATTAAATACATTAGACTTCCGATAATCTGAGAATACTCCAACTGGCGTATTCCAGTTCCTGTATTCTTATGAAGGTGAATGTGTGGGAGAAAAGGATTTGTATTCTCCTTTATCCCATGTGAAATGCACCTAGAGGGGGGTCAATAGGTGTTAATGCTAATCTAGAAACTAAATGCGGAATTAAAGAACAATTTGCAACACACTTAATACAACCAACAAGTGTAGCTGAATTCCCCGTGAAAGGCTCTGGACTAACTCCTCTTGATTCCCCTAAATATGGGTTGAGATGCTATATGAAGCTCTTGTGGTTAAGTACAAGTGAGGCACACACAAACAATCCAAGCATATAAGAGATATAGCAATATGAACAATGCAAGGCACAACACAAGCAATATGAATGATATGAAATGAAAGATGCTTTGCACAAATAAAAGAGATAGAGTTGAGAGACAATGGATCAAACGCAAAGACAAGATATGTTTCGAGGTTCGAGCCCCTAGCTCTACATCCCCGCCTTCACCACCGTGAAGGATTTCCAATCCACTAAAGGAGTACCGAACTCCTCTCTCAACCGTACAATGCCACCGAGGCAATACAACCACAAATCCACCTCTACCGAAGAGGGATAAGGCCCGTAGCCAACAACCAAACTCCACCTCACAATAGAGGGAGCAAACACAACCTTAACCTCTACCAAAGAGGGAGCACCCAACAATGAAAAGTGTTTACAACTTGGTGGTATCTCTCAACCACAAACAATCTCTCTTTCTTTTCTCTTTTTCACAAAACAAGATCCTAAATAGATTAGGATAGAAGATAGCTCAAGTGTGAAAAACTAGGTGTTTGGAAAACAAGGACTCAAAGAAATAATCTTGGGGAAAACTCTTGAAGATAATCGAAATGAAGAACAAACACAAATCTCCCAAAAATACTATTTTCTTTGATTTTTCCAAAAACCTAAAACAAATAAGATTGGAAGTTTAAAGCCCAAAAACACTTTTGAAAACTCGTTTTAAACTCTGGGAAACTGAGAATTTTTCTCTTGTAAAAACCTGGCCAAAATCCCAAAGAAATGGGGTTTATATAGGCCAAAACAAAAACTAGCCGTTAGGCTGATCTGGCAGCCTGACAGGCTAGCGGTCGGCGGCCGGCCGACCACCAACGGTCAGAAATGTGACCGTTGGGGCAACCCGGTCGACCGCACGGCCGACCGCTCAGATACAGAGAGCAGACTCTCTGATCCGGTCGGCCGCTCGGCCACCGCCCAGATACAGAGAGCAAGGCTCTCTGATCCGGTCGGCCGCCCGGCCGACCGGCCCACTGAGCCAGCAGACGTGCACAAGTCTGTGCACGTCGGT
This sequence comes from Agave tequilana, assembly GCA_038442645.1. NCBI lineage: Eukaryota > Viridiplantae > Streptophyta > Magnoliopsida > Asparagales > Asparagaceae > Agave > Agave tequilana. The sequence goes on along the minus strand of JAVJIF010002449.1, from coordinate 242,588 downwards.
CGACCGCCCGGTCGACCGGCTTGGTCTGTCAGCACAGTTCTGGGTCAGAAACACTTGTTAAAAATATTTCTAAAAATCTTTTATCTCTTGTAAAAATACCCAAAAATAGTTTTATCATTTTGCATTGATATATAAACATGTGATAAAAAGTTTAGCTCAAATATCAATCAATATGAATTATTTTTGTGTTTTAAACATTTTTACTAAAAACCAAAACTTGTATTTTATCAAACTTGGATTTTTCAACACATGAATAGGAAAGTCAAAATAAGTTTGTATAAGAAGTTTAAGCATGCATGTATAATTAGAATACATCTACTATACATATAAACCATGTAAACTTGTTTTAATCAATCTATTCATGAAAACCATTTTCAAAACATAAAACGTGTGTGTATTGTGCACTTGAGCATATCAACTATACTAAGCTTTACATATGGATCTAAAACACACAAACCTAAACTAGGATACCTAAGTCTTCTTGATGATCTTCCATCTTCAAGTCGACTCGATCCCAAACGTGATCCACCGAGTGCAAAGGTATGATCTTGATGCTCGGGCACGGGAATCACCAAGTGAAGGCTTCCAAACTCCTCTATTTGAAGCAATCACCAACTAATATCTTGTTACAAGATCTGAAACTAAAATCACAAGATTATTAGTAAACATAACTACATGAGATAATCATCATCAAAACTAGAGAGGAAGGCCTCCGGGCCAACAATCTCCCCCTTTTTGATGATGACAAAACTCATGGAGTATATATGCATGGATTAAAGTTAAGCTTCAAAGAAGCTCCCCTTAACTCATGCAAAAACAAATAAACATAATGAAGGCTCTTAAACATGAATGCATAGATATGTATAAACAATAAAAAGGTTCTAGATACCAATAAAATGTTCAAAAACAAACATGCTCTAGATACCAATTAAAATTAAACTAAATTAAACTTAATATATGCAAAAACATAAATATGCATATATAAAAAAAAAAACATGTACCAATCATGCATTGATTTTGATCTTGAGTGTTTTATATATGCATGATAAACTCTCAAATAATTCTCCCCCTTTTTGTCAATCATCAACAAAGGGGTAAACAATCAAAACAAAACAAAATTTTCTCACCCTTTTTAATACAAAGAACAATCATCAATAAGGGGTAAAAGAAAAACCAAATCAATAAATTTTTTTCTCCCCCTTTTTGTTCGAAACAATGAAACAACAAAAGGGTTAATAAAAATTATGTTTACCCCCTTTTTGTCTAAAACAAAAACAAAACCAAATAGGGGTGACAATCAATTAAGATATCAATTGAAAATATGTCAATGAAGCATTTTGATACCAATTAAAAGTAAACATAGATCAATAAATAAATGGTATATGCTATATACATTCATGAAGAGGAAGACGCTAAGTTAACTTCCCTACACATATGCATTACATGAAGAAGGGATGACAAGCCTCAATTCACATAACACATATTATGTAATGCATAAGCGGAGATGTGAAGCTCCCCTTACACACGTGTATCACATAAAGAAGAGATGTCAAGCTCCTCAATACAAGATACACTCAACATGAATCCATATGTAGAAGAGATGTTAAGCTCTCCTTGCATATAGGCAATACATATCAAAACTTTTGTATTAATTTCTTTAAATAAAATTTTGAGATACCAATTTTAAACATTCAAATAAACATCTTGATATCAAAAGAGAGTATTTTTCTTTTTAAGTATATGATATCAATTTGAAATGACTATTTTCTATCATAAAGTAAGGGAGTGGAAATACAAATACCAATTGAAATATGAAAATCGAATTTTTCTCTCCCTTTATGAAATACCAACCAAACACATGCATAAGCTTGTAATAAGATACCAATTGAAAATTGAATCAATTGAAACAAAGTTAAACTCAAGCTTTAGCATAAACAAAATTTTGTGCTTAAAAATATAGGGATATAATAAGCACAAATAAAACATATATATGTATGAAAAATTAGATACCAATCGAAATTGATACTATTGGAATTGAAAACATACATACATACAAACATATATGAGTATACAAGAAAGGTCAAAATTGATACCAATTGAAAGAATTTCAATGATACCAATTGAAACAACAATAATGATCAAGTGTATACATCATATAACTACCACCCAATCATGTTCAAGTTTAAAATGATTTTCAATATAAGGCATACATGAGCATGATCTCCCATCCGTCCGCCCGTGGATGGTAGGGGTTTTCAAAAATAGGTTTAGAAAATAAAGTATGTTTGAAAACTCTACCAAATGAAGAATATCGCAACTAGTTATATGAAAAATTTGTAAACTAGTCGAAATCCTTCAAGCAAGGAATGAAACAAAATTATTTTTCATGAAACATGAAATCCACAAAATAGTCAACACTCATAATCAATTAAACATAAATATGATTCATGAAAACAAACACATGAGTAAACAATAAATGTGAGTGTACAAATAAAATGTGAAGCTTATAATCATGAAAATGACAATTAAGCTCAATATTCCTTGAAACAAGAAAATCATCAAAACTATTTAATCTTCAAGGTATATGTATGTCTAATATAAACTAAAGTATACATACATATCCAAACACAACGAGTCCACAAAGATATATGCATGAAGGCACGTGGCTCAAAAAGGATGTATATGTATAAGAATAGTTTGGACAAGATGTACATATACATGAAGTTAAACAAAAATACATGAAAACATGAAAAGCTAAATTTTCATTAAAACAAATTTTCATATCAAGGCATATGTATGTTTTGTCAAACATGAAGTATACATACATATCCCTAAACACAATTTGAGTCCAAAATAAAGATTTGCATGAAAGACAAATGACTCAAGGGGTATACATGTATATCTAATAGTTTAGACAAGATAGACATATACATGAAATGAAAGCTCATACACATAAAATAAATCCAAAAAAAATGGAATACAAGTTTAAAATGCATGAATCATCAAAACTAGACTAAACTAGCACATCTAATGGGTTCAAATAAGCATTCAAGCATAGACATATATAGATTTATTTGTGACCCACTATATGCACAAATATATACCTAGTCTTAATGAAAACTAACACATAAACATGTAATCAAATCATGAAGCATAAAAATAAGATAAAATCATCATGGCAACACTAAACATGATTATTATGTAAATCCACATGTTATTAAACCTATGATAAACATGATACCTAAACAAACGGTGAGAACACAAAATATGGGTCCATATAAAACATGGGTGTCTCAAAGGGCTATACATGCATGTCAAGGGTCTAATAATCATGGCATGAACATAATAATCTATAAATATCAAAACATGCTATAAATAATGAACATGGAAAGCATGTAAACAATAATTAGGAGTTAGGAATCGTTACCAAAACCTAGAAGGCAACTTTCCTTGTCTCCAAAAACATGGTGGTCCTCTCCACCAAACATCCCTTGAAAGTGATGCATCCAATTGATTTTCATGAAGCTCGGAACGCATCCACTCCAAGGTACGGCAACTCTCACGTCATGTGAGAGGCCACACCTACAACACAAATAGGAGGGGTGGTCTTTGGTACCCACAACTTTTTGGGTCCATGGGGATTAGTATTATTTCTAACCCAAACAAATTTATTTGCTAAATTTTCAACATGTAAACGATCATAACAAAATTTAGCAAGGTGCCCTTACGTCCACAATGTGTACAAGTGTACACATGAGCATACATGGTGTGATGGTGTCCGTGAGGAGCATGTGTATGCCGTGGAGGGTGTGCATGAATAGATGTAACTTGTTTCTTTCAAAACAAAGATTCCAATCGTGTATGCCCAACAACACATTGGCTCAAAGTGGAGCCTAAACAATCAACACTCTTCTTAAGCAAAGATATATCATTGTTAATTAAAGAATAAGTGTGGCATGCAATAGGTGAAGTGTGTGATACTACCCTAGCATGGCAAACATGTGCATCAATCTTATTTTGCAAAACTTCATTTTTCTTTAAACAAATTCTAAATCATTTGAAATAGAACTTATTTTATTTTTCAAAGCAACATTCTCTTTTAAAACAAAATCAACTCTTGAAGACAAATTTTCATTCTTCTTCAAAAGTGTTTCACAATCATTTTTAGATTTTAAAACTTTATTTCTTTTAGTGCAAGTTCAAGTTGAGATTTCAATGAATCCCTCTCATTAGAAATCTCCTCTTTTCTTGCAAAACAATGTCAAGTCTAGAAATCAAATTTTTATTTTCTTTTTCAAGGCCTAGACTTTCTTTTTCAAAACTTTATATTTTTCTATTAATTTTTCACACACAATAGATAGTTCTTCATTTAAAGTATGGGCATCAACATAATCATTTGAAGAACTAGCATCATCATCATCATCTAAGTGGGTTTCCGAGTGTACCTCAAGGGAGTCATTCCCTTGGATCGTATAGCATTGTTGTGCCTCGGATTCATCTCCACTAGATTTCTCTTCTTGTTGGATTGGCAATTGAAGCTTAGAGGTGGTGGTGGTTGTCAACTTGTTCCACAATGCAAAGGCGGAATCAAGGTTAGAAACAAGCAAAAGATATTCTTATTTAATGTGCTTCTAATGGCCTCTAGGGCTAGTGCATTGGCCCCTATATGCTTGCTATCACTAAGATAGGATTTCTTGGTAATGGCAAGGTGAACCTTATAACCTAGGGTTTGTAGGTATATGGACATCCTAGTCTTTCAAACAAGAATGTTGGAAGGGTCAAACATAGGTGGGGTCATGAAGTCCATGGGTCCCAAACTATATGTGTGCAAACAAGCAAATGCAAATGTAGATTAGCAAACAAAGGATCTCACTCCAGGATGTTAATCCTAAAGTATCAGGAGCGTAGGCTCTGATACCAATTGAAATGCACCTAGAGGGGGGGTGAATAGGTGTTAATGCTAATCTAGAAACTAAATGTGGAATTAAAGAACAATTTGCAACACACTTAATACAACCAACAAGTGTAGCCGAATTCCCCGTGAAGGGCTCTGGACTAACTCCTCTTGATTCCCTAAATATGGGTTGAGGTGCTATATGAAGCTCTTGTGGTTAAGTACAAGTGAGGCACACACAAACAATCCAAGCATATAAGAGATATAGCAATATGAACAATGCAAGGCACAACACAAACAATATGAATGATATGAAATGAAAGATGCTTTGCACAAATAAAAGAGATAGAGTTGAGAGACAATGGATCAAACGCAAAGACAAGATATGTTTCGAGGTCGAGCCCCTAGCTCTACATCCCGCCTTCACCACCGTGAAGGATTTCCAATCCACTAAAGGAGTACCGAACTCCTCTCTCAACCATACAATGCCACGAGGCAATACAACCACAAATCCACCTCTACCGAAGAGGGATAAGGCCCGTAGCCAACAACCAAACTCCACCTCACAATAGAGGGAGCAAACACAACCTCAACCTCTACTAAAGAGGGAGCACCCAACAATGAAAAGGGTTTACAACTTGGTGGTATCTTTCAACCACAAACAATCTCTCTTTCTTTTCTCTTTTCCACAAAACAAGATCCTAAATAGATTAGGATAGAAGATAGCTCAAGTGTGAAAAACTAGGTGTTGGAAAACAAGGACTCAAAGAAATAATCTTGGGAAAACTCTTGAAGATAATGGAAATGAAGAACAAACACAAATCTCCCAAAAATACTATTTCTTTGATTTTTTCAAAAACCTAAAACAAATAAGATTGGAAGTTTAAAGCCAAAAACACTTTTGAAAACTTGTTTAAATTCTGGGAAACTGGGAATTTTCTCTTGTAAAAACCTTGGCCAAAATCCTAAAGAAATGGGGTTTATATAGGCCAAAATAGAAACTAGCCGTTAGGCTGATCTGGCAGCCTGACAGGCTAGCGGTCGGCCGGCCGGCCGACCGCCAACGGTCAGAAATGTGACCGTTGGGGCAACCCAGTCGACCGCACGGCCGACCGCCCAGATACAGAGAGCAGACTCTCTGATCCGGTCGGCCGCTCGGCCGACGCCCAGATACAGAGAGCAAGGCTCTCTGATCCGGTCGGCCGCCCGGCCGACCGGCCCACTGTGCCAGCAGACGTGCACAAGTCTGTGCACGTTGGTCGACCGCCCGGTCGACCGGCTTGTTCTGTCAGCACAGTTCTGGGTCAGAAACACTTGTTAAAAATATTTCTAAAAATCTTTTATCTCTTGTAAAAATACCTAAAAATAGTTTTATCATTTTGCATTGATATATAAACATGTGATAAAAAGTTTAGCTCAAATATCAATCAATATGAACTATTTTGTGTTTTTAACATTTTTACCAAAAACCAAAACTTGTATTTTATCAAACTTGATTTTTCAACACATGAATAGGAAAGTCAAAATAAGTTTGTATAAGAAGTTTAAGTATGCATGTATAATTAGAATACATCTACTATACATATAAACCATGTAAACTTGTTTTGATCAATCTATTCATGAAAACCATTTTCAAAACATAAAACGTGTGTGTATTGTGCACTTGAGCATATCAACTATACTAAGCTTTACATATGGATCTAAAACACACAAACCTAAACTAGGATACCTAAGTCTTCTTGATGATCTTCCATCTTCAAGTCGACTCGATCCCAAACGTGATCCACCGAGTGCAAAGGTATGATCTTGATGCTCGGGCACGGGAATCACCAAGTGAAGGCTTCCAAACTCCTCTATTTGAAGCAATCACCAACTAATATCTTGTTACAAGATCTGAAACTAAAATCACAAGATTATTAGAAAATATAACTACATGAGTTAATCATCATCAAAACTAGAGAGGAAGGCCTCCGGGCCAACACCATGATCCTTGAATCTTTCTATCATCTTATCCACGTAGTGAGATTGAGATAGACTGATTCCATCTGGTGTTCTGGTGATTTTAATTCCTAAAATTACATCAGCAACCCCAAGATCCTTCATGTCAAAACTGTTGGATAACATTCTTTTAGTGGACTTAATAATTTCAATATTAGTCCCAAGTATCAACATGTCGTCTACATAAAGACAAACAATGATACATGCATTTCCAACTGTTTTGTGTAAAACACACTATCGCATTCATGATAGTGAATCAATCTTGATCATGACACTATCAAATTTCTCATGCCACTGTTTTGGAGCCTGCTTTAGACCGTATAAGGATTTACCAATTTACACACCTTGTATTCTTGGCCCTTGACTATAAATCCTTCAGCTTGCTCCATATATATCTCTTCATTTAATTCACCATTTAAGAATGCAGTCTTGACATCCATTTGATGGATATCTAAGTTATGCAATACTGCAATTGCAATCAACATCGAATGGATTATTCTTGTTACTGGTGAATAAGTATCGAAGTAGTCAAGTCCTTCTTTTTGTCGATAACCCTTGGCTACAAATCTAGCTTGTACTTATCGATAGATCCATCGGGTTTTAATTTTTTTTAAAAATCCACTTACATCCAATTGGTTTACTGCCAGGAGGCAAGTTTGCCAATTCCCAAGTATGATTACTTAGTATGGATTCTATTTCTCTATTTATAGCTTCTTTCCACATTTGTGCTTCTGGGGTTGACATTGCCTCTTAAATGTTTGAGGCTCGCTTTCAATAGCGTATGCTATGAAATCTGGACCAAAAGATTTTGAGATTCTAGATCTCTGACTTCTTCTTGGTTCAATTTTCGCATTAACAATCGGTTCCTCGGGGCTTTCGTCCCTGAATGCCATCTCATGTGTTCTTTTCCCAGAAGTCTTATCTGCTTCCCGTTTGTATGGAAAGATGTCTTCAAAGAACATAAACATCTCTAGATTCGATAATCATGTTTACATGTATATCTGATATTTCTGATTATGAACCAAAAATCTGTAGGCATTACTATTCAAGGCATAGCCTATGAATATGCAGTCCATAGTTTTTTGCCCCCAACTTAGTCTTTTTAGGTAATAGTGCTAGCATCTTTGCAAGGCACCCCCACATTTTGAGGTAATGGTAGGAAGGTGTCCTTCCATGCCATAACTCAAATGGTATAAGACCAAGTTTCTTGTGGGGTACTCTATTTAGAATATAATTTGCAGTTAATAGAGCTTCCCCTCACAAGTTCTGCGGAGCTCCAGAACTTACGAGCATGGAATTGACCATCTTCTTCAAAGTTCTGTTCTTCCGTTCAACAATTCCATTTTGCTGAGGAGTATATGGTGCTATTGTTTGATGGATTATACTGTTTCCATTGATTTGCAAGGGAAACTTACAAAAAAAAGATCAAGGAGCTAAATTACAAGTAACACAAAAGATTACAAGTAGATCTCCTCTGAGATTCTGGAGAAGTGTGCTGGTAGGAGTCTGGTCAGCGCGCGACCACTTTGTCCCTTTGACGATGCGAGCGATAAGATTCCCTTCTCGCCTGGTTCAGGGAATCGGAGAACAGAAGGTTGGTAGAACCTCTTGTTACTTCTCAAAACCGTCTTCGCCTAGGAATTCCTTCTCGCCTGGTTCTGGAGATTCCTTGGGAAGAAGATATTAGGGTATCAGCACCCTGATTAGAGAAGTGGTTCTCTAAAGTCTCTGAATTCTTAGAAGCAAGAGAATAAATCTCTGTTCAGCCTCTCTATGTGCACGGTCGTGAAGAAGTCCTATCGTGCAGGGTCTCTCTTGCATGTCCCTTCTTCTCTCCTTGTACCCCTGGTGGGCTATTTATAGGGAGAGCAAGGGTATAATTGTCCCTTAAAAATATGAAACAGATTGAATCAAATCTTGTTCAAATTTGGAAGTAGCCTTGCTGCGAGGTTAGAATCAGCTTCTGCGAAGCTAGAAGTAGCAGGTCGGTTGATCCTCCTGATCTGTTTTGATCCTTTCCATATATTTGGAAGATCTCCCTTGATCCTTTTACTCGTTTTAGGAGAGTCAAGAGATTATGGCAATCAACTGCCAAATTGATCTCAGATTTGATCTTGATTGGATTTGATCTTGATCTGATTGGATTTGATCTCATCTGGAGATTTAATTGGTCAAAGGTTGACCATAGCAGACCCGCAGCGGAGCTGCCCGCGTTGAGCTCGCAGCGGAGCTGGAAGGCGCAGGTGGCGAAGTCAGAAGACAGCTCTTCAGCGGAGCTAGATATCGTCTGTGGCGAAGCTACCGAAATCCTTCTGCTTCAAGCGAAGCTAACTCTCTGCGGAGTTAACTGAGCACTTCAGGCGAAGCTATAGGTTAGCTTCCTGACGGAGCTGTGAATGGCTTCAAGGCGAAGTTAGGTGATCTTAGCCTCTCAGGCGAGGCTATCCTTTTGGGCTCATGTGATGCTAAGTGTTAGCATCTTAGACCTGCTAAGGTCTGTTTAGAGACAATCCAGGCTCACTGTCTGCTTCACTGGATAGTAGAGTCCAAGTTGCTGCTTTGTCCCTTGGGAATGAATGAAAAAATGGTCGTCAGCTTATCTGTCACTTGTCTTTTGTAAATGTCAACAAGTACAGAACCGGTCGTCAGCTTATCTGTCACTTGTCTTTTGTAAATGTCAACAAGTACAGAACTGGTCGTCAGCTTGTCTATCGCTTGTCTTTTGTAAATGTCAACAAGTTTAGACATTGTTCAGGCCATTCAGCTTATCTTTCACTTGTCTTTTGTAAATGTCAACAAGTTTAGACATTGTTCAGACCAGTCAGAATCTTGTCTTTTTTAAAGTGTCAACAAGCCCCCTTCAAAGTTTTCGAAAGTCTGCAATGAATCAGACTTCGAAATACTTTGAACTGCTTTGACCGGTGGTATGTGAAGTACGAACGTCGCCATCGTGGTTGAGTTCAGCTCGCTTTTAATCCTGCTTTGGGATAGATTCGCCAAAGAATCGTGTAGATTCGCGACTCTGAGTAGCTTCGCGTCTGGGTAGCTCCGTGTCTGGGTAGCTCGCATCTGAGTAGCTCCGCATCCGAGCCTCCCGAAATAAATTCGCTTTGGAATGCTGTTCCTTTCCGAGGCCAACTGCTTTCGGCCAGTTACGAGAAGGATTGCTCCTTTTTCGAGGTTAGAATAACCTCTCTTGCATAATCGAGGGAGATCATTCCTCCTTTATGCGCTTCCGAGGGAGAATATTCCCTTTCTCAAGGATTAATAAACGCCTTAATGAGGGAGAGCATCTCTTCCTTGCACGGTTTCAAGGGAAACCATTCCTTTTACAAGGCTCAATAAATGCCTTAAATCTGCTCGCGCTTCTATGCTTGAGCGGTAGCGCTCAGGCCATGAGGCCTATAAATAGGACACCTGAGGTCCTCTGAAGAGAAGTGGTATGCTCTTCTCTTCTCTTGGTTATTAGAGAGAGATACTCAGATCTCTTAACTAGTGGGGTTGCCCACTCTGGTCATTACCCGGCCAAGGACCGGTAAGTCTCGGTCATCCAGAGACTTTACCAATGAACTGATAACTTTTAGGGAGTTTATCTCCCTTAAATTAGCTTTAACAGCTGCCTCAGGGATTGATTTCCCTTGTTCTTCATTTTGCATCTGACTGATCTGCAGAGAAGGGTTTCAGCCCTATTTCCCAGCTTCCCGACGAAGCTATCATTTTGACTTGATCAAAGATCACTATATGCTTGCTTGCTAAGTTCGCCACATAGGCAGAATTGGGACTTAGTCTCTTCAAGGTCGAGCCAGTCTTGCCATATAGGTCGAGTCAGTCTGGCTTAGCCATATAGGCAAGGTTATGACTTGGCTTATGCTGAGCTTGCCATTATCACTGTGCAGACGAGCTATTCTCTGCTTAACTGAATCTGAAATCTATTCTGGAACTGAATCAGATATAAATTGCTTCGCCCCAAAGAATTTGACTTCGCATTTCACTTTTGTAGCTTTTCTTTGACTTACTGCTAACTTGTTTCAGTTTGCATTGCAGTGAGCTATGTTCGCCAGTCTCTGATGGAAGAGACCAAGAAGTTGCCTCTTACTTTTCCAGTTGAAATTTTAAATCCTAAGCAGGAGGAACAACTGGGGCAGCTGATGTGTGTTCCTAGAAGAGGTTGGCAGTCGCTTATCCGAGATGATCCACTTCGAGGTGAGGCTGGTAGTCGCTTATCCGAGATAATCCACTTCGGGAAAGCGGACGTCACCTGTAAGGTCTCGGATCCTTCATTGCCAATTTTCATCAAAGAAGATCCAGCCTTCTGGTGGCATTCGGTCCTTTGCCAATTTTGATTACGGAAGGTTCAACTTCCTGGTGGCACCATCTGCCATTATGCGAAGGATTATGGCCTTGTGTAGGAGGAAGGCCTTTCGTGTCCAGTTAGTTTGGCTTGGAAGTAGATAGGACCACTTGTATGCCTTTTGAGCAAATGATTCCGTTGTACGAAACACAACCTTGATGTAGTAGTATCGATGTACCTTCCTTTTTAAATCAATAAAAGTTCACTTTCTGCTTATCTGATTTGCTTTGCCTTCACTTTGAATTAGGCTGGAGGAGCTAGACTATACGCGAAGTTAAAGACAATCCTTTCTGAATCAGGAACGAGCTCCCAGCGAAGCTAGCATGAATTATCTAGGAAGTTCGGACTGTGCTTTTAGCGGAGCTAAGGCATGCTTTTGGCGAAGTTATCGATACGTCGCGCTAAGTCAGCACTTGACTTATGGCGGAGTTAGCCCTTAGCGGGGCTGAATCAGCGCTTCTCGGGAAGGCACTTTAGGCGCCGTTTCAAATTAATTTAAAACAACAGCCTGTGCTCTTTTTGAGGCGTCGTTTCAGGTGATCATCGGCCTATAAAAGCCTGATCAGGCTGAGAGAGAAGGCATCACTTCTCTTTAAAATTTTTCAGAGCATTTGACTCTTCTTCTTCTTCCTTCTTCTTTACTTGAGAATTCAAGAACCTCCACTGTTCTTCAATGGCTCCCAAGAGACGAGCGGGAAAAGAGGTCACAACCTCTGCAACGGAGGGTCCTTCTCCTCCTCCAGTCATCGAACGACCAATTGCCGGTAGGGATCTTTCCCTTTTAATCAGATGTTTTCATCTCTCTCTTAAAGCCAGCCGATTTCTGGCTATCTTTATCTTTAGATGATCCAGGATGATCAATCATGATCTTGTGATTTTAGGGAGTTTAATTCCCTGAATTCCCTTGATTTCTTGACTGGGAATCCTAGAATTGAAGAGTCCTTCTTTAAGCTTAAGGGCGAAGCTATTCCTTAGGCGGTTCATATCCTGTTGAATGACAGGATGCGAAGCCGTCCTTTGAAGTGTAACTGAAAAGGACTTTAATGCCCTTTAGGCAATAACCCCCTTCTGACGAAGTTAGCCCTTGGGACTTTGTTGCATTCTGTTGTTCAAGGCTAAGCTTCCAGAGCGAAGCTAACACTTTGGCATTTTTCTGCATCCTGCCTTCGTGTGGAGTGTGGAGTTACGCTGCAGCTGCGAAACTAAGCTTTGGGGCGAAGCTATCATTAGGCCAGCTTCGCTCAGAGAGCGAGGCTATGCCTTAACAAAAATTGCATTTTTGTTTTAGCCTTTTGTTTGGCTGATGAACTAATCATAGATTTTCTTTGCTCTTGCAGTGCACTATACTCCTGGTCCTTTGAACAGTCTATTTGTACGACCAGGGGGCTAGATGGCAACGTCAGCCTGCAGTTCCAAGGGTAGGCTTCTTTATTCAGCGAGCGAAGCTCTCCTGCTCGAGATACACTTATTCATGGTGGGGATCAGCGCACCATGAGAAGCATCTTAACCACTGCTCCCCTTGAAGATTCTGACCGACGAATCTATCTGAAGCCCAGCTTTATATTTGGAGATGCGGCGCCAGATAATGATCGTCAGCTACTAGCTGGAGAGGGGCAGTGGATTTTCAAATTAGATGGTGAGAAGTTCTATCTCCCGTCTAGCAAGCGGCATTTTCCCTTATCCTTCTTTCAATGCGTGACGAGGGCTCAGAAGATGCAGTGGCAAGTGAGTTGGACTACTGAATCCGTTCACGTAGGGAAGTTGATAATTCCCTCACCCGGTTACACAAGAGCGGGGCCTCCTCGTTGCATAATGGGTCTCCACCCTGGGAATGTACTCCCAGACATCCCAGTGGGAGAAAACCCTGCGGTGGCGCAGACCTTTGGGAATCAATTCTTTAAAGTTCGTGGCAACTAACCTGCCACTGATTTCAGGACTCCAGGCTGGATTCACCCTCCGAAGGCATGGTGGAGGGATTTGACTCTATATGCCCTTGCTCATTTCGAGGAGGATCTGGAGAGGCTGAATCTTTATGAGGCCGTCAGGGCGACCTACTATGGCATTCAGATGAGCGTAGCGAACTTCTACGCATCTTCGAGTTATACTGCCCGGCTACAGGGACTTTCTTCACCCCTGTTGGCGAACTAGGCATGGCTCTGCACGAGATGTAGGCAGGCTCTGCTTTGCCTTTGGGATCCCTCCCATACGAAGAATATTTCCAATGCGAGGCGGAATTGGCACTTCTGGAGAAGCAGGAGCCCGCCTTGTTTGAGACCTACCGGGAGTTGATGTGCATTTGTACATTTATTCCAGTATGCATGGGAGCAGTAAGGGAGCTTCATGCAGCTTGAAGAGCTGGGGAAATTATTTATTCCCAGATATGGAAAATACTCCTGAGGCGGCTCATTGTGGAGTTGCTGATGAAGACATCTTTCGCCGGATGCAAAAGAATTCTCAAGGGGATCTGATCCTGGAAGAAGATGATGGCCCTATGAAAAAGGCGATATTCTTCGAAGTTTCCACCATCAGTCTCGTCGGCCGACGTCCCGGAAGGCACTTCTGGCTGGTTTTTTGACGGTCTGGTTGAAGAGATGTGTGGTGCCGTCTTCTTCGGGCGACGTCATTCACGACTGTCTTGTTGCATGCCGCTCGTCTAGTCCATGGTCGTTCTCTTGGACTTCTTCCAACCATAGTGTGCTGTATTCAGAGAGGTCTTCGCGCATTGACAGAGGCTTTCTGTAGGCCACTAACGACGAAGCGGGGGAAAGGGGACTATTTGTCCTGCGACGGACCAAACCCCAGAATAGGTCTGCCGTATACTTATTTGATGGCGTGGTTTGCCCTTCCTGTCCTTCCATGATCGAAGCCGGAGAGGACCCCCATAAGGTGTTCGATGGCGCTTCTCTGTCGATTCGAGGGATGTTCATGGCTGAAGACTTACGTGGCTGCGGTCCGTAAGTTACTGTGCCGCTATGACGTTTATAGCCTTTTCTGCTGCTTCCCCTATATTCGGGATGCGGGCTATGGTGAAAGAGTTCAAGGACGTGGGGGAAGGGCAGACGTCATTGAGCCAGGGAATTTTTGAGTGGCTGGTCAGCATTCGCCCTCACATTTGTTGTACAGAAGCGGGGATACCTGCTACTTGGAGCCCTATGTTCCAAGTCGGTTTGCCCGTCAATTTGGATATGACCAACTGTACGTGGGCAATCCAAACTGCAATCTGGCTTTCATGGGAAGCCTCATCGATGGAGCCCGTGCCTGGCGGTTCTTCATTGAAGGCTGTACCGACGCGCGACTGTGCATGCCGCTAAGGACTCCGAACCTTCTGATGACCCTGGGATTCTGCCAGTGGTATACGACCTCAAACTCCACACCCATCGGATTCTCTATTAATTCTTCTGGTGTGAAGTTAATTTCTCAGCAGCTGAAGCGAAAAGTCACAGAGAAGGGCGAGGGTAAAAGGGTTCGCGTCCCAAGACTCGGGGAGTTCATTGCCGTTGATGACAGTGAAGCTTCGGATGCAGGAAGTCCTCGCTTCGAAGCGGATACAGGTGCTGAGACTCCAGCAGCTGCCTCTGGCGTGGTGGGGACGGCTCCCGTAGAACATGCGATGTTGAAGAAGTGGAGGAGGAAGATCCCGACGTCCACTTCAAACGAAAACGGGAGGGTGGATCTCGTAGGAAGAGAGTAGTGAAGAAGCCTCGTCGCTACGCTCCTACGGTTGTTGCAGAGGGCGAATTTCCTGCTGCGGCTCCTCCTCCTGCCCCATTAGCAACTGATTGTCGGCTCCTAAACCGACTACTGGCGAAGCCGCTCCGAATCCGGGTAAGATCAGTTTCGTCCTTGCAATACACGTTTTATGCGTTCCGGACAGCTCATTATTTGCTTTATGATGCAAGAACTGAGGCGGCGAGAAGCCCGAGAGCTGAAGCTGTCGGAGAACAAGGGAGCATTATAATCCCTTGTTTACCTATAAGGAGGGCGATGAGGCTGGCTATTTCGCTCCCAGAAGAGTCTGGAGGTGACGCGGCTGATGTAGGTCCTTCGGGCGTTGGGACCTCGAAAGGAAGTCTCGAAGCCTCTAGCTCCTTTGGGTGGACCACGGAGGGTTCGGCAAGCGAAGGTGGGCCGGCCATTCGTGTTGATTCCGCCATTGATTTTCCTATGGAGCCCGTGGGACTGATGCAGCCGTCAAGACGATTGAGGCGACATTATCTTTTGGTATTGTTTTGACCTTTTAGAACTTGCTATTTGTTATGCCTTGCCTAAACAAAGTCTTATTGCAGGTGTTCCGCCTCTGGGTGCATCGACTTCAAGAGAGCCCACCTGTCTTCCTGAGGGTCCAAGGGTGAAGTAAGCACTTCGACCGCGGCGGATGCTGCTGAGTTGGATGCTTTGTATGGTGACCTACCCTCTTATCAGCCTGAACCAGCCAGAGGGACTGAAATTGAGGAGACGGTAGTCATGGAGCAATCTCACTTCCAACCATATCGGTGAGTGAGATGCCATCAGTTTCGCCAGCGCCGCCTATCTTGCCAGGTGCGGAGCTGAAGGTGATTACCAGTCCTACTTCCCCAACACTGGTGATTGAGCCCGCTCTCCCGGAAATAGTCACTAGTCCGACCTCGGTTGTGGCTAGTGTACTAGTTTCAATGAAGACTCCTCCGAGATTACCGTAACCTCTCATGTTGCTGCAGCCCGTGCTTCTACTATTCCTTCCATAGTAGTGTCAATAAAGCCGGTGGAATCTTCAGAGGCTGCTCGTCTGCCAGGAGTGATTGCTGCTCGTCTGCCAGGAGTGATTGAGGCCGAGAATGAATTTGTGGCTGAGCTAGTCGATAGCTTTTGTAAGGGCTTGAAGCGATCCATCGCTTTGATTTTGAAAGGCTCGACTACCTCATTCTCTGCTTTGAAGGTGGTCCTCCCGAAGCATTGAGAGTATCCGAGACTTTGGAGGGGATGACCAGGCCGCTGCATTGGAACTTCTGGTGGACCAGCTTGAGAGGGATGTAGACGAATGGTGCCGTCTTAGCCATTCAGACCTGGAGTCTTCAGTTAATGAGCAGCTTGCGCACCTTGTCGCTCAGGTGCACAAAGCTTATCTTGTCGCTCAGGAAGCCGCTAAGGACATTTCTTCTGACTTGAAATCCTTGGAGACAAGGAAGGTAGAGCTCGGGACGCCATAGATGCTTCTAGCAGTGCTCTTCTTGACGCTGAAGATAAAATTGAAAAGGCCAAGGAGATGATCAGGAAGGCAAATCTTCTTTTATCCAAGGCTGAACCAGTGCGTCTTGAAGAGACTGCGCGGCTTGAACAGCTTAAGGCCCATATTGACGAAGTCTTGCGGCAGGAGTCAGCTCAGAGGGCAATCTTGGTTGAGGTGAAGCTCGCTTAGCCCAGACGGCGAGTTTTAATGAGGCTGAGTTGAGGTCGCAGGCGCCTGTTAGGGCTGCTGATGATAGGAAGACAAGGCTGGCCTTTCTTGAAAGACGGATCAAATCTTATGAAGCACCCTTATAGCTTGTAATATGTGTGCCTTCATGTATCCCTTCTTTTTGGAATCAATAAAAGTAATTTTGTTTTGACTCCCCTTGTCGTATTTCCAAATTGTTTTATCTTTGAATTGTTGCTTTCAAGTTGTACTGCAGCCATTTGAGAAAACAGTCCGTACTATACTGAATAATGAGACTTGGCTATCTGTCGGTTCAGAGGTCGCAAATGACGTAACCGATTGAGAAGCCACCAAACTCAATAAAGTCCTTGTCGGACTGAAAGGTAAGACTTGGCTATCTGTCGGTTCAGAGGTCGCAATGACGTAACCGATTGAGAAGCCACCAAGCTCAATAAAGTCCTTGTCGGACTGAAAGGTGAGACTTGGCTATCTGTCAGTTCAGAGGTCGCAATGACGTAACCGATTGAGAAGCCACCAAGCTCGAAGTAGTCCTTGACGGACTGAAAGGTGAGACTTGGCTATCTGTCAGTTCAGAGGTCGCAATGACGTAACCGATTGAGAAGCCACCAAGCTCAAAGTAGTCCGTGTCGGACTAAAAGGTGAGACTTGGCTATCTGTCGGTTCAGAGGTCGCAATGACGTAACCGATTGAGAAGCCACCAAGCTCGAAGTAGTCCTCGTCGGACTGAAAGGTGAGACTTGGCTATCTGTCGGTTCAGAGGTCGCAATGACGTAACCGATTGAGAAGCCACCAAGCTCGAAGTAGTCCTTGTCGGATTGAAAGGTGAGACTTGGCTATCTGTCGGTTCAGAAGTCGCAATGACGTAACCGATTGAGAAGCCACCAAGCTCGAAGTAGTCCGTGTCGGACTAAAAGGTGATACTTGTCTTTTATAAATGTCAACAAGTATAGAACTGGTAGTCAGCTTGCCTGTCACTTGTCTTTTGTAAATGTCAACAAGTTTAGACATTGTTCAGACCAGTCAGAATTTTGATGGAATTTGGAAAAAGGTCTCGTTTTCATTGCGAAAAACGAGGAGATCACTATCATAGGTTTAATGTTAACATAACAGCGAAATGGATGCCAGAGGTTATACTGTTAAACATAGCATAAAAGGGTCTCGCTCTCACGGGGAGGAATGAGGAAATCACTGTCATAGGTTTAGTGTTAACGTAACAGCGAAATGGATGCCAGAGGTTATACTGTTAAATATAGCATAAAAGGGGTCTCGTTCTTACGGGGAGAAACGAGGAAATCACTGTCATAGGTTTAGTGTTAACGTAACAGCGAAATGGATGCCAGAGGTTATACTTTAAACATAGCATAAACGGGGTCTCGTTCTCACGGGAGAAACGAGGAAATCACTGTCATAGGTTTAGTGTTAAAGTAACAGCGAAATGGATGTCAGAGGTTATACTGTTAAACATAGCATAAAAGGGGTCTCGCTCTCACGGGGAGAAACGAGGAAATCACTGTCATAGGTTTAGTGTTAACGTAACAGCGAAATGGATGCCAGAGGTTATACTGTTAAACATAGCATAAAAGGGTCTCGTTCTCACGGGGAGAAACGAGGAAATCACTGTCATAGGTTTAGTGTTAACGTAATAGCGAAATGGATGGAAAGATCTTTATATGTGGTCTTACCATTCTATGGACGAGAATTTGTAAGTGATTTTGGAGAGGGAATCAAATGGGAACAAGTCCTTAGGATTTTTAACAAATCCCCAGCTGTCAACGGGTCTGATATACCTTTACCAACTACCGTTTGAGTCGGGCTAGCCATGCTATTCCCCTCAGCATGATGAGTTGTCGAGGACTTATATTGGGCTTAAAGCCAACATTTTCCTCTATTCTTAACCGTTAAAGGTGTTGGATCATGTGGTTAGTGCATGTAACCTTGATTCTCCTTTGGGACAACCAATGTATGATCAGGTTCCTACTGGTTTATGGTTGCATGATCTCGTTTGGAGGAAGAGAGAGGCTCTATTTGTGTGTACCTTGGATTTGAGGGTCTTGATCAGAGGTGTAGTGTTAACTTGATCATGAGAAGGATCCTTAATCAAGAATAATACTTCTTTAAGAACTTGCCATTGATCGGCATCATGAGTAAATCGCCATCTGAAGTCATAAGGCGGTATGCTCCGTTTGAATAGACTGTTCTATTACAAACGGTCCTTCCCATTTAGGCTGAAATTTGTCTTTGGTTTTGTGAGTCATGATCATTGGTCGTCTGACGGCTAAAACCAAATCTCCTTTCTGGAAGACTCTTTGTTTGACCTTCTTATTGAAGGCTTTTGAGATTCGAGCTTGATACAACTCGATGTGTTGCTGAGTTTGTAGCCGCTTCTCATCTAGAGCTTCGAGCTCTTGAAGAAGCAACTGATCATTTTCCTCTGATGTGATCTTAGTGGTCAGAGCAACTCGTAATGACGGCGTCTGGATTTCCAATGGTATGACTGCTTCACACCTGTACACCAGGGAAAAAGGCGTATTGCCTGTCGGTGTCCGCACCGTGGTTCGGTAGGCCCAAAGATATTCACCAAGCTTTTCGTCCCAATCTCGCTTATTCGAGGAGACAAACTTTTTGAGTAACTTGATGATCGTCTTGTTGGATGCTTCCACCAAGCCATTAGCGGCGGGATTATAGGCAGTTGAAGCCACATTTGAATTCGGTATTTATTGCAGAATCATAAAATACCTGGCTTATGAATTGGGGACCATTATCATAGATGATCCGCCTAGGGACACCAAATCGATGGATGACATGGTGTTTGATGAAATTAATCACATTGGAGGCTTTGATTTCAACCAGTGGTATGACCTCTGCCCACTTTGAAAAGTAATCGGTTTATTGCCAGGATAAACGGTGACCTCTTGTCGAAGAGGGGCTGATTGGCCCTACGACATCGATGCCCCATGCTTCAAATGGCCATGAAGCAACAGTTGGTGGAGCAACTCCGGTGGTTGGTGTATGAAGTCCGCATGAATTTGACATACTTTACACCTTCGTGCATATTGGATGGCATCGACTATCATGGTTGGCCAATAGTATCCAAGCCTATACAATCTGTCTTTGAGCTTTGGACCTGGCTGATGAGCTCCGCAAATATCGTCGTGTGCTTCTTTAAGCACTTCTTGCGCCTCTGAATTAGAAAGGTAACGGAGGAGGACACCGTCATATGAACGACGTAAAGTGTCTTCAGAGTTGGGTCATAGTAGAAACGGAGAGACCTTCGTCTGATAGATGTCGCTTCTTTAGGGTCGTCTGGCAGCAGACCATGTAAAGCATAGTCGATGAGAGGTAAATCGCCAATCTCTCGGCTCAAAATCCGTCGAGACATTATAGACTTCTCGGGTTCTTAACATATGCTTAGAGAATACAAGGTGTCGAGTTGCCACTGTGAGGTGATAGTCGGTGTCGACTGGCAGGGCTAGTGTTGTCGCTAATGCATCAAGAGCGTCCGCCTTGGTATTCTGAGATCGAGATACGTGCCCGATGTAGAAACCTTCAAACATATTAGCCAATTCGATAACCGTGTGATAATAAGGCACCAAGTCTTCGTGGCGGACCTCATATTCGTCTTAACCTGATTAATAATCAGTTTTGAATCGCCGTAAGCTTCAAGGTAGGTACCCCCATTCCATGGGCGAGCTGAAGGCCAATAAGTAGAGCATTATATTTCGCTACATTGTTGGAGCATGATTCCGTCAAAGAAAATGCTCTAGGAAGGACATGATTCTGTGGAGAGATAAACACAACCCCCACGCCGGCGATGATCCTGCCCTTAGGACCTATTTGAGATGCTCCATCGAAGAACATCTGCCAAACTTCATCCTCTGAAGTTACATTGGACTCGAAGACTTCATCCGGAATATCTTCGTGAAGTTTTGAGTTTTCTGGAACAGGATGAGCAGCCAAGAACTCTGCAAGTGCCTGGCCTTTAACCGCCTTTTGAAGGATAAAGAGCATGTCGTATTGAGACAAAAGAAGTGCCCATTTAGCTAATCTTGAATTCAATGATCCTGGCTTCGTCATGAGAAGATGCAAAGGATTCACTCTGGAGATGACATGTATGGTTTGGCCAACCAAATAATGTCGTATCTTCTGAACGGCAAAGACAAGAGCTAAGCACTCCTTCTCAATAGAATTATAGCGAGATTCTGCTCCTATCAGAGTCCTGCTCAGATAATAAATGGCATGTTCGTGACCGTTGTCGTCTTTTTGAGCAAGCAGGGCACCAAGAGAATGGTCCATAGCTTTCACATAAAGTAAGAATGGTTTCCCTGATGTGGGTGCTACTAAGACTGGAGGTTTTGTGAGATATGTCTTGATATCCTCATAAGCTTCCTGACAAGCTTGATCTCATACAAAGGAAGCACCCTTTTTCATGATTCGGGTGAACGGTTGACAGCGGCCCGAGAGATTTGCGATGAATCTTCTGATATAAGCCAGTCTACCTTGCAAGCCTCTAAGCTCCTTGAGATTCCTCGATGGATGCATGCTCTGAATGGCTTTGACCTTTTCTGGATCAAGATGAATTCCTTTTGATGTAACAATAAACCCAAGGAACTTGCCACTCGAAACTCCCAAGAAGGATTTTGTCGGATTCATTTTCAGTTGATGAGCCCGCATTATGTCGAACATCGTTCTCAACTCACGAAGATGGTCATTTTATTGCGGCTTTTTACAGCAATGTTGTCGACATAGCATTCTACCGTTTTTCGGAGATGATCGCGGAAGATTGTACTCATTGTCCGCTGATAGGTTGCTCCGGCGTTCTTTAGCCTGAAGGGCATCACGGTGTAGCAGTATACCCCCAATGGTGTTCGGAACGAAGTATGCTTCTCGTCGTCGGGGTACATTTTGATCTAATTGTACCCTGAAAAGCCATCCATAAAAGACATTCTTTTGAATCCACAGGTGTTGTCAATCATGACATCGATGAGGGGCAGTGGGAATTCGTCTTTAGGACAAGTTGTATTAAGATCACGGTAGTCGATGCAGATCCGTATTTTCCCGTTCTTCTTGAGGACGGGAACGATATTAGCAACCCACTCTGGATGTTGTTCCTCCCGTATGAAGCCACATGCAATGAGCTTGTGAACTTTGGCTTCAATAGCCTCCATAATGTTCGGGCGAAACCGACGTTGTTGCTGCTTGACCGGCTTGGCGTCAGGTTTAATATTCAGATGATGCATGGCGACTTGTGGATCAAGTCCGGGCATGTCTTCGTAGTTTCATGCGAAGACGTCTATATACTCTTTTATGAGTATTATTAATTCTTCTTTTTCCACAGGTGATAAGCTCTCACTTATAAAGATGGGCATAGGGTGATCTTGACTACCCAAGTTGACCTGCATCACCTTGTCTTCAGTAGGTGATTCGCGCATTTCGAATCACTTTTCCCATTGGAGATCTAATTGCTGAGCCCATGGTCCTCATCAGTAGCTTCCGCAGGCTCCAATTGACTGCTTGAAGTCATATTAACAGTGAGATTCTCGAACATCATCCCCACACTGACATCTGAGTCCCACTCGAAGGAAGAGGCAGAATGTGATGGAATTGGTTCGTCATCCTTGAATTGAACCATTGCTGGCGATGTGGGTGTAACGTATCCCAACCCCCTGCGTGTATTATCATAGTAATTTGGATGTTTCCCTTTTCGCACAAAGTTATGCAGCAAACTACGCCTTCCTTTTCCGAAATTCAGGCCTCTCCATGCTTTAGGTTGTACCCCATTTTCTTCATAATATGGCGTGCTGGTCGCGCGTAATGGAAGAATTGTGGGGTGTCTGAGTCTGAACTTGAATCTTGGCTGTGGATCCTCGTGGTTGGGTTCTACCGAAAATTATCGGTAACTGACCTTCTTTGGATGGAGGGATCACTAGAGCGGCCCCTTCTATAGATTCCATGGGTATACTAAACGCGCTTGGTCTATGTAAAGGTATGCGCAGAGAGCTATCCTTGATGGATTCAGACAACCCAATGCTCGCAGGATAATCAAAAGAAATATTATCATTAATTACCCATTCACCCTCATCTTCAGAAGGAGTGTTACATTGGGGGTTATTAGGACATGCTTTAATTGGTTCGCCAATCAAAATGGCTGGCATATCTGCTTCAGATTCTGAATCCGCCCCATTGCCACTATCATCGTCGTCCGGCAATGGTTGTTTCGATGTTTCACCGGTCTCTTGATACAGGAGAGCGTCAGTGAAGTAATTTTCCACCCCCTTGAATGGTTGCTTCTCAGCGAAGACAGTTCGTACTGTCGCGTCGTCTTCGACATATTTGAAGCACTGGTGCAGAGTGGAGGGAACGATCCAGTTGGCGTGGATTTACGATCGTCCTAGCAGCAAGTTGTATGACGTGTCAGCGTCAATGACATAGCACATCACTTCTGACTTCAGGCTCCCGATTTGACAACGGAGTCGAATTTTCCCAAGTGGATGACTACTCCCGGCATTGAAACCGTATATTGTAGTACTGGTTACGGATAACCTATATAGTGGTATATCGAGGAAGTAGAGGAGCCTTTTGGGGATGATGCTAAGTGCAGATCCCGGATCAACCTGTACCCTTCAATGCATGTTGAACCGATATATCCGGTGTAGTATAGAGGTCGATCGTGCTTGTTATCTTTGAGAAGCATATCTTCCGCTGTGAAGGTAATAGCGAGCAGCTTTGATTGTGCATGATGGCATTCAGGGCACGGAGACTGAGCGTCATCTTTTAGGGTTTCTGGAATATACGTTGTTTAGACGGGAAAGGTGTTGTATTGTGGAGTATAATTTGCACACAAAATATAT
Organism: Agave tequilana; assembly: GCA_038442645.1. NCBI lineage: Eukaryota > Viridiplantae > Streptophyta > Magnoliopsida > Asparagales > Asparagaceae > Agave > Agave tequilana. Next base: position 219,084 of record JAVJIF010002449.1, on the reverse strand, counting down.
TCAATAAAAAGAGATAAGGTTTAGATTCAACCTCAAGTGCTTTGATCACTCCACAAATGTATTCCAAATGATTAATGTACCCTTTCTTATCTCCGTTATAGCATGGGCTATACCGAGTCGATTCTCAGGGAGAGCTTGCGATGGAAGCGTTACGGTTCGTAGTGAAGAAAGCAAACGAAGATTCTTCTTTGTCTTAAAAGAGTAAATAAAACAAATTGGAAAAAGAAATGAAAGAATGGGTGGCTTTGTTCATGATGGAAAATGAAAAGAAATCAAAGAAGAGATTTGCTTTGGAATTAAAACTAAAAGAAAGAAAACTTTGAAAAGACTCTTAGAATGAGAAGACCATGACTAGCTAACCTTACTACCTTACTAAAAACTTACTAAAGTCTGTGATGGTGAATGTGTGCCTCATGTTGATTCATCGGCAATGATTTGTCTTGCGTGTTGGTCTAATTACTTTCCCACTTGGATGACGGGTGATCACTCTTGGACATGTCTTGTAGCCTCATAGATGTCATCGGCCTACAAGATAGACTTTCAATAATGGAATCAAAAGAGCGACACTCAAGGGATGCTAAGGAAGAAGATACAACATTCATTAATTGAAGTAAAGAAGTTGTACAACAAATAGCATATGTTTGGTGATCCATCTCCATGTTCCATCAAGACACTTGTTCTAAAGACAAGGCTCTAAATGAGGCACACATGAATCATATGGAATTACAACAAGAACTTGCCAAGCAATGAAAGTAACCCATCGGAGAAGAGAAGACCATACAACTTGCAAGATTAAAGATAGCAATCACCCATGAGTTAGTAGTTAGCAAGGTTAGTGGTTTAGCTAGTCATGTAAGAAAAGTTAGCTACTAGCCATTACAAGAAAAGAAAAGTAAAGCATGAATTAAATTGCAAGTAAAGTAAAGCTAGAAGTAAAGAAAGCAAGTAATACTAGAAAATGCTCAAGTAGAGAGAAGAGAATGGATGAATCCTTGCTTCACAAGTTGTCACTCCTTGGTGTACACAAGCTTTCTCTCTCTTACAACTCTCTTTTGCAGAATTTCTAGGGAGGAAGAAGACTAAGAGAAGTAAAACCTAGAGAAAAATCAAAATACAATATCTACCCTATTCTCTCCTCTCTCCTTCCACACTTTTTGCGAAGACCCTGGTCCTATATTTATAGCCTCAGAGAGAAGGCTCCAGAAGATGAGACAGCTGGCAGAATCTGGGGCTCAACGGCCCCAGATCTGCCGCATAGGCGCGGCAACTTGCGGCCGTTTCAAGTCCGTTGGCCAACAACTTTCTGTTGTGAAGTTGTTACAAGTTTGTTAGCCACGTGGACCTTCTGAAATCTTGAGTTAGCGCGTAGAATTCTCCAGATCCTGGGCTCAAACTTGGGCTCTCTTTTGGGCTTTTGAATTAATCTCTTTTAATTATTGCTAATTAAAGAGATTTTGGGCTTTTTCTCATTTCAGATGTGGACCTGCAAAAATAGAGAGAAGATAATCAAAAATCATATTTTTATTGACAATATGCATGGTATGGAAGCGGTAAAATATGCAAATATGTATAACAATCACACCCCCATACCTATCTTTTGCTCGTCCTCGAGCAAAAAAGAAAGAAAAAGAAAGAAAAAGAAAATCCTAACTAGTTTATTACACCACTTTCGTAGGTGACACGATTGCACTGAGCACGTGCAACAAGCCGTTAAACCTCTAGGTTACCCTAGAGGAGGAGTGTTGTCTCCTGAGGGTTTTTCAGCGGATTACACCCACAAAATCCATAAAGAAAAATAAAAAGGGTTAGTGAAAATTTTGATCCATGTTTTAAAGATTCTAACTTGAGCTTTAGGTTTCAGGTTACCCTAAACTTGTCATTCCTCTTATAAGCGTCTATTAGGAGTTTTGTTTTCAACTTAGGTTAAGATTTTAGGGAAAAGATCAAAAACCGGATTTTGCATCAATCCTAGGATATATACATCTATAAATATGAAGGATCTTTCTTAGACTAAGTTCATTTATTTACTTATATATATAATATTTTTTTTCTTTTTTTTTATTTATATATACAATGTTTATTTATTTACATTCCTTAGCATCCTTAGGCTTTCTAGTTTACCCTTGTAACGAGTCTCTTACCGATGACTCCCAAACCAGACAGTCTTAGGGCACCAGATGAGAAAACATCCCTCGGGTTCGATGACTCAAGTAAACTAGGCCACGAAGGAATTTAAGGACTTAACCACCTTTAGGCGTGATCGGCAATGCTTCTTGAGGCACGACTAACCAGCTTAATTAGTGGCTAAGTATTTATTATTTATTTATGTACATCTTTTTTTTTCTTTTTTATATAATTTTTTTTATTATATATATGTAAATAAAATCACAAAGTCTTTGTTTAATCCTTCAATATGTTTAATGTATATATCATAAAGAAAGAATTAAAATCTAGTAATTTTTCTAATCCTTTATTACTTAACCTAAATATCTAACAAAAACTCCGCTTTTCGACTTATAATCCGAAATCTTAGTTTAGAGCTTCCTTAATCCCTAAAGTTAAGTTTGATTCTTTAACATGGATCAAGAATTTCCTTTTTTTTATTATTTTTCTTTCTTTTTTTTATTTTTCTAAAAGAAAAATAAAATCTAAAAGAAAGTAGAAAATCTATAAGAAACGTAAAATCTAAAAGAAAATAAAAGACCTAAAAAGAAAATGAAAATCCTAAAAATAAAAAGCCTAAAAGAAAATGAAAAATCCTATGTTAGAAGCTACCCCCCATACCTATCTCATGCATTGTCCCCAATGTATGCAAGATAAAAAGATGCATGAAATAGGTAAAGGTACAACACTACTCCCTCCGTCGCTTTGGACCCGCAGTGGTGCTAGGTCCAGCCGACTGTGATCTCTTCAACGCTGCCTCCATACTATCTAACCGAGAGGATTGCTCCTCTACCTTCTTCCTCAGCCTCACTTGTCCCCTAAAGATTTTCTTCATGCCCTTCCAGATGGAAGACATGAAAGCTCGTGACTCTTCTGGGGGATCATGCCTCCAAAACTCAGGTTCATCTTCTTCCTCAAGACTCTCCTCAGAGGAGGACTCTACCGGTACATCCTCGGGCTGGACAGTAGGAGTCCAAACCGCGTGCAAACAACTATTATACGAACTGGTAGGTCTCTCAGGTGCAACAAACACTCGGTCGAATGAATCAAAGACATCGTCTGGTAGGAAAGTCCTACATAGACGTGTAATCAAGATAGGATGGGAGTAATTTGGCACCCCTAATGCGTGAGGAATTGGCTATGAGTGCGTGGAAGATGACCTTATTTAAACAAACTGTGTGTTGACGAGTCATTAAATCATGTATAATTTGCAACACAGGTCTGTTAAATGTGGAGGTGTGGTCTAGCCCTAAAATGTTGCGTTAGATCCAACGTCCAACGCAGTGAATATTTCTAAACGTGGTGCTAGCCTTCAGCCCACGATCCTGCTCAGTACAACGAGCCCCCATAACAGTCATATACTCAATCAATGGGAGAGGCTCGCTGTGTTGTGTGATGGTTGGAACAGTAGTGACTTCCTCAAGAAGAGGAAGCGTGACAAGTAAGTCGCCTGTGGGCATGTGTACAGTAAACTGATATGTTTGTGGATCAATCGATGCTTGGTCAATGTGAGTGTAAAACATTGTCACCAATTCGAGACAATAAAAGGCATCAGTCTCAGAGTTGTCATACACTAACGTATACCAATTCCAAGCCCTAATTCTCTCTAGAAACACATACCCATATCCATTTGCATCACTCAATATTTTTTCAAAGTCTCTCTCAATGAAAATAGATGGTGCCATGATATGAATTAAAAACAAAGCAATAAAAAGAAGAGATCTGAATTCGAACCGCCCCCGGAATTCGTGGGGGGAAAAAGTTCGATCTCTGCAGTGGGTACAGGAGAGTCTGAATGAAGATGTAGCACCAGATCGGCTGGAAGTGCGTGAGATCGACTGGTGCAGAACTTGACGGCACCCAGGAAGCTTCAGAAAAGCCGCAGAATCTCGGCAAACGTCGCAGGAACGCGGCAAAACAAAGAGAGCTGAGGAGAGGAAAAGTTGCAGAGTGCGGCGCTCTGAGATGATTTTTTCTTGTGAGGGAGAAGGGTCGGGCAGAGTAAGTATTTATAGGAGGGAAAAACCAAGAGATTTTCACTTCTATCCCTAGGTCAAAAGGAATTTTACCAACTTTGGAATTTGTAGTTTTGAAAAGAGAGTTTGACTCTTGGGAAGTTGTAGTGACCTAGGACTTTGGAATTTTTGAAAGAAGGAGTTTTGAAGAAACCTAGGAACTGCAAATTTGGTGGAACTCTTGTTAGAAATCCCTCATTTTTTTTATTTTTTTATTTTTATTATTATTATTTATTTACAAAATTATAAAAAGAAAGAAAAAATATTTACAAAGATTATGTACAAGTGGGTTCACTGCCTGGGCTATCTTTTGGCCGTTTCCCTCTGGCCCGTTTCCCGTCATTCCAGTGTGTTCTCTTTCGCGGGTTTAATTGGGAAACGTGTCGCATTATATTCTTAACCCTCGGCATTTCCAGCTTCAATTCATTGTTGTCCATCCATATCTCACCATTTTGTTCACTCAAAAATTCCTCCTCACCACCTTTTTTATTCAGCACATCTTTTTGTCCATTATTCAGAAATTCAAGCTCATCTCCAAATAATTCTTCGAAACTCATGTCAACATCCTCTTTCAAAAGTGTACAATCAGCTAACCTACCCCGAGTGGACTCATCTAGACACATGATCTCATCAGCAAATAGGTCTTCAAAGGATATATCAATCGGAGGTTCAGATACAGTCAGAGTTGGCTCATTGAAAGTGAAAATATCCAAATCAACTTTCCCCTTTTGAAAGGGTACTCGGATAAGAGAATCACAAGATTGTGACTCCTCTTTTGGATCTTCACCTTCTTCCTCACAATTGTTACTAATGAAACTAACCTCAAATGTTTGATCTTTTGTTTTACGAGATTGTGTGTGGAAGACATTGTGTTCATGAGTCATGTTACCAAAGGTTAACCTCATTGATCCATTCCGGCAATTAATGATGGCATTTGCAGTAGCCAGGAATGGTCATCCCAAAATGACAGGAATTTGAGCCCTTTGATTGGAATTTGACACAGGTTTTGTTTCAAGGACTACAAAGTCAACAGGATAAATGAATTCCCCAACTTTGACAAGGACATCGTGAATTTCCCCTGGGGTCTAGTGACAGAGCGATCAGCCAATTGGATAGTCATTTGGGTAGGACGGAGATCACCTAACCCTAATTGTTGGTACACAGAGAAAGGCAGGAGATTGATGCTGGCCCCCAAATCAAGAAGTGCCCTATTAATGGTAGTCTGTCCTATGATGCATGAAATGGTGGGGCTCCCTGGGTCTTTGTATTTAACAGGAATTGGACCATTAAGCAGCTCGTTGATGGATGATGCTAGGAAGACTTTTTTAGGGACTTGTGTTTTCCTCTTCTTGGTGCACATTTCCTTTAAGAATTTAGCATATGATGGCACTTGTTGTATGGCATCAAGAAGAGGGACATTGATTTGGACCTTATTGAACATTTTTTTTATCTTCTCCATGTGAGCATTTGTCTTGGGATTCTTAAGCCTATTTGGAAATGGTACAACAGGCTTATAGGGTTGCTCATCTACCTTTTCTTTACCCTTGACTTTTGAAGTGGATGGCTCTGTACTAGAAGATGGTTTGTCAGAAGTTGGTTGCATTGGGACAGGAGGTGTTGGCTTTGGTGCTGGATGAGATGATTGACTAGAAACCTTATTATCAACTTGTTTACCAGATCTCAGGGTATGAATAACATGACATTGACTGGGTCCTGAATCTTCCACTTCATTCAAAGGGAAGTGATGTTTGGGATTTGGCACTGGCTGGCTTGGAAGCATACCTTTTTGTCTCTCATTAGCCAATTGCCCTAATTGGACCTGAATTCTATCCATATCCTGTTGATGATGGTTCATCATTGAAGCTTGGTTCTTAGTTAAGGATTCTATCATTTTCATCAACTCTGATATTTTATCATCTGAATTGTTCTGGGGTGGATGTTGATGATGTGGAGATTGGGATTGGTAGTGTTGGGGGTTTGGATAAGATTGTGATTGTGGTGGACCTTGAGATGGACGAAAATTTGGTGCATTATGATTGAAACTGGATGGGTGAGACTGAGCATTATATGGATGTGGAAGTGGTGGTCTATGATGCTCAGGACCAGACTGACTCCATGAAAAATTTGGATGGTTCTGCCATCCTGAATTGTATGTGTTGAAGTATGGGGGTCTGGTAAAAGCTGCATTCATGTTCTCCTTATAAGATTGGGGCTGATACAAAGGACACTCCTCAAAGACATGGTTAAGGTCATGACAGTAGGTGCAACCCGGTTTGATGACAGGTAATGGGTTGACCTGATTGACAACAGAATTTCCCTTTGACTCAAGCAGTTCTATCCTCTTCATCAATTGTGTGATCTTGCCTTCTGCAGCTATAGAGGATTCTATGGAGTGCGTACCAGTTCTGAAAGTGGTGGGAGTGGGTTTATCAGGGCATGACTCCCACTGAATGGTTTTCTCAGCGAGGGTTTCAAAGAGATCCCACCCCTGATGCTCATCTTTCTTCAAAAATTCCCCTTGGCACATGGATTCAAGGAGGGTTTTCGTTTGGTAATCTAGACCGTCATAGATAATCTGGCACAGACGCCATTTCTCTATGCCGTGATGAGGACATAAGGCTAGAAGGTCTTTGAAACGCTCAAGATACTTCCAGAAAGGTTCATTAGGTTCCTGCTTGAATTGCATTATATTCTTTCTCATGAGGGCTGTTTTGTGGATAGGATAGAATTTCTTAAGAAAGACTTTGACAAAATCATCCCAAGAAGATATGGAACTGATGGGAAGATTGTAAAGCCATTTCTTAGCTAAATCCTTAAGTGCAAACGGTATGAACCGTAACCTAACAGCATCCTCGGTCAGTTGAGAAATTCTCATCATTTGGCATACCTCTTCAAACTCACGAATAAAGAGGTACGCGTCCTCAGACTCAAGACCATGGAATCGGGGAAGTGTATTAATGAATTGCGGTTTCAGCTCGAAGTGATTTCCATTAGATTTGGGGAGAAGAATGCAAGATGGAAGGGAGGTGCGAATCGGATAAAATCGATCTTGAAGTGAGACGTTGTTTTCCATAATGTCAAGTGGTTGTGTAAGTGCAAGTATAGAAAGTCTAACAAGTCTTGCAGAATTTTGATCACGAAACCACTCTCGCATATACAATTACAAACAACGTGCACCGATCACACCAGCGAAAAAGAAAAAAATGAAAATAACAAACAATAAAAGAAAAATCAATCCAAGCTTCTAGGATTCCTGGACCTAGACGACTCCTAACTGATTAGATCGTCCACAGGAAGTTTAGTGTAGACTTTGACTATAAGCTAATCAGCCAGGGAAGGGCAAGGTTGGTGGGAGGTTTTCCGTCAGAGACGTTCCTTAATTAAGTAACCAGCAACCTTCGGGCTTTCGGCCCTCAATCCCTTTCCTAGACACTGATTTTACAAAAGTCAATTTCTAACACTTTTCCCCCTTAGGATAATCTCCTAAGTGAGTCCGAAATGTCCCTAGGGCCAACGTCTAGCAAATTTTTATTTAGAAGCTTAGGATTGTGAGTGCTGGGATTGTGGTTTTGGGCTAAGGAAAGGTAATAAAATCCCCACCTTATCTTATTTATGGGTTATGCCCTTAGAATTGATTTGTGCAAGTGTACGATATAAACAAATAAGGTTCACTCAAAGCGTATTTAAATCAAACAAAGAGTGAGTCCTAGTCAATATGCAATGCGTACGTACCTTGCCTCCAGCACTCTTCAACAGTAAAAGTAAAGGAATTGAAAAGACACGTGCCTAGAATGCAAATGTCTAAACAATTTTTAACGTTTCAACTAATGTTTTACTGTTTATTATAATTAGCAGGAGTATGGTGAAGCATACAAGAAAAGAATTATTACAGAAGCTGTATTTTGCAAAGCTGAAGACCCTGCAGAAAACTTGTCAGTAGTGAACTCAGAATTGCCACAAATCTGCGGCTGGGGCCGAGATTCTGCGGCAAAACTGAGGAATCCTGGTCTCTGCTTTCAAGAGCAGAGGCCCAGGTCCACTTATATGTTACTGCAATGCTATTTTTTCTGTTTCTTCACCTGTAACCTGCAACAGAGAAGAAAATGCGTTTAGTTCTTCACTTTAAACCAAAAACCGTTGCTCTCCCCGGGGACGGCGCCAAAAATTTGTTTAGACGGGAAAGGTGTTGTATTGTGGAGTATAATTTGCACACAAAATATATTCAATAAAAAGAGATAAGGTTGAGATTCAACCTCAAGTGCTTTGATCACTCCACAAATGTATTCCAAATGATTAATGTACCCTTTCCTATCTCCGTTATAGCATGGGCTATACCGAGTCGATTCTCAGGGAGAGCTTGCGATGGAAGCGTTACGGTTCGTAGTGAAGAAAGCAAACGAAGATTCTTCTTTGTCTTAAAAGAGTAAATAAAACAAATTGGAAAAAGAAATGAAAGAATGGGTGGCTTTGTTCATGATGGAAAATGAAAAGAAATCAAAGAAGAGATTTGCTTTTGGAATTAAAACTAAAAGAAAGAAACTTTGAAAAGACTCTTAGAATGAGAAGACCATGACTAGCTAACCTTACTACCTTACTAAAAACTTACTAAAGTCTGTGATGGTGAATGTGTGCCTCATGTTGATTCATCGGCAAAGATTTGTCTTGCGTGTTGGTCTAATTACTTTCCCACTTGGATGACGGGTGATCACTCTTGGACATGTCTTGTAGCCTCATAGATGTCATCGGCCTACAAGATAGACTTTCAATAATGGAATCAAAAGAGCGACACTCAAGGGATGCTAAGGAAGAAGATACAACATTCATTAATTGAAGTAAAGAAGTTGTACAACAAATAGCATATGTTTGGTGATCCATCTCCATGTTCCATCAAGACACTTGTTCTAAAGACAAGGCTCTAAATGAGGCACACATGAATCATATGGAATTACAACAAGAACTTGCCAAGCAATGAAAGTAACCCATCGGAGAAGAGAAGACCATACAACTTGCAAGATTAAAGATAGCAATCACCCATGAGTTAGTAGTTAGCAAGGTTAGTGGTTTAGCTAGTCATGTAAGAAAAGTTAGCTACTAGCCATTACAAGAAAAGAAAAGTAAAGCATGAATTAAATTGCAAGTAAAGTAAAGCTAGAAGTAAAGAAAGCAAGTAATACTAGAAAATGCTCAAGTAGAGAGAAGAGAATGGATGAATCCTTGCTTCACAAGTTGTCACTCCTTGGTGTACACAAGCTTTCTCTCTCTTACAACTCTCTTTTGCAGAATTTCTAGGGAGGAAGAAGACTAAGAGAAGTAAAACCTAGAGAAAAATCAAATACAATATCTACCCTATTCTCTCCTCTCTCCTTCCACACTTTTTGCGAAGGCCCTGGTCCTGTATTTATAGCCTCAGAGAGAAGGCTCCAGAAGATGAGACAGCTGGCAGAATCTGGGGCTCAACGGCCCCAGATCTGCCGCATAGGCGCGGCAACTTGCGGCCGTTTCAAGTCCGTTGGCCACAGCTTTCTGTTGTGAAGTTGTTATAAGTTTGTTAGCCACGTGGACCTTCTGGAATCTTGAGTTAGCGCGTAGAATTCTCCAGATCCTGGGCTCAAACTTGGGCTCTCTTTTGGGCTTTTGAATTAATCTCTTTTAATTATTACTAATTAAAGAGATTTTGGGCTTTTTCTCATTTCAGATGTGGACCTGCAAAAATAGAGAGAAGATGATCAAAAATCATATTTTTATTGACAATATGCATGGTATGGAAGCGGTAAAATATGCAAATATGTATAACAATCACACGTCAGGAATGATTCTGAATTAGCCAGGGCATCCCTGAGTGCTTCTCTTGTCTCTTTGTAGAGACGAAGGAGCTCGTGTATTGTAATACGAGCCGGGATATTAGCCAGCTGGGCCAATATGTCAAAACAAAAGGGTGTGTCAAGGCCTGGGCCTGAAGGCTTCTTCAGGACATGGTCGAACCGGACTTCCTTAGGCTTCTCCTTTCCCTTAGTTGGAATCGAAGCGGATGCAGGTACTTGTACTGATGTCGTTTGCTGTTGTGTCTCGTCAGTAGCTTTCTCATACTATTTTAAGTATGATTTTTCGGATCGAGTACCCGTCGGCTGAGGTACATCAGCCTGCGTCGTGCAAGCGTGCTTTTCCCCTTTAGAATCGTTGAGAGAAGCTGATGTAAGATTGTCATCATCTGGCAAGATGGAGATGACATTGCAAGATTTTCCCTTCGACTTGGACTTCTTTGAATCCCATTGTTCGTCTTGGACAAGGTCTGGGTGTATCCACATGATTTTCCCTGTCTCCAGTGTCAAGGAAACAAGACCCCTATTATCTTGAGTTTTAGCCGCAGGATGTTTGACTTCCAGCCGTGGCGCAGGGACTGGATAAGTCCCGTCAGGAACTGTGACCTTTGGGTTTTGTCGAACTCGAGGGTCACCATATTGGCAGTGACTTTCTTCTGCTCTGATTTCAGTGTCAAGACTCCAGCATCGATCAAGGCTTGAATTCTGTCCTTGAGGACAAAGCACTTGTCGGTAGGATGGTGAATCATCCTGTGGTAGAGACAGTATTTGGGATCGTTCGTGTGTCCTATCTCATTGGGACGTCGAGCCTCTGGTAGCTTCATTTTATTCCTTTGTGGAGTAAATGGAATATTGTGACCACCTGATCGTCTCTGAAGAAGTACTGTTTTGGAGAAAACTTAGACTCCTGATTATAGAAGCCGCTCTTCTTGGCCTTCGACTGAACATCCCCTGACAATTCAACGGACATAGTCTCTTTCCCTTTGGCTTGAGAAGACTGTGCCATGTCGCCACGTCCTTTATTGTTCATACCCCATTTGCCTTTAGGGGTGGATGGTTCAAACTTTTTAGCCGACTTTTCAGCTATCTCAGCTTGCTCGACCAGTTCTTTCCAGGTATGGGCTTTGACAGGCCCCATGCGAATCTCTACTTAGTCTAAGAAGTTGTGCCTGCACGTCTGTAAGAGCATGGGTAATGGCATTCCTGCTGGGCACATCAAAGATAAGTTTCTGAATCGCTCAATGTAGTCGCAGACAGATTCGCCCTTCTTCTGCACGGTAGAGAGGAGCTTGTCCATGGTTACCTCGGTATCGTCTTCATAGAAACGAGAAAGGAATCGGTTTCGAGGTCGATCCAAGAATTGACAGAGCCCGGAGGGAGACTTCAGAACCAGTCAAATGCTACCCCCTTTAAGGTGCCAATGAACAGCCTAGCCATGATAGACATTACCGGTCTGAGACCGGAAATAGTAGATGTGCTGGTTTGGCGAGCTTTTACCATCGTACGTGTGTAACGTCGGCGGTTTAAACTTTGGTGGGTATGGCACTGAATCCCACTCCAGCGGGTAAGGACGGACTGTCCCTACTTTCTTTAATTCATCCCTCTGAGTTAGGGATGCGATTTGAGCTTGGATGCCTTTAAGGACTTCAGCGTCCAAAGAAGAACCCTCTTTGGACTTCTCCGTCTTGGCTGTTCATTGCTAAGATGTTCTTCCTCGTCGTGATTGCTTCCGGTATCGTTGTTATTCCGGTTATTGAGGAGTTGCACGAGCATCTGTTGGATGTTGTCCAAAGCTTCTTGCTGGGTTTTGAAAGTTTGCTCCTGAGCTTCCAAATGCCGACGAAGGTCTTCGTTACCATTGTCAGCCATATTTACTGATGCTCTGTCTGTTCGCACCGAGCTGACGGTCGCCGAAGAGGCATACCCACTATCCTCGTCTTCTTCATCAGACCACTGGACTAATCCTCTCTTGGTTCTGGCGAGGCTACTGCCGTTGAGGAAGATGGATGTTCATAACTGTAGGGTATTACAACCCTAGATCTGGTATTTCGGAAGACACCCTCTTCATGCATCAAGACTTCGCCTAAGCCTGGGCTGTAATCTGAATCTGGGGAACTGTAAGGAGTGTCGTGGGACGCTTCTCTGCCCCTGCGCAGCTCTCGTCCTCTTTCGGTCATGTTGACGGATGCAGAAGGTAGGTCTCGCGAGACGCTCCTTTTATGATTTTTCACCGGGCTTGTACCGACAGCCGATCAAAAACTGATGGTCGGCCTGGAGAAGTGGCGAGGATTGGTCCTAGCCGACAATGGACTGAGTGGACTATCACCAAATGACATCCCACTTGTTGACAACAGGATGAAGAAGTTTGGAAAGATTCCGACTTGTGTTTGTTTGTCAAGAATTCCCGCAAGTCAGACTCGTTTGAGCCTAAACGATCCAGCGCAGAGGCTCTTTTGGATCGTGCATAGGACGATGTCCTGCTCCTTTTATCACCGCAGAGGGGATTAGCACTGAATAGTGCTTCAGCTCTAGCTTCACGGCTAAGAACCTTGGGAATGTCCTTGGGTGCTAAAGCTGAATAAGCAATGCTATCAAAACTTAGGGATAATCCCTTAGCTCCGCTACAAAGTGAGGGCTTAGTGTTTGATGAACTAGGGAGCGGAGCACGCTGTGGTGCTTTATCCGCTATGCTGCTGCGAAGGCGATTAGCCTTAGATAGTGCTTTGGCTCTAAGTTCGCAGCTAAAAGCTTTGGAAAAGCCCTTGGGTGCTGAAGCTGCATAAGCAATGCTATCAGCACTTAGGGACGATCCCTTGCTCCGCTGCGAAGAGCGAGCTCAGTACTTGAAGAACTGGGGAACGAAGCACGCTGTGGTGCTTTGGTTCCAGCTTCGCGGCTATGAACATCGTACGTACCCTGAGGTACAGTTGCTTCGCTCGTGAGAACGAGGCTGGCACGAGTTGTTGCTCTTGAATTGGGCGAAGGTACTGTCGCCATTGTGACTTCGCGGCTAGCAGCATTGTTGGAGCAGGCAGGCATCTTGCCTTTTTCTTCGCAAGAGAGACGCACTTATGGCGTAGCTACGCCTGAGGCTTTATTCAGAGCCTTCTGCTTTGGCCTCCACATCTGCTTTGACAAGGGAGGTATACGTTCGCAGGGAACCTGACTAGCTACACGCGAGGCTGAGGGGTGTTGGCAGAATTCTGCTTCTCGTGCCTTGGCCATGGAGACCTTTCTATGTTTCCGCGCATGAAACATTAGACCACCCCAGAGAGGACTTCTTCAAAATTTTCTTGGTCGAAGTGGACGACCAGGTTCTCAAAAGTGTTGGACTTGGACTGCGGGCGTGCTTCCTTGTTGCGCCAGAGAACCGCATAGGCTCGCAGAGAGCCTTATCTGTCTCCGCAGAGACTTACCTTGAAGATTTAGCCAGAGAGGCTCTGGCTGCACCGGCTTTCCTAGATTCAGAGATAGATCCGAAGGTCTGTTCGTCGCATTGCGACACTTGTTTCTCAGCAGTGGAGAAATCAATTCCCAGCGGAGTCGCCATCTTGTTTTCCATTGATTTGCAAAGGGGAAAACTTACAAAAAAAAGATCGAGGAGCTAAATTACAAGTAACACAAAAGATTACAAGTAGATCTCCTCTGAGATTCTGGAGAAGTGTGCTGGTAGGAGTCTGGTCAGCGCGCGACCACTTTGTCCCTTTGACGATGTGAGCGATGAGATTCCCTTCTCGCCTGGTTCAGGGAATCAGAGAACAGAAGGTTGGTAGAACCCTTTTGTTACTTTTCAAAACCGTCTTCGCCTAGGAATTCCTTCTCGCCTGGTTCTGGAGATTCCTTGGGAAGAAGATATTAGGGTATCAGCACCCTGATTAGAGAAGTGGTTCTCTAAAGTATTGAATTCTTAGAAGCAAGAGAATAGATCTCTGTTCAGCCTCTCTATGTGCACGGTCGTGAAGAAGTCCTCTCGTGCAGGGGTCTCTCTTGCGTGTCCCTCCTTCTCTCCTTGTGCCCCTGGTGGGCTATTTATAGGGAAAGCAAGGTATAATTGTCCCTTGAAAATATGAAAATAGATTGAATCAAATCTTGTTCAAATCTGGAAAGTAGCCTTGCTGTGAGGCTAGAATCAGTTTCTGCGAAGTTAGAAGTAGCAGGTCGGTTGATCCTCCTGATCTGTTTTGATCCTTTCCATATAGTCGGAAGATCTCCCTTGATCCTTTTACTCGTTTTAGGAGAGTCGAGAGATTATGGCATTCAACTGCCAAATTTGATCTCAGATTTGATCTTGATTGGATTTGATCTTGATCTGAATAGATTTGATCTCATCTGGAGATTTAATTGATCAAAGGTTGACCATAGCAGACCCACAGCGGAGCTGAAAGGCGTAGGTGGCAAAGTCAGAAGACAGCTCTTCAGCGGAGCTAGATATCGTCTGTGGCGAAGCTACCGAACATCCTTCTGCTTCAAGCGAAGCTAATTCTCTGCGGAGTTAACTGAGCACTTCAGGCGAAGCTGTAGGTTAGCTTCCTGATGGAGCTGTGAATGGCTTCAAGGCGAAGTTAGGTGATCTTAGCCTCTCAGGCGAGGCTATCCCTTTGGGCTCATGTAATGCTAAGTGTTAGCATCTTAGACCTGCTGAGGTCTGTTTAGAGACAATCCGGACTCACTGTCTGCTTCACTGGATAGTAGAGTCCAAGTTGCTGCTTTGTCCCTTGGGGATGAATGAAAACTGGTCGTCAGCTTATCTGTCACTTGTCTTTTGTAAATGTCAACAAGTACAGAACCGGTCGTCAGCTTATCTGTCACTTGTCTTTTGTAAATGTCAACAAGTACAGAACTGGTCGTCAGCTTATCTGTCACTTGTCTTTTGTAAATGTCAACAAGTACAGAAGTGGTCGTCAGCTTGTCTATCGCTTATCTTTTGTAAATGTCAACAAGTTTAGACATTATTCAGGCCAGTCAGCTTATCTTTCACTTGTCTTTTGTAAATGTCAACAAGTTTAGACATTGTTCAGGCCAGTCAGAATCTTGTCTTTTTTAAAGTGTCAACATATACCAAATTTAGCACATAACTCACTAAAATCATTTGATTCATATTCTCCGCCTCTATCGGATTTTAGAATCTTGATATTCTTGTTAAGTTGATTCTCAACTTCGGCTTTATATGTTATAAACATATTCATTGCCTCATCCTTACTGTTTAAAAGATACACATAACAGTATCTTGTACAGTCATCAATAAAAGTAATAAAATACTTTTTACCGCCTCTAGTTGGCATAAACTTCAAGTCACGCAGATCTCTATGAATTAACCCTAAAGGTTTTGTATTTCGATCTATTGAGTGAAATAAATTTTTTGCCAACTTGGCCTCAACACAAATCTCACACTTGCGAATTTCTTCCAAGTTGAGTTTAGGATTATATCCTAGATTAGACAAGTTCTTTAATGACTTATAATTTACATGCCCTAATCTAGTATGCCATAAAATAGGAGACTCAAGCAAATAAACAGAAGATTTTCCTTTATTTATAAGCTTCGGGTACAAATACACAGATTTTTATCTACCACTGCAACATTGGCTTTAAAAAGTCCGTCAACAAGATAACCCTTTCCCACATACATCCCTCCCTTAGTAAGTATAAATTTATCTGATTCAAAAACTATTCTAAATCCTTTCTTACTAAGTATTGATCCAGAGATCAGATTCTTGCGAATATCTGGAACATGTAGCACATCGTTTAGAGTAAGCTCTTTCCCCGATGTCCACTTCAGGATGACCTTACCTTTTCCTTCAACCTTTGAGACGGCTGAATTTCCCATGAATAGTTGCTCATCTTGCTCTAGTTTTTGATATTCAGAGAATAATAATTTCTCAGAGCAGATGTGCCGAGTAGCCCCAGTGTCTACCCACCAATCCTTATTATTGGTTGTCAGATTCACTTCTGACACCACAGCTGAAAGGCTTGGCGACTCATGGTCGGTCAAGTTTGCCTGTGGATGGCTCTTCTTGTTCTTTTTGAGACGGCTGCGACATTCATTCGCCTTATGCCTTTCTTTGTTGCAGATGTAGCAGGTTCCCTTGAAGCGCATGTTCTTGCCTTCTTGGACCTTACCTTTGTACTCCTGGGAAGTCTTCTTCCACTTTAAGCCTTTGGAAGTAGACGCTTTCCCCTTTGAGTCTTCGATCACATTGGCTTTGGCTTCATAGGAGTTCTTACTGCTCCTTTTCTCGGACTTTCGGTTGTCCTCCTCGATTCAAAGCCTCACAATGAGATCTTCTAACTTCAACTCCTTTCGCTTGTGCTTCAGGTAGTTCTTGAAATCTCTCCACGCAGGTGGGAGTTTCTCCACGATAGTAGCAACCTGAAAGGTTTCAGGTAGGATCATACCTTCGGCTTCTATCTCGTGCAAGATAAGTTGGAACTCTTGCACATGACTGATTACAGTCATGCTGTCCACCATTTTGTACTCCAGAAATCGTCCTACGACGAACTTCTTGGTACCAGCATCCTCAGTCTTGTACTTCTTATCAAGACTGGCTCATAACTTCTTTGCCGTTGTGATGGGACTGTAGACATTGTAAAGAGAGTCATCCAGTCCATTTAAAACATAATTTCGGCAAAGGAAGTCACCTTGAGTCCATGCATGACTGCAAGGACTGAGTCCCGATCAGTTACGGGTTCTGGTGGATCTTCTTGCAGGAATCTGGTCAGATGAAGAGTGGTCAAGTAGAAGAGCATCTTCTGTTGCCACATCTTGAATTCTGTGCCGTCAAATTTTTCTGGTTTCTCCGGCTTTGGGTTAGGAAGTGGAGTTGGCATCAAAGCTTGTAGCTGCATGTTTGGTGCCTTGCTTGAGCTATCTTGATTAGTCTCAGACATTTTCTGCAAATTTAAGCAGAATAGAAGTAAGAAACTTCAATACTTAATTGTCTTAAGAATGTTGGATGTCTGGGTTCAATCTGACAACTAATCAAGATCACTGAAATATCAACAATCTAATTGGTCAGGTCGGCAAATATCAGGTGGGAGGTTTTCCGTTCAATAGAACGTTCCTTAATTTAAGAACCACCTTTCAATTTCCTTCCTTAGTTAAACACCAATTAGACTGATATAAATCAGTCTCAATATACTGAATATCAGTATATCCCCTGTATAAAGAAATTAATTCACTTATACAGTACTTGGAGTGAGGTATGCTTAAAGCAAATCTCCTTAAGACAATTACGTCCCCCGCACTGGTGCTAACGGGTTACTGGACGCTGGTCTCCCAAGTTATAACACTCCTTCACGGTATTTGGATAGCACTACCAAATCACCGTACGGTCGAACCGTAGTTAACCAGTACCTTCACAGGATTGTTGAAGCAGCGGGACAAAGACAAATTTCAGGAGAATATTTGCCTTTACTTTGGAGGAGCACCCACTGTAGAGGAAGAAGGAAGGTTAAAGAATATTCTCCTTCAAAAGTCCCAGATTCAAACAATAATTCTATTAAAGAATCTATTGATTTTTCTGAGACCTCTTTCAGAACGAATTTTGCAGAATCTCTTTTCGAAGTCGCTTCGGAAACTGAATTTCCCACTTCCCGTTGGAAGTCACTTCAAGACTGAGAGAGAGAGAGAGAGTCTCTTTTAGAAGGCAGATTTCTTTCTGCTGTCTCCAGGAGGGGCCAACGGGTCCGAACCCAACGAAAGGTTGCAACGGTTCGGTCTGAACCGTTGCAATGGTTCGACCCAACAGTCGCAACTGTTGGCTGTCCAACTTGAGCGGTTCGGATCCGGATAGTGGGGCGGGTCCGTTGGCGGGCCGGTTCGGATCCGGATAGCGGAGCGGGTATGCTTCGCGTAACCCATACCCGTGAGACCTGATTCAAAAAGAACCAGGCCGGGTAGGGAACCCGAACCCGAACCCGAACCCGAGCCCGGCACTGGCGCCGGCGCGCGCGCATGTGCGGGCATGGTTTCCTCCCAATCGCGCGTGAAAACTCCAAGTATCCAAAGGGCACGCCCTTTGTTCTCAATTTTCTCTATTTAAATACTACGAACTTCCATCCCATGGCCAATGTGGGACTAAATACCTTTAGCTACCTTTAGTCCCATTTTGGCTTTGAATTAGGCAATCTTTAGACTTGAATATCTCATTCATTCAAAGTCGGAATTGAACATGTGAATATACCACGTTCATCCCCATTGGAAGGAGAACACACTCCAACCATCATCCAATTGATTCGATCAACAGATCTCGCCGTAATTCAATTCAAAGATTCACATATATATTCTTCATATTCCAACAGATGCATGAGAAATTTGTTCTTCTTCTGTGAGACATGAGATTTCTGATAAAGACTTTGGGCCTACAAAGATTTCAGCAGATCATTCTCCTCCATTTCTTGCAAGGGCTGACACATGAAAAACTTGTGCTTTTTCTGTGCTTGAGATTTCTAATGAAGACTTTGGGACTGCAAAGGCTCTGACAGATAATTCTCCTTCATTTCATTCATGAGCAGACGCATGTACAACTTGTACTTCTTCTGCGAGACTTGAGAATGGAACAATTGTTCCTTTTTTTTATGGATGAGAGACTTACCCAATCCCTTGAGTTAAGTATGGATGCAAAAGTGTGATTTTGTCGTAATACTGCAACTGCATAAATCAATAAAACATAGAAAGAGTCCAAGTGGTTATTTGTACCTCATCTAAATGAAAAATTCATATAAATTTTACAAGAGAAAAGTTTAATACGTGTGGTCTCCAATAGAGTTTGAAGTTGGCTCTTAAAGGACTATCGAGACTTTTCAAGTGACATCATGACTACGAGAAACAACAAAAAAAAACCCTAAGATGTGCTATATAATGAAAATAGGTAGTAAAAAAAAAAAATAGCTAAAAGAATCAATTTAGCATCAAATCATGAAATAACTATTCCTACAACATCTCATATCAATTATAAAAGCACTACAATAGTTCCAAACTAAAAGGACCCGTTAAACATCATCATCATCCTCATTATCTTCCTCTTCCTCTTCCTCTTCATCATCAACTTCATTATTAACAATAAGAACATCAAGATTCATTACTAAGCTTGTTTCAATAGTGGTTCCTTTGACTTCCCTCCTAAGCCAACTAACATCATTATGTTCATGAAATGTAATATCTAGTAAACTTTCAACAATGTCTGTCTCTCTACGCAAATACATCCAAGCGTCATTTGGATTCTCTTGTCCATATATATCATAAAAGTCACTAGGCTGATTCTTTATCACAATACGCCAATTAGTGTCAATATATTCTTTAACATAAAAGACTAGCTCAATTTGAGAGCAAGCACAAAAGGATCATCAGAATATATTATCTGGCTGAAGTTCACACTCACGAAATCAAATTTATTTTTCTTGAATCCTCTGCCATGAGACAAAACATCAAGCCATTTGTACTTGAATAATACTACTTTTCAACTAGTTGTATATTCAACTTCAATAATGTTAGTTAATACACCGTAGTAGGTGGCACCTTTAGCATTTACTGCAACTCCACTATTCTGATTTTTTACTTTCATAGTCAATATCATTAGTGTGAAATCTAAAACCATTCACAATGAAGAGCTTATACCCCCTTCCCATTGTGTTTGGACCATGCGCTGGCCACCTAACATCTTCAGGCACTTCAATGTCTTCAACCTAATTGTTGCGCGCCGACAACAACCACAAAGAGGAAACCCTAGATTTTAGATGCACGAAGAACAATACAACTAACATCAATAACACACAATCCCAGAAAAAGAGCACAAAAACAAATTTAACGAGGTTCGGCCTTGTCGCCTACGTCCTCGGGGCAAGAGAAAGGGGATTTCTATTGATTTTGGTGAATAAATACAAGTTTACAGCAATGGAGATCAAAAGAGTTTTGTCTCTTTTCTTTTCTCTCTCACATTAAACCCTAGAAATTCATTCAGCTCCTAAATACCCTTCAAATCAGTGCTCTCCCAAAGCAGCCCGACCCGACTGTCGGTCGACCGGTCGGTCGACTGACCCTATGCACCGATCGACCGGGCGGTCGACCGTGCCTAACCGAGAGTTAGGCCTTTCAGTCGGTCGACCGGACGGTCGACCGTTCTCCTTCTGTGGTCGATCGGACCGGTCGACCGCTACTCCTATGCATGTCTGCGTGCACGACGGTCGACCGGGCGGTCGACCGTTCTGCTGCTTCTGCCGATGGTCGACCGGACCGGTCGACCGCGCGCCTGCTGTAGCTGCTGTTTCTGCTGTTGCTGAATTTCTGTGCAGAACTTCCTCGACTTCCTCCCTCTTCCTACAGTTCTCTACCTCGGTGAAGATTTCTCCAAATCTGAGCCGAACTGACCATCGACCCGAAAGTGGCTGCACCAGTGTGGTTGCCTACGTACCCTGCCCAAGGGATCAAGCCATCCGTAGTTCATCCAAATGAGCTTCAACAAGCTCAAGCTACATGAAGGACGTGGAGCAAAGCCTTGCAATATGCAAACTTAACTCCTGACACCACCTTAGTAAGCATGTCGGCGGGATTCTCCGATGTGTGAATCTTCAGCAGCTCAATATCACCCTCATCTAGAATCTCCCGAACAAAATAGAACCTGACGTCGATGTGCTTCTTCCGTACATGATAGATCTGGTTCTTGGCTAAATAAATAGCACTCATACTGTCACAGTTGATCTTCAAAAGATCCTGATCCACTCCCAAGTCATCAAGCAAGCCTTGAAGCCAAATTGCCTCCTTCATAGCCTCTGTCATGGCCATATACTCAGCCTCTGTGGTAGACAATGCGATGGTAGACTGTAGTGTGGAGCGCCAACTCACTGGTGCTTGAGAGAATGTAAATATATACCCCGTTATAAATCGGCGCTTCTCGAGGTCACCAGCATAGTCAGAATCAACAATCTGATACAATCTTGCTTCCCTGTGGAGTCCTTCTCAAATACCAGACCTACATCAATGGTATCTTTGATATACCTCAGAATTCACTTCACTGCCTCCCAATGACCCTGTCCCGGATCATGCATATATCTACTGACCATAGAGACAGCTTGTGATAGATCTGGTCTCGTACACACTATAGCGTACATAAGACTACCGACTGCGCTAGCATATGGGACGTGAGTCATGTACTCACGTTCTTGAACATTCTTCGGAGACATCTTAGCAGATAACTTGAAATGAGGAGCCATAGGTGTACTTACAGACTTCGCATCCTTGCCGATGTTGAACCTCTGTAGTATCTTTTGCAAATACCCCTTCTGAGTCAAGCTCACCCTGTCAAACCTTCGGTCTCTTATGATTTCCATGCCTAGCACCTTATTAACTTCACCAAGGTCCTTCATATCAAACTCTAAAGATAGATCCCTCTTCAGTGCATCAATTGCAGATCTCGACCTTGAAGCAATAAGCATATCATCTACATACTGAAGTAAATAGATATACTCCCCTGTTGGTAGCTTGTTGTAGTACACACATGGGTCATAGTGGCTGCGTGTGTACTTCTTGCCTCTGATGAAGCTGTCGAATCGCTTGTACCACTGTCTTGGAGACTGCTTTAGTCCATACAGCGACTTCTTCAGCTTACACACCATTTGTTCCTTCCTGCAGTCTTGAACCCTATTGGCTGAGTCATGTAGATCTCTTCATCTAGATCGCCGTGGAGAAAGGCGGTCTTTATATCGAGTTGATCAAGGTCCAACTCGTACTGTGCCACCAAAGCCAATAAGATACGAATTGATGAATGCTTAACAACAGGTAAAAATACCTCATTGTAGTCAATTCCTTCCCTCTGAGCATAACCTTTTGCTACCAATCTGGCCTTGTAGCACACTGAATCTTTTTTGAGAGATCCCTACTTCTTCGCATACACCCACTTACAGCCTATCGCCTTCTTCCCTTTGGGTAACCTAGTAAGTTCCCAAGTGTCGTTCTTGTAGAGAGACTTCATCTCCTCTTGCATGGCTTCTTTCCACATCTTCGACTCTGAACTGATTTCAGCTTCTCTGAAGGTGGACAGGATAACCTCCTCAACGACGAAAGTGCATACGCCATGACCATATCTGTAGTGAGCCAACCTGGTCTCCTAGTGTTTCTCCTTGGTCTTTCAACTGCAGTAGAGTCAGGAACATTATCTATGACCTGTTCTTGACCCTCTTCATCATCAGCATCTTCTTCACCTGCTTGATCACTTCCCTGTGTCACCCTAGGTATGATCCTCACCGATGTTGAACTCTCTAGAGATGGTGGATTTGCATCATTCTCCACCTGCTGCGATACCTCCTTGGTCTTGCTAGTTTCCACCTGCTGAGAGACCTTAGGCTTCAACATAGAAGCCTCATCAAAAGTGACATCCCTGCTGAGAAGAAACTTCTTTTTCGTTGGATCCCAGTCTTGAACCCTTTGATTCTCCTCTTGAAACCGACGAACACACCCTTCTTTGCTCTTAGGTCTAACTTATCATCTTTGACATGATAATAGGCTGGACAACCAAACACCCTTAGCAAATCATAGTCAGCAGCTGTTTTTCCCGACCAATCCTTGAGAGGAGTTTTCCCCCCTATCGCAGATGACGGCAACCTATTCACAAGGTAGCATGCATATGCCAAAGCCTCAGCCCAGAAGTTCTTCGATAAATTGACATTGGACAACATACATTGGACTTTCTCTAGTAAAGTCCTGTTCATCCTCTTCACTACCCCATTCTGTTGCGGTGTCTCCCTCACTGTAAAGTGTCTCTCTATGCCCTCATCAAGACATAGCTGAAGGAAAGGATCAGATTTGTATTCTCCTCCATTATCTGAACGGAGGACCTTGATTTTCCTTCCCGTACTTCTCTCCAAGTTCTTCTTTCACTTCACAAATAGTTCTAGGACTTCCCCTTTGTGTCTCATGGTATATACCCAGCAACGCCTAGAATAGTCATCAATAAACGATACAAAGTAATGGTTACCTCTAATTGATGCAGTCTTTGTAGGTCCCCAAACATCAGTGTGAACATAGTCTAGAATTCCCTCATTGTAATGTGTTGCTGTGCCGAACTTCACCTTGGTCTTCTTCCCGATGATACAGTGTTCACAGAATTCCATCTTGCAGGTTCTGACACCCTTCAATAACCCTTGCCTTGCAAGAGTTTGCAACGACTTTTCTCCTGCATGTCCCAACCTCATGTGACACAGCCTGGTTGAGACTTCATCTGAACCGGTAGAAGCTGCCACTTGCCCTGTCACAGTACTACCCTTCAAGTAGTATAGATTGTTCCGGCGATCGGCCTTCAATACCACCATCGAGCCTTTGGTCATCTTAAGGACTCCTTTCTTATTGACACCACAAGGCCCAATGACTCCAAAGCTCCAACAGAGATTAGGTTTCTCTTCAATTGAGGTACATACCTCACTTCCTTCAGTTCCCTTACCATCCCATCAAACATTTTTATTTGGATTGTACCTACACCCTCCATGATACATGGATGATCATCGCCCATAACGACTGAATACCCCTCCAGCTTCTCAAAGCTAGAAAATCAATCCCGATTAGGGCATACATGGTATATAGCACCAGTATCTAAAATCCACTTATTATCTCCTGAGTAGCCTACGATGGGAGTAGTGATTGAGAATGAGAACACCGATGAGTCTGAGTCTGATCCATCTGCCTGTGAGTTACTGCTCTGAGTACTAACCACCTTTGCAAGATTTGCCTCAATCTTCGACTCCTTCTTCTTCCCTTTGAACTTTGGACAGTCCACTTTCTAGTGCCCTAATTCTCTGCAGAAGGCATACTGATTCTTCTTCAGATCCCTATAACCAGGATTGGACTTCGATCCTCCTCTTTCATCTTTGCCCTTCCTAGATGAACCCTTGCCACTTACTGCTAGCGCCTCTGCTGATGAGCTTGACTGAGAAGGTTGTCTCTCCTTTCTCCTCATCTCATAATTTGCCAAAGCAGACGACACTTCATGATAGTCAAGTGTCTGTCTCCCATTAATGAAGGTCAAGGTGAATGTCTCATACTCTTCCGCCGGAAGAGAGTTCAAGAGGATTACTGCCTTGTCTTCTTCATCTACCTTGACATCCACATTGACCAAATCCGTAAGAAGCTTCGTGTAGCGATTTATATGTTCATTCACGGAGCATCCCTTCTTCATCTGAAACCCGTACATCGTGCTCTTCAGCTGCAATCTCGATTCGATACTCTTGGTCAGATATTTCTTTTCAAGGATCTCCCACAACTGCCTCGCAGATGTCTCGTGTAACACAAGATATTTGATGTCTTGTGTTAGACACGATCTAATCAAGCCACACGCAGACCTGTTCATCTTCTCCCACTCTTCATCAGTGGTTGTGCTTAGCTTCTTCTCTAGAAGTAGAGTATCCTCGAGGTTCGATGCATTTAGGGCATCCATAACCTCGCACCTCCACATCCCAAAATTGTTAGTGCCGTTAAACTTCACCACGTCAATCCTCGGACGAGGATTCATGGTCTTCACTGATGTACTTTCTTCTGCCATTTATCTAACTAGATCCTCTATGTATGCGAAAACCAAACGGAGATAGATACACAACTTTGATAAAAAACAGATTTTTTACCTTCTCACGAACCCTAGAATGAGTTTCTGTCCAGATCTACTCCACCAATGATTCCTTGAGCACTCCTTGTGTTGTTCTGAGATTGACACACGATCCCACGAACAAGACTACTGTTGATCTGAGATCGACACACGATCTCCACCAAATCAGCACCCGATGCCCTCCGAATCGTCAGAAAATCCCACGAAGAAACTGGGAAGCTCTGATACCACTTGTTGCGCACCGACAACAACCACAAAGAGGAAACCCTAGATCTTAGATGCACGAAGAACAATACAACTAACAGCAATAACACACAATCTCAGAGAAAGAGCACAAAAACAGATTTAACGAGGTTCGGCCTTGTCGCCTACGTCCTCGGGGCAAGAGAAAGGGGATTTCTATTGATTTTGATGAATCAATACAAGTTTACAGCAATGGAGATCAAAAGAGTTCTGTCTCTTTTCTTTTCTCTCTCACATTAAACCCTAGAAATTCATTCAGCTCCTAAATACCCTTCAAATCAGCGCTCTCCCGAAGCAGCCCGACCCGACTGTCGGTCGACCGGTTGGTCGACCGACCCTATGCACCGGTCGACCGGGCCGGTCGATCGTGCCTAACCGAGAGTTAGGCACTTTCAGTCGGTTGACCGGACGGTCGACCGCTCTCCTTCTGTGGCCGACCGGACCGGTCGACCGCTACTCCTGTGCATGTTTGCGTGCACGACGGTCGACCGGGCGGTCGACCGTTCTGCTGCTTCTGCCGACGGTCGACCGGACCGGTCGACCGCGCGCCTGCTGTAACTGCTGTTTCTGCTGCTGCTGAATTTCTGTGCCGAACTTCCTCGACTTCCTCCCTCTTCCTACACTAATTAGGTAACAGGTAATGTTATTTCAATTATATTTTTATCTAATTCATAGTGAAAACATAGATTGATGCTAAAATACAACACTTCATACTTACATGATTTTTAAACCATTTAGGAAAGAGATACTTGTGAAATTTATCCCTTTCTCTTTATTGATTATGATAATCTCTTCTAATTATGTTCATGTGCTCTCCACGGGTTAGAACAATATAAGTTCCTAATACATTTATTTTACCAAATAAATAGAAGGAAACAACAAAAGTCATGTTTCTTATTCAAGGAATGGGGTGATTGCAAGACAACTAAAAAGGACATAAAGATGGGCTTGCATCCAAGTAGTTCGATCTAGTGGTTGTGGCTCCATTTCCCCTATAGAACGACCAACTTGAGAGAAAATCAGTGACTCTCCATGTGATCTAGAGGCACTGTCATCAAGCTTCCTTGTGAGTTGGTTGAACCTTGTCTCAACACTATCTATCTAGAGCAAAATGTTGTACATTTTCCCTTAAGTATCCTTCTGCAATGGAACCTTTAAGGAAACTCTTGTTACGTACATATGATTTGAGTGTGCGCAAGTACCTATAACATTTAATAAATAGAAAAAGTCAAAATATAATTGTAACCACATGACATTTATAGACTCAAATGAAAATCTAAAACTTCAATCATATACATCTCGATAGGGTACATCCACCGATGTTGAATAGGTCTAACATGTTTAGCCTCAACTGCTAAATGCATAGGCAAGTGCACCAAAATATCGAAGAACGAAGGTGGAAAGATTCTTTCCAAATGAAAAGATGTCTGCACAATTTGAGATTCTAGATGCTCAAGGTCGCTAACGCGAGAAGCTTTGGAACATAATCCTTTGAAGAAGTTGCACAGTTCAATCAAAGGCGAATGCATATTCATTGGTAAAACTTTTTGTAAAGCTTAATATTTGTATGAGCATAACGCAATCATGACTTTTTAATCCTGAAATCATGTGCTCATTTTCCTGCACACATCGTGAAATGTTGGACGTAAAGCCATCCAGAACCTTCACTTGTTTTAAAACTTTGCATAAAATATCCTCTCCTAATGACATTGAGAAGCATGCAACTAGTAAATACTTCTTGTTACTTCAAGTTGCCGAGGGTAAAGCGTTAGATCTCTTATTTTGATACTTTGATGATAAAATATAAAGTGTGTGTACTAATATCTCATGTAAAATGCAAAGCTATCAATTGCTTATCAAGTTATATATTGACATCACAAGGCTTCTATCACTTCAATATGAAAAACCAAGATGGAAGATATTATTTAAAGATATTTAAGACATGTAACATTCATGAAGTTAAAGTTGTAATAGTGTCTTTATTTTCATTGGTGATTTTGTAAAAGCCTTGAATACATACACACACAAACACACACACACTATTAGTAGGCCTATAGCTTCATATAGTTGATTACTAGAAGTCATAAGACCCATCAACTTGATGCATACTCATTTGGTGCAATCATGTTCAAATTAATCGACTACTAATATTGATTAGTCACTAGTAATATCCTCTAGTCAACTAATATCTTGGCCCAATCGACTACTGAGATCTAACAGAGCATTGCTATTTTCTATTTGTTCCGTCCAGTAGACTGATGATTTGGACTAGTAGACTGATAGTTCACAAAAGAGTGTTATCAGTAGATTGATATGACAGTTTATAGTTGTTGTAATTCTGATCTTTTGATACCTATTCTCTCCTTTCTAACAGTTTCTTGAATTTTGAAATATCCAATAACTGATTTTTAGTTACCAAAAGCCCTATAAATAGCTAGGGATTGTTGGACTTTCATTAAAACAATTTATTTCAAGTTCTTGACTTCAAAAATTTTGAATTTCTATCAAGAATATCATATACTCTCTCATTTTACCTAAATCCACTTTCAAATGACTTGTTGGTAGAAGTAGAAGAGAAATCCTATAAGCCACTATAAACTATCACGTGCACTCCACATTCAAGGCTTATAGATTAAAATTATAAACGGTAAATGGTAAAAGTCTTCTCGGTGTAGAGAAGAGGTGTACAGAATTAGTAAGGGTGTTTGTCAATTAGTGAACTTGTGTTAATTTTATAGTTTTCAAAATCACGGATAAGAAAAATCTCAAGCGGGGTTGCTTGAGGATTGGATCTGGAGGACCGAACCAGAATAAAATCTTTGTGTTTGCGATTGTCTTCTTGATTTATTTCTGTGATTGATATTTACTCTTTAAGTTACTAATCTTTCTTGATTAGTTTATTATAAACACTATTCACTTTTTTTGTAGTATTGTAGTTGCCATATATAGGATCCAACACTTGGTATCTGAGCAAAGAACAAAGATGACAATGAATTTTCCTTCATCTCAATTCAAGGAAGGCCACTCCACACAATGACCACCACTGTTCGATGGATCAAACTATAACTATTGAAAGTGTAGATTGATGATCTACCTACAATCGATCTACTACGAACTATGAACGTCGTGGAAGTGACATAAGAGAAGCCACATATAAATTATGGTCAATGGTCAGAGGAACAAAAAAAAGCGGTTAACCTTGATGCAAAAGCATTGAACGCTCTTTTTTGTGCCTTGAATAAAGAAGAATTTAATCGTGTGTCAACAGCCACATCAGCACATCAAATATGGCACACATTACATGTAACTCATAAAGGTACAAATAAAGTTAAGAAATTTAAAATTTCTTCTTGTGCACAGATTTGAATTGTTCAAAATAAAGGAAAATAAAACAATCGCTGAGATGATCACAAGATTCACGGACATCACAAACTCCTTGGTTGCATTTGGCATAACCTACACCCAAGTGGAGATGATAAGAAGGCACTTCAAGCACTCACACCAGAATGGGAAAAGAAACCACTGCTATAGAAGAGGCAAATGATCTTTCCACACTCACGTTAGAGAATCTAGTTGGTAACTTGATGACATACGAAGTAAAATTGGAAAAAGAAAGAAGTATGAACAACAATCTAAGAAGAAAACACTTGCCTTCAAAACATCTTTAGACACAGAAAAATTCGATAATGAAGAAAATGACATTGAGATGATTACAAAGAAGTTTAAAAAGTTCTTAAAAAAAAGTAAGTTCAATAAAACTAAAGATAATAATGAAGTTCCCTTGTGTTTTAAGTGTAACAAACCAGGACACATGAAGAAAGAAAGTCTTTTACTTAAATTAAAAGTCAACTTCAACAACTTAAACAAATTGAACAAGTTCAAGAAAAAGAAGGCTTTATAGTCTACTTGGGATGATATTGATTCATCATTTTTAGAAGAAGAAGAAGAAGCAACTGAAACAACAAATATGTGCTTCATCGCTCAAGAAGATGAGGTACAAAAATTTTTAAATTATGATGAATTATTGGATGCTTTCAATGAACTATTTTTTGAATTTAAAAAGGAAAATATGAAAAACAAGTTTTGAAAAAGGAAAATGATATTTTGATTGAAGAAAATTCTTCTTTTAAATCAGAAATATCTTCTTTAAATTCTCGAATATCAGATTTGAAAAAGGATATTTCATCTTTCAAGGACAAATATGAAGAAATTTTAAAAATGTTCCAAAATTTAATAAAGGAAAAGAAATTTGAACAATTTGTTATCTTCATAAAAGTTTCAAATAATCATTTTGGCATTGGTTTTTCAAAAGGAAAAAAAATGATTTTTCATGCATATGGTAGAACTAATCATTCATTTATATGTTAAGAAGAATTCGAATAATTTTTTAGGAAGACGTAAATACAAATATGTATGGGTTCCTAATGATTAAATTCTTTTGACAAGAATACTTATGTTGCTTTATATATAAACACGGTTTGCAACTCTATTCATTATGTTTATGCTAACAAGTGAAAATCAAATTCCAAATAGGTTTGGGCTCCTAGAGGCTAATCCTTTTGGACCGTATTGAAAATGGGTATCAAACAAGTTTGTTTATATTTTCAGGTACCTCGGAAGGAAAGATAGATGCTAATAGTAGTTTTATACAGTAACAATGTTTTATATGATTATACACAAACTCTCTTTTTGTTAATGACAAAAGAAGAGAAATTATTGGTCACTAACCAAGCATTAATGCAGGGGGAGAGTAATGTGTTATTACTGATATATATATGTTTTCTCACATCATTAATGCAGGGGGATAATTGGTTCTCATCATTAAAATGGGAGAGAATGTTGGATCTCTTATTTTCATGTTTTGATGATAACAATATAAAGTGTGTGTACTAATATCTTATGCAGTATACAAAACTTTCAATTGCTTATCAAGTTATATATTGATATCATAAGGTTTCTACCACTTCCACATAAAAACTAAGATGGAAGATACTATTTGAAGACATTGAAGACATGTAACATTCATGAAGTTGAAGTTGTAATAATCTCTTTAATATCATAGGTGATTTTGTAAAAGCCTTGAACACATACACATACAAATACACACTATTAGTTAGCCTATAACTTCATATAGTTGATTACTAGAAGTTATAACACCCATCAACTTGATGCATACCCATTTGGTGCAATCATGTAAGAATATTAATATGGATTAGTCGACTAATAATACCCTCTAGTCGACTAATACCTTGGCCCAGTCAACTACTGATATCAACAGAATATTGTTATTTTCTATTTGTGATGTCCAGTAGACTAAAGATTTAAATCTATAGACTGATAATTCACAGAATAGTGTTATCAGTCGACTGATACTTCTTCTAGTCGACTGATATGGCAGTTTATAGTTGTTGTAATTTTGATCTTTTGATACGTATTCCCTCCTTCTAATAGCTATTTTTTTAGATTTTGAAATGTCCAATAACTAATTTTTAGTTACCAAAATCCCTATAAATAGCTAGGGATTCTTAGACTTTCATTAAGACAATTCATTTCAAGTTCTTGGCTTCAAAAATTCTGAATTTCTGTTAAGAAAATCATATACTCTCTCATTTTCTCTAAATCCACTTTCAAATGACTTATAAAGCAGAAGCAGAAGAGAAACCCTACAAGCGACTGCAAGCTACCACGTGCACTCCACATTCAAGGCCTATAGATTGAAAGTTGTCAAGGGTAAAATGTAAAGGTCTTCTCGATGTAGAAAAGAGGTGTACAGAATTGGCAAGGGTGTTTATCAATTAGTGTACTTGTGTTGATTTTATAGTTCTCAAAATCAAGGATAAAGAAAAATCTCAAGCGGGGTTGCTTGGGCACTGGATGTAGGTCTGGAGGAACGAAGCAGGATGAAATCTTTGTGTTTGCGATTATCTTCTTGATTTTATTTTGTGATTGATATTTACTCTTCAAGTTACTAATCTTTTTTGATAAGTTTATTTTAAACACTATTTTCTTTTTTTTTAGTGTTGTAGTTTCCATATACAGGATCCCACATGAAGTTTATTTATTATTCCCAAGCCTTACAAATCAAGCCGACCATTCAGATGATCCTTTGTTTTTCCAACAATATTTAACAATGTTCTGAAAGTACACCTAGAGGGGGGGTGAATAGGTGTACGGCTAATCTAATGAACTAAATACGGAAATTAAAAAATAATTGCAACTACACTTAGTGCAACCAACGAGTGTAGCCGAATTCCCGTTGAAGGGCTCTGGACTAGCTCCTCTTGATTCCTCTGAATAAGAGTTGAGGCGCTATATGAAGCTCTCGTGGTTAAGCACAAGTGAGGCACACACAAACAAGCTGTTGACACTTAAAAAAGACAAGATTCTTATTGGTCCGAACAATGTCTAAACTTGTTGACATTTACAAAAGACAAGTGACAGACGAGCTGAAGACCAGTTTTCACCCATCTCCGAGGGACAAGGAAGCAACTTGGACTCCACTGATCCAGCAAGCAGACAGTGAACCCGGATTGTTTCTAAACAGACCTCAGCAGGTCTAAGGTGCTAACACTTAACATTACATGAGCCCAAAGGGATAGCCTCGCCTGAGAGGCTAATATCACCCGACTTCGCCTTGAAGCCATTCAAAGCCTCGCCAAGAAGCTGACTCGCAAACTTCGCCACAGAGGACTTCCAGCTCCGCCAAAGGGTTTCTTTCGGACTTCGCCAGAAACCATCTCTAGCTCCGCTACGAGCTCAATACAGACAGCTCCGTTATTGGTCTGCTATGGTCAACCTTTGACCAATCAAATCTCCGGATGAGATCGGATCCAATCAGATCAAATCCAATTAAGATCAAATCAGAGATCAAATTTGGCAGTTGATTGCCACAATCTCTTGACTCTTCTAAAACGAGTAAGAAGATCAGGGAAAATTCTCCAACGATATGGAAAGGATCAAAACAGCTCGAGAAGGTCCACCGACCTGCCAATTCTAGCTTCGCAGAAGCTGATCCTAGCCTCGCAGCAGGGCTACTTTCCAGATTTAAACAGATTTGATTCAATCTGTTTCCATATCTTCAAGGGACGATTATACCCTTGCTCTCCCTATAAATAGCCCATCAAGGGTACAAGGAGAGAGACACACGCAGAGACGCATACAAGAGGACTCCACAAGCAAAGGCTTCTTCATAACGCGCCGTGCGCTCTTGAATTCAGAGACCTTTTAGAGAATTGCTTTCTCTATCCAGGGTGTTGATACCCTAACATCGTCCTTCTTCTCAAGGAATCTCCGGAACCAGGCGAGAAGGAATTCCTTATTGAAGGCGATTTTGAGAAGCAGCAAGAGGGTGCTACCAACCTTCTATTCTCTGATTCCCCGAACCAAGCGAGAAGGGAATCTCATCGCTCGCATTGTCAAAGGGACAAAGTGGTCGCGCGCTGACCAGACTCCTATCGGCACACTTCTCCAGAATCTCTGAGGAGATCTGCTTGTAATCTTTTTAAGAATACTTGTAATTTAGCTCCTCAAACTCTTTTTTGTAAGTTTTCCCCTTTGCAAATATAATGGAAAACAAGATGGCGACTCCGCTGGGGATGAAATTCTCCACTGCCGAGAATCAAGTGTCGCAATGCGACGAACAGACCTTCGGGTCTAACTCTGAATTCAGAAAAGTCGGTGCAGCCAGAGCCTTTCTGGCTAAATCTTCAAGGAAAGTCTCTGCGGAGACTGAAAAGGTTCTCTACGAACCTACTGCGGTTATTTGGCGCAACAAGGAGGCACGTCCGCAGTCTGATTCCTTTACTTGTGAGAACTTGGTGGTTCAGTTCGATCAAGGAAGATTTGAAGAAGTCCTCTCTGGGGGTGGCCCAATGCTTCGAGCACGGAAGCATAGGAGGGTTTCCACGACCAAGGTTTCAAATCAGAAATCGGAAGCAGAATTCTGCCAACACCCCTCAGCATCGTGTGTGGCTAATCAGGTTCCTTGCGAACCTAAGTCTCCTCTGCCAAGGCGGATATGGAAGCCTAAACAGAAGTCTCCGACCGAAGCTTCAGGCGTAGCTACGCCTAAACCGCGCCTCTCTCGCGAAGAAAAAGGCAAGATGCCTGTCTGCTCCAATCATAAAATCAAGACGGCAATCATACCGTCACCCAATTCAAGAGCAGCAATGCCTCGCGTCGGCCTCGTTCTCATGAGCGAAGCTACTATACCACAGCGTACGCGCAGGGTTCGTGACCGCGAAGCTAAAGCCAAAGTACCATCTAAGGCCAATTGCCTTCGCAGCAGCATAGCGGGTAAAGCACCGCAGCGTGCTCCGCTCTCCAGTTCGTCATGCACTAAGCTCACGCCTGATGGCGAAGCTAGAACCAAAGCACTATTCAGTGTTAATCCCATCTGCAGGGATAAAAGAAGCAGGACGTCATCCTATGTGCGACCCAAAAGAGCCTTTGCGCTCGATTGCAGAGACCCAACTGGGTCCGATCTGAGGAAATTGTTGACGGATAGACAAACCTCTTCCCCCTGTTGTCGACAAGTGGGATGTCAGCTGGTGACATTCCACTCGGTCCATTGTCGGCTGGGACCAATCCCCGCCACGCCTCCAAGACGACGGTCAGTTTTGATCGACTATCGGTACAAGCCCCGATGAAGCATCGCAGAAGGAGTATCTTGCGAGATCTCCCCTCCGCATCCGTCAACATGACTGGGAGAGGGCGGGAGCTGCGCAGGGGAAGACAAACATCTGACGACACCCCCTACAGCTCCCCAGATCCAGATTACAGCCCAGGCTTAGGCGAAGTCTTGGTGCATGAAGAAGGTGTTTTCCGGAACACCAGATCCAGGGCGGCGATACCCTACACTTATGAACAGCCTTCTTCCTCGACGGCCCTAGCCTCGCCAGAACCCAGGAGATCACTCCAATCATCGGACGAAGAAGGTGAAGATAGTGGGTATGCCTCTTCGGCGACAGTTAGCTCGGTGCGAACAAACAGAGCATCAGTCAATATGGCTGATAACGTCAACGACGATCTTCGTCGGCGCCTGGAAGCTCAGGAGCAAACTTCCAGAACCCAGCAAGAGGCTCTGGACAATATTCAACAGATGCTCGCTCAACTCCTCAATAAACGGAATAACAATGATGCCGGGAGCAATCACGATGAGGAGGAACATTTCAGCAATGAGCAGCCAAAGACGGAGAAATCCAAACAGGGTTCTTCCTTAGACGCCGAAGTCCTTAAGGGCCTCCAGGCTCAAATCGCATCCCTAGCTCAGAGGGATAAATTAAAGAAGGTAGGGGCAGTCTGTCCTTATCCGCTGGAGTGGGATTCGGTGCCATATCCACCGAAGTTCAAACCGCCAACGCTGCATACCTATGATGGAAAGAGCTCGCCAAATCAGCACATCTACTATTTCTGGTCTCAGACTGGTAATGTTATAAGCAATGACGCCATCATGGCTAGGCTGTTCATTGGCACCTTAAAGGGGGTGGCATTTGACTGGTTTCACAGTCTCCCTCCGGGCTCTATCAACTCCTGGATCGACCTGGAAACTCGGTTCCTTTCTCGTTTCTATGAGGATGATACCGAAGTAACCATGGACAAGCTCCTCTCCACTGTGCAGAGGAAGGGCGAATCTGTCCGTGACTACATTGAACGGTTCAGAAACTTATCCTTGATGTGCCCAGCAGGGATGCCATTACCTATGCTCTTACAGACATGCAGACACAACTTCCTAGACCAAGTGGAAGTTCGCATGGGGGCTGTTAAAGCCCACACTTGGAAAGAATTGGTCGAACAAGTTGAGATAGCCGAGAAGTCGGCTAAAAAGTTCGAACCATCCGCCCCTAGAGGCAAATGGGGGACGAACAACAAAGGGCGTAGCGACCTACCGCAATCTTCTCAAGCTAAAGGCAAAGAGACTATGTCTGTGGAGTTATCCGGAGATGTGCAGTCAAAAGCCAAGAAGAGCGGCTTCAACAATCAGGAACCCAAGTTCCCTCCAAAGCAGTACTCCTTCAAAGACGATCAGGTGGTCACCATATTCCATCTGCTCCACAAAGGGAACAAAATTAAGCTGCCAGATGCTCGGCGTCCCAATGAGATAGGGCGCACAAATGACCCTAAATACTGCCTCTACCATAGGATGATTCACCATCCTACTGACAAGTGCTATGTCCTCAAGGACAGAATACAAGCCCTGGTCGATGCCGGGGTTCTGACATTGAAGACGGAACAGAAGAAAGTCACTGCTAATATGGTGACTCTTAAGTTCGACAAAGCTCCGAAGGTCACAGTTCCTGACGGGACTTATTCCGTCCCTGCGCCACGGTTGGAAGTCAAGTATCTTCCAGCTACAGCTCAAGATAATAAGGGTCTTGTTCCCTTAACATTGGAGACAGGAGAGGTCATGTGGATACATTTAGACCTCGTCCAAGACGTACAGCGGGATCCAAAGCAGCCCAACTCAAAGGGCAAGCTTGCAATGTCATCTCCATCCTGCCAGACGACGGCAATCTTACATCGGCTTCCCTCAGTGATTCAGAAGGGGAAAAGCATGCTTGCGCAGCGCAAGCCGACGCGCCTCAACAGACGGGCACCCGATCAGAAAATCATACTTGAGGCAGTATGAAAAGCCTACTGACGAGACACAACAGCAAACGACGTCAGTACAAATACCAGCATCCACTCCAATCCCAACCAAGGGAAAAGAGAGGCCTAAGGAGGTACGATTCGACCACGTGTTGAAGAAACCACCAGGCCAAGGGTTTGATACGCCCTTTCGCTTTGATATATTGGCTCAGCTGGCCAATATCCCAGCTCGTATCACTATACACGAGCTCCTTCGCCTCTCGAAAGAAACAAGAGAAGCACTCAGGGATGCGCTAGCCAATTCAGAATCCTTTCTGACATGCATGCCTGAAATCCCTAACGACGACGTTCAGTCTCCTTTCCCAGAATGTCATCATGCACAATCAAAGGTGCCCGCTATTACATTCACGGCGGAAGATATGCTTCTCAAAGACAACAAGCACGATCGACCTCTGTACTACACCGAATATATCGGTTCAACGTGCATCGAGAGAATACAAGTCGATCCGGGGTCTGCACTCAGCATCATCCCCAAAAGGCTTCTCTACTTCCTCGGCATACCATTGTACAGGTTGTCCGCAATCACTACTACAATATACGGTTTCAACGC
Source organism: Agave tequilana (assembly GCA_038442645.1). Taxonomy (NCBI): domain Eukaryota; kingdom Viridiplantae; phylum Streptophyta; class Magnoliopsida; order Asparagales; family Asparagaceae; genus Agave; species Agave tequilana. The sequence goes on along the minus strand of JAVJIF010002449.1, from coordinate 183,065 downwards.
CGGGAGCAGTCATCCACTGGGGAAAATCTGACTCCGTTGCAGAATCGGGAGCCTGAAGTCAGAAGTGACATGCTATGTCATTGACGCTGACACTTCATATAACCTGCTGCTGGGACGGCCATGGATCCATACTAACTGGATCGTTCCCTCTACTCTGCACCAATGCTTCAAATATGTTGAAGATGACACGACAGTACGAACTGTCTTTGCTAAGAGGCAACCATTCAAAGGGGTGAAAAACTACTTCACTGACGCTCTCCTATATCAAGAGGCCGGTGGAGCACTTAAAGAACCGTTGCCGGACGATGATGAAAGTGGCAACGAGGCGGATTCAGAATCCGAAATAGGCATGCCAGCCATTCTGATTGGTCAGCCAATTATAGCATGTCTCAATAATCCTCTATGTAATACTCCTTCAGAGGATGAAGGTGAATGGGTAATTAATGATAATATTTCTTTTGATTATCCTGCGAGTATTGGGTCGATTAAATCCATTACGGATGGCTCTCTGCATGTGCCCGTACATGAGCCAAGTGTGGCCAGCACACCTGTGGAAGCTATAGAGGGGGCCACACTGGTGATCCCTCCGTCCAAACAAGGTCAGTCGCCGATAATCTTCGGTAGAACCCAGCCACGGGGACCCACAACTGCAGATTCGAGCTCAGACTCAGACGCCCCACAGTTCTTCCATTATGCGCGGCCAGCGCGCCACATTATGAAGAAAATGGGGTACGACTTGAAGCATGGAGCAGGCCTGAATTTCGGAAAAGGAAGGCGCGGTTTGATGCGGAACCTTGTGCCTAAAGGGAAGCCTGCAAACTACTATGATAGTACACGCAGGGGGTTGGGTTACGTCACGCCCACATCATCAGTAACAGTTCAAGTCAAAGACGACGGGCCAATTCCATCACATTCGGCTTCATCCTCCGAGTGGGACTCCGATATCAGTATAGGAGGAATGTTCAAAGACCTCACTGTTAATATGACGTCGAGCAGTCAGTTGGAACCTGCGGAGGCTACCGATGAAGAACCGTGGGCCCAGCAATTAAACATCCAATGGGAAAAGCGGTTCGAGCTGCGCGAACCACCTACTGAAGACAAGGTGATGCAGGTCAATCTGGGAAGTCAAGATAACCCCAAGCCCATCTTTATAAGTGAAAGCCTATCGCTTACGAAGAAGGAAGAATTGATAATACTCATAAGGAGTATATAGATGTCTTCGCGTGGAGCTACGAAGATATGCCCGGACTTGATCCACAGGTCGCTATGCACCGTCTAAACATCAAGCCTGACGTCAAGCCAGTCAAGCAGCAACAACGTCGGTTTCGCCCAAACATCATGGAAGCTATTGAAGCCGAAGTTCACAAGCTCATTGCATGTGGCTTCATCCGGGAGGAGCAACATCCAGATTGGGTAGCTAACATCGTCCCCGTCCTCAAGAAGAACGGGAAAATACGGATCTGCATCGACTACCGTGATCTCAACACGGCCTGTCCTAAAGACGAATTCCCACTGCCCATCACCGACGTCATGATCGACAACACATGTGGGTTCGAAAGGATGTCTTTTATGGACGGCTTTTCAGGGTACAACCAGATCAAGATGTATCCCGACGACGAGAAGCATACTTCGTTCCGAACACCATTGGGGGTATACTGCTACACTGTAATGCCCTTCGGACTGAAGAACGCCGGAGCAACCTATCAGCGGGCAATGAATACAATCTTCCGCGACCATCTCCGAAAAACGGTGGAGTGCTATGTCGACGACATTGCCGTCAAAAGCCACAACAAGAATGAACATCTTCATGACTTGAGAACGATGTTCGACATAATGCGGGCTCATCAACTGAAAATGAACCCGATAAAATCCTTCTTGGGAGTATCAAGTGGCAAATTCCTTAGGTTTATTGTCACATCGAAAGGGATTCATCTTGACCCAGACAAAGTCAAAGCCATCCAGAGCATGCATCCACCGAGGAATCTCAAAGAGCTCAGAGGCTTGCAAGGCAGGCTGGCCTATATCAGAAGATTCATTGCAAATCTCTCAGGCCGCTGTCAACCGTTCACCCGACTCATGAAAAAGGGTGCCTCCTTTGTATGGGATCAAGCTTGTCAGGAAGCTTATGAAGACATCAAGAGGTACCTCACAAAGCCTCCAGTCTTAGTGGCCCCTACATCAGGGAAACCATTCTTACTTTATGTAAAAGCTATGGATTACTCCCTCGGTGCCCTCCTCGCTCAAAAGGACGACAATGGCCACGAGCAGGCCATTTATTATCTGAGCAGAACTCTCATAGGAGCGGAATCTCGCTACAACCCTATTGAGAAAGAGTGTTTAGCTCTCGTCTTCGCTGTTCAGAAGACACGACATTACTTGGTCGGCCAGACCATACATGTCATCTCCAGAGTAAACCCATTGCGTCTTCTTATGACGAAGCCAGGATCATTGAATTCAAGATTGGCTAAGTGGGCACTTTTATTGTCTCAATACGACATGATCTTCACGCCTCAGAAGGCGGTTAAAGGTCAGGCCCTTGCAGAGTTCTTGGCTGCTCATCCAGTTCCGGAACACTCAAAGCTTCACGAAGACATCCCTGATGAGGTCTTCGAGTCTAATGCAGCCTCAGATGAGGAAGTATGGCAGATGTTCTTTGATGGAGCATCGCGAATGGGCCCTAAAGGCAAGATTATTGCCGGAGTGGGGGTTGTGTTTATCTCCCCACAGAATCATGTCTTGCCCAGAGCATTTTCTCTGACAGAATCGTGCTCCAACAATGTAGCAGAATATAATGCTCTGCTCATCGGTCTTCAACTCGCCCATGGAATGGGCGTACGCTACCTCGAAGCTTATGGCGATTCAAAACTGATCATCAATCAGGTTAAAGGCGAATACGAAGTCCGCCATGAGGACTTGATGCCTTACTACCATACAGCCATCGAATTGGCTAACCTATTTGAAGGTTTCTACATCGGGCATGTGTCCCGATCTCAGAATACCAAGGCGGACGCTCTCGCTGCATTAGCGACGACGCTAGCCTTGCCAGCCGACACCGAGTATCACCTCACAGTCGCAACTCGACATCTTGTATGCTCCAAGCACATACTAAGAACTCGAGAAGTCTATAATGTCTCCACGGATCTCGAACCAAGAGACTGGCGCTTTCCTCTCATCGACTATGCTTTGCACGGTCTGCTTCCAGACGATCCCAAGGAAGCGGCGTCCATCAGACGAAGGTCTCTCCGGTTCTATTACGATCCGACTTTGAAGACACTTTACCGTCGCTCATATGACGGTGTTCTCCTCCATTGCCTTTCCAATTCAGAGGCACAAGAAGCGCTCCAAGAAGCGCATGATGGCATTTGCGGAGCTCATCAGCCAGGTCCAAAGCTCAAAGACAGGTTGCACAGACTTGGATACTATTGGCCAACTATGATAGCCGATGCCATCCAATACGCACGAAGGTGTAAAGCATGCCAAATTCATGCGGACTTCATACACCAGCCTTCGGAGCTGCTCCACCCAACTGTTGCTTCATGGCCATTTGAAGCATGGGGAATCGATGTCGTAGGGCCAATCAGCCCCTCTTCGACAAGAGGTCACCGGTTCATCCTGGCAATAACCGATTACTTCTCAAAGTGGGCAGAAGCTATACCACTGCTTGAAGTCAAAACCCCTAATGTGGTTAACTTCATCAAGCACCATGTCATTCATCGATTTGGTGTCCCTAGGCGGATCATCCATGACAATGGTCCCCAATTCATAAGTCAGGTATTCTATCGATTCTGCGATAAATACCGAATTCAGAATGTGGCTTCAACTGCCTATAATCCCGCCGCTAACGGCTTGGCGGAAGCATTCAACAAAACGATCATCAAGCTACTCAAGAAATTCGTCTCCTCGAACAAGCGAGATTGGGACAAAAAGCTTGGTGAATGTCTTTGGGCCTACCGAACCACGGTGCGGACACCGACAGGCAATACGCCTTTTTTCCTGGTATATGGGTGCGAAGCAGTCCTCCCATTGGAAATCCAGATGCCATCGTTGCGAGTAGCTCTGATTACTAAAACTACATCAGAGGACAATGATCGCCTACGCCTTCAAGAGCTCGAGGCTTTGGACGAGAAGCGACTACAAGCTCAGCAGCATATCGAGCTATATCAAGCTCGAATCTCAAAAGCCTTCAATAAGAAGGTCAAGCAGAGAATCTTCCAGAAAGGAGACCTGGTCTTAGCCGTCAGACGACCGATGGTTATGACGCACAAGACCAAAGGCAAATTTCAGCCTAAATGGGAAGGACCGTTTGTAATAGAAACAGTCTATTCAAACGGAGCATACCGCCTCACGACTCAGAGGGCGATCTACTCATGATGCCGATCAATGGCAAATTCTTAAAGAAGTATTATCCTTAATCAAGGATCCTTCTCTTAATCAAGTTAACACTACACCTCTGATCAAGACCTTCGTGTGCAAAGTACACACAAAGAGAGCCTTTCTCTTCCCCCAAGAGAAATCATACAGCTATAAACCAACAGGAACCTGGCCGTGCACCGGTTATCCTAGAGGGGAATCAGGGTTATGCAGACATTAACCCGATAATCCAATATCCTTAACGATTAAGGATAGAGGAAAATGTTGGCTTTTAAGCCCAACATAAGTCCTTGACAACTCATCATGCTGAGGGGAATAGCATGGCTAGCCCGACTCAAACGGTAGTTGGTAAAGGCATATCAAACCCGTTGACAGCTGGGGGTTTGCTAAAAATCCTAAGGGACCTGTTCCCGTTCAATTCCCTCGTTTCTCCCCGCGAGGACGAGACCTCCAAAATCACTTACCAATTCTCATCCATAGAATGGTAAGACCACATACACATTTCGCTGTTACGTTAACACTAAACCTATGACAGCAATTCCCTCGTTTCTCCTCGCGAGGACGAGACCTCCAAAATCACTTACCAATTCTCATCCATAGAATGGTAAGACCACAAATACATTTCGCTGTTACGTTAACATTAAATCTATGACAGTGATTCCCTCATTTCTCCCCGTGAAAACGAGACTTCTCCCAAATTCCACTACAAACTCGATACTTATTGACATTTACAAAAGATAAGTATCACCAACCTTGAGCTTGATGGTGTCTCATCCGGTTATGTCATTGCGACCTCTGAACCAGCAGACAGCCGAGTCTCAATTCTGAGCCCTGTTGACATTTACAAAAGACAGGTCTCGATACTCGTTGACATTTACAAAAGACGAGTATCACCAATTTTTGAAGCTTGGTGGCGTCTCATCCGGTTATGTCATTGCGACCTCTGAACCAGCAGACAGCCGAGTCTCAATTCCGAGCCCTGTTGACATTTACAAAAGACAGGTCTCGATACTCGTTGACATTTACAAAAGACGAGTATCACCAATTTTTGAAGCTTGGTGGCGTCTCATCCGGTTATGTCATTGCGACCTCTGAACCAGCAGACAGCTAAGTCTCAATTCCGAGCCTGTTGACATTTACAAAAGGCAGGTCTCGATACTCGTTGACATTTACAAAAAACGAGTATCACTAATTTTTGAAGCTTGGTGAGGTCTCAACCAGTTATGTCATCGCGACCTCTGAACTGACAGATAGCCAAGTCTCATTATCCAACCCAACAAGAACTATGTTCTCAAGAAATTGCACTACAATTCAGAATCGCAATTCAAAAAGAAGAACAAGATTGAAGATTCGACAAAAGAAGAAAGAATTTTCATTCATTTCAAGAGGATAAAGTACATGGAGCTACAAGCGCGCACTGTACGATCTAAGCCGCTCTCCGAGGGTGTTTAGCCTCGTCTTCCTGTCATCAGCAGCCTGGGCAAGCGCTTGTGACCTCAGCTCAGCCTCATTGAAATCTTCCGCCTGAGCCAGACGAGCTTCGGCCTCCGCCAAAGTTGCCTTCTGTGACAACTCCTGCCACGCAAGCTCTTCACTCTGAGCTTTGAGTTGTTCAAGCCACGCAGTTTCCTCAAGACGCACCGGTATGGCCTTGGATAAGAGGAGATTTGCTTTCCTGATCATCTCCTCAGCCTTCGCAATCTTATCCTCAGCGCCGAGAAGAGCACTAGTGGAGGCGTCAATTGCACTTCCAACCTCCGCTTGCCTTGTCTCCAAGGATTTCAAGTCAGAAGAGATAGCCTTAGCAACCTCTTGAGCGGCAAGCCGGGTTTCGTGCTTTTGAGCAATGAGAAGCGCGAGCCGGTCATCAACTAAAGACTCCGCGTCCGAACGGTGGAGGCGGCGCCATTCCTCCGCATCCTTCTCAAATTCATCCACCAGGAGTTCCAAAGCAGTGGCCTGGTGATACCCCTCAAAGTCCCGAATACTCTCAATGTCACGGGAGAGGACCCCCTTTAACCTTGAGAATGGCATAGTCGAGCCCTTCAAAACCAGGTCGATAGTTCGCCCTAAGCCTTTATAAAAGTTATCGACCAGGTCACCGATGTAATCGTTCTCGACCTCAGCCACTTCCGGTAAAGAGACAACCTCGGAATAGTCCACCAGCCTGGTCGACGCCGTCGCAGAAGAAGCAGCGGGAGCACTGACAGCAGGCCGACAAGCCGAGGGCGATCTCGGCGGAGTCCTCATCGAGACCAGAACGCTAGCCACCGCGGAAGGAGGACTAGCAACCACCTCCTGAGCAGCAGACTCGACCACCAGGGTTGGAGAAGTAGGGCTTGTGATCACCCTCAACTTTGTACTTGGCAAAATCGTCGGCACCCCACTCGTTGATACAGTTGGGAGTGAGGACACCTCCGGGACTGCCGCCTCCGCAACTTCTGGCCTTTCGGCTGATTTGGGCCGATAAGAAGGCAGGTCGCCATACAGCGCGTCCAACATAGCAGCATCCACCGCGGTCGAAGCGCTCGTATCACCCCTTGGCCCTTCGGGGGATCTTCCGGCTCTCTTAAAGCTGATGCACCTTGAGGTCGAACACCTGTAACAAGACTACGGTTAGTCGGGACACTACATACAAAAGAAGCCAAGAGGTTAGGACAATACCAAAGGATGATGTTGCCTCGAACATCTCGTCAGCCGCACCAGTCTCCAGGGGCTCCATCAGAAAACTTTTGCCAGAATCAGCACGAACAGCCGGCTCGCTTTCGCTTGCCGAGTATCCTGTGGACCACCCAATAGAGCTCGATGCCTCAGGACTTCCTTTAGAAGTCCCAGCGCCCGAGGGACCAATGTCGGCTGCATCACTCCGGACTCCTCCGCGTGAGTAAAGGAACCAACAGCAGTCCCATAAGCGAATAGGGGATCATAATGTTCCCCTTGCTCCCCAACCGCCTCAGCTCCTGCAACAAGAAGCAAATAATGAGTTATTTGGGATACACCAAAGGCGTACTATATGGATGGGGTTAATCTTACCCAGACCCGGAGCAAATTCACCGCTAGTCAGTTCAGCGACCGATGGTTCAGCCGCTAATGGGGCAGCAAGAGGAATCACTGCAGAGGGACGGTCCTTCGCCATAATTGTAGGAGCCTGGCGACGGGGCTTCTTCGCCAACGACCTCCTGCGGGATTCACTCCCACGCTTCCTCTTGAAGTGGACGTCAGAATCCTCTTCTCCCACTTCTCCCGCACGTCGTGGGGAAGATGTCCCCACCACACCAGAGCCAGCCGCATGAGTATCAGCTCCCGTCCCCGCCTCAAAGCGAGGACTCCCTGCATCAGAAGCCTCGCTATCATCTACAGCGATGAACTCCTCCAAACCAGGGATACGAACCCGTTTGCCTTCCTTTCTCTCAGAAGCCTTCTGCTTCAGTCGATGAGAGATTAACTTCACACCCGAACGGTTGGAATTGAACCTAGGAGGTATGGAGTTGGAAGCCGCATACCACTGGCAAAAGCACAGGGTCGTCAGAAGGTTGGGATCCTTCAATGGCGTGCGCAGCCACGCCCCAATGCTGCCCGCAGTAAAGAATCACCAGGCACGGGCCCCATCGATGAGACTCCTCATGAAGGCTAAATCGAGATTGGGGTTGCCCACATACAGCTGGTCGTACCCAAATTGTCGAGCAAACCGGCTTGGGATGTAAGGTTCTAAATAGCAGACATCCCCGCTTCTATACAATAAATGTGAGGGCCGGATGCTGACCAGCCACTCAAAAAACCCCCCGACTCATGGGAGACCGTCCTGACTCCGCATCTCGGAATTCCTCGTCGTATCCTGCGCCCCGAATGCGAGGAAAACAGCGGAATAGGTTGTAAGCGTCATGACGACGCACTAACTTGCGGGCCTCGGCCACGTAGGTCTTCAGCCAGGAACATCCTTCGAATCGGCGGAGAAGAGCCATTTGAACACCTTGCGGAGGGTCCTCTCCAGCTTCAATCAAAGAAGGGCAGTGCAAGGCAAACCACGCCATTAAGTAAGTGTATGGCAGACCCACCCTAGGATTGGGTCCATCACAAGGCAGGATGACACTCTTCCCACGCCTCGTCGCCGGTGGCCTGCAGAAAGCCTCCGTTAATGCGCGAAGGCCTCTTTGAATACAGCACACCATGGCCGGAAGGAGACCCAGACGGTGGCCATGGACCAAGCGAACGGCAGGCAGCAAAACATTCGGGTGGACGATGTCACCCGAGAAGGATGGCACTACGCATTTCTTCAACCAGACGGTTAAGAAACCGGCCAACAGTGCCTTCCGGGACATCGGCTGACGAGCCTGATGGTGAAAGCTCCGAAGGACATCACCCTTCTTATAGGGACCATCGTCTTCTGTCATGACAATATCCCTTTGGAGGCATACCTCCATCCATTCAAAAATGTCGCCATCTGCAACTCCACAATGAGCTGCCTCAGGAGCATTCTTCATATCTGGGAATAGGTAACTCCCCCAGTTCTTCAAGCTCTTCGAGCTACCCTTGCTGCCACCATGGATGCTAGAACAAATGTGCAAATGGCACATTAACTCCCGATAAGTCTCAAATAAAACAGGCTCCTGCTTCTCCAGCAGAGCCAACTCCGTCTCGCATGGAAAGTACTCTTCATACGGGAGAGACCCGAAAGGCAGGGCAGAGATTTCCCTCATCTCGGGCAAAGTCATGCCCAACTCGCCAACTGGGGTGAAGAAAGTCCCCGAAGCTGGGCAATACAACTCAAGGATGGCGTAGAAGCACGCCACCTTCATATCAATGCCATAGCATGTCGCCCTTACGGCCTCATAGAGGTTCAACCTCTCCAAGTCCTCCTCGAAGTGAGCAAGGATATAGTTGGTCAAATCCGCCCACCATGTCTTTGGGGGATGAACCAACCAGGAGTCCTGAAGTCAGTGGCGGGATAATTCCCGTCAACTGCGCAGAATTGGGTGCCAAAGGTCTGCGCCACAGCCGGATTCTCTCCTACCGGAAGCTCCCGCGACACGTTTCCAGGATATAGGCCTATTATGTTGTGAGGAGGGCCCGCCCTTGAAAAACCAGGAGACTGAGATTTCAATCTCCCGATGTGGACGGACTCGACACTTCGGCTCACGCCCCATGCCATCTTCCGAGCCTGAGTTACACACTCAAAAGAAGACAAAGGAAAGTGCCGCTTGTTAGACGGAAGATAAAACTTCTCGCCATCCAACTCGAAGATCCACTGTCCCTCGCCTGCCTGCAATTGGCGATCAGGATCGGACGCGGCATCTCCGAACATGAAATTGGGCTTTTTATAAGTCCGACGGTTGATGTCTTCGAGAGGAGCGGTGGTTAGAATACTCCTCATGGTGAGCGGGTCACCACCATGGATAAGCGTGTCCCGGACGATGGAACTCCGCTCACTAAAGAGAGAAGCCTGGCCATAGAATTGAAGGCTGATGCTGCCATCCGCTCGGCTGGTCATCCCAAACAGACTATTCAAGGGACCAGGGGTGTAGGGCACTGCAAAGAAAGAAAAAGGAAAAGAACTATGATTAGTTCAACAGTCAAACGGACATGGAGATATAAGATTCGCTAAGGCATAGCCTCGCCCCGTGAGCAAGGCCAGTAAAGCGACAGCCTCGACAAAGCTTGATCTCGCAGACAAATCTGCGTTTTGCAAGAAAACGTCTAAATACCAACTTCGCTTAAGCAGGAAGTGGTACAGCCTTAAGGGCTGACGTCATCAAGAGGGCATTATGGTCAAGAGTCATCCTTCGTGGCCATGACTGAAGAGACAGACCCGAGTCCTGTTCCTCAAACAAGACGAAGACAGCCCAAGTAATGGCTTCATACGGAAGCCCAAAGAAGAACTGTTCAGTTCTTAATTCCCTGTACAAAGAAGATAGGGAAATTCAGGGAGACGCGTTCCCTAATGAGGACAGATCATATTCGATCGTCCTGATAAGCCAAATACCGGCTTTAAAAGAAAGAGATCGTAGTCTCTAATTAGGAGAGAGAGTCTCTTACCGGCGATTGGTCGCTCGATGACCAGAGGAGGAGGACCCTCCGTTGCAGAAGTCGCCACTTCTTTCCCAGCTCGTCTTTTGGGCGCCATTGAAAAGCTGCAAGAGTTCTCAAAGTTCTCTGAATGAAGAAGGAAGAGGGAGAGGGAAAGTCAAGAAATTTCTCTGAAAAAGGAGATCTTTTCCTGTTCAGCCCGATCGGGCTTTTATAGGCCAATCAGCGCCTGAAACGAGGACTCAAAAAAGGCGTACGCCGCCGTTTCGAATTAATTCGAAACGCCACCCAAAGCGCTTCCCGAGAAGCACTGCTTCGATCCCACTAAGGGTTAACTTCGCCCTGGCTTAAAATGCGGACTTCGCGCAATCCTTCAGGGACTTCGCCGAAAGGCTTATCTTAGCCCCTTAAAAAGGCGCTGTTCGCGGACATATCAGTTTCGCGAAGTTCATTCAAAGAAGGGACTATGCCCTTAACTCCACATACAGTTTAGCCCCGCTATGGCCAAACTTTCAATGAAAGTAAGCAAAAATCAGAGGATCAGAAGATGAACTTTCATTGATTTAAAAGGAAGGGTACATTGATATTACATCAAAGTTGTGTTTCATACAACACATTCAGTGGCTCGACAGGGTCATTTGCGCAAAAGGCATACAAGCGGTTTTATCTGCTTCTAAGTCAGACCGGCTGGACACGAAAGGCCTTCCTCCTACACAAGGCTGTAACCAGTTGTGTCACGGAGACACGGCCATAATTCTCCACAAAAATGGCAGATTTTGCCACTAGAAAGCGAGGTCATCTTTGTTGAAGCCTGGCAATAAAACTTATCGCCGCCAACACGTCAGACCACCTATAATGAATGGGAATTGGCAGTGATGTCAGTGGTCCGACAGGTGTGATGCCTGCTCTCCCGAAGTGGATCGTCCCCGACAAAGGCCACCAAAGTTGAAAGTTGGCAATGATGCCAGTGATCTCACAGGTGACGCCCACTACCCCGAAGCGGATCATCTCCGGATAAGCGGCTACCAGCCTCACCTCAGAACGAATCATCTCGTATAAGAGGCTGCCAATAGCCTCTGGGACACGCACCCGCTGCCCCAAATTGTTCCTCCTGCTTAAAAGTAAAGCTTCAACCGGGGAAGCATAAGGCAATTTTATGGTTCCTTCCATCAAGTCACAAGATTGGCGAACATAGCCCACTGCAAGGCAGATCAGAACAGATTAGCAACTAAGCACAGGAGAGGCTACAAAAGAATTAAGCTAAATCTTTTGGGTCGAAGCGATCCAGTTTCGGTAAAGCAGAGGGTAAGCCTCGCTTGCACAGTGATGATGGGCTAGCTCAGCAAACGCCAAGTCCTGCCTCGCCTATATGGCTAAGCCAGACTGATCCTATGGGACACAGTCTTAGCTTCACGTATATGGCAAGACTGGCTCAACCTTGAAGATACCAGGTCCTAAGTTCTGCCTGTGCAGCGGACTTAACATGCAATGATCTTTCTGCGACCAAGTCAAGTTGATAGCTTCACTGGGAAGCTATGCCAAAATCCTTCTCTGTAGATCAGTTAAATAGAGAACAAGGGAAGCTAATCCCTGAAGCAGCTGCTAAAGATGAATCAAGGGAGATGAATTCCCTAAAATCGGTGAAGTCGTCGAACGATCAAGACTTACCAGTCCTTGGCCGGATAATGACCAGAGTGGGCATTCCCACTAGTTCAGAGATCTGAGTATCTCTCTCAACCAAGAGAAGAGAAGAAGAGCAGATCACTTCTCTTCAGAGGACCTCAAGTGTCCTATTTATAGGCCCCATGGCCTGAACGCTGCCGCCTCAAGCGTGGAAGCACGAGCGCATTTAAGGCATTTATTGCGCCTTGAGAACAGGGACGGCTTCCCTTGGAACCGTGCAAAGGGAGAAACGTCTCCCTCATAAAAGGCACTTATGGCGCCTTGAAGAAAGGGAATATCCTCCCTTGGAAACGTGCAAATCGGAGAATATCTTCCCCGGTCAGCGCAAGAGAAGGAGAAAATCTTCCTTGAAAATCGACCCACGGCGGTTGATCTCGGGAAAGCGACATGCGCTCCCAAGCGAACATATCTTCGGAAGCCCAGACGCGGGGCTACCCGCACGCAAAGCTATTCAGAGGCACGAACCTGTGCAATTCTTCGGCAAGCATCCCAAAGCAGGATTTAAAGCGAAGCTGAACTCAACCATCATGGCGACGTTCATTCACCACCTATCAAAGCAGTTCAAAGTATTTCAAAGTCTGAGCCATTGCAGACTTCTGAAAACTTTGAAGGGGGTCTTGTTGACACTTAAAAAAGACAAGATTCTTATTGGTCCGAACAATGTCTAAACTTGTTGACATTTACAAAAGACAAGTGACAGACGAGCTGAAGACCAGTTTTCACCCATCTCCGAGGGACAAGGAAGCAACTTGGACTCCACTGATCCAGCAAGCAGACAGTGAACCCGGATTGTTTCTAAACAGACCTCAGCAAGTCTAAGGTGCTAACACTTAGCATTACATGAGCCCAAAGGGATAGCCTCGCCTGAGAGGCTAATATCACCCGACTTCGCCTTGAAGCCATTCAAAGCCTCGCCAAGAAGCTGACTCGCAAACTTCGCCACAGAGGACTTCCAGCTCCGCCAAAGGGTTTCTTTCGGACTTCGCCAGAAACCATCTCTAGTTCTGCTACGAGCTCAATACAGATAGCTCCGCTATTGGTCTGCTATGGTCAACCTTTGACCAATCAAATCTCCGGATGAGATCGGATCCAATCAGATCAAATCTAATTAAGATCAAATCAGAGATCAAATTTGGCAGTTGATTGCCACAATCTCTTGACTCTTCTAAAACGAGTAAGAAGATCAGGAGAAATCCTCCAACGATATGGAAAGGATCAAAACAGCTCGAGAAGGTCCACCGACCTGCCAATTCTAGCTTCGCAGAAGCTGATCCTAGCCTCGCAGCAGGGCTACTTTCCAGATTTAAACAGATTTGATTCAATCTGTTTTCATATCTTCAAGGGACGATTATACCCTTGCTCTCCCTATAAATAGCCCATCAAGGGTACAAGGAGAGAGACACACGCAGAGACGCATACAAGAGGACTCCACAAGCAAAGGCTTCTTCATAACGCGCCGTGCGCTCTTGAATTCAGAGACCTTTTAGAGAATTGCTTTCTCTATCCAGGGTGTTGATACCCTAACATCGTCTTTCTTCTCAAGGAATCTCCGGAACCAGGCGAGAAGGAATTCCTTATTGAAGGCGATTTTGAGAAGCAGCAAGAGGGTTCTACCAACCTTCTATTCTCTGATTCCCCGAACCAGGCGAGAAGGGAATCTCATCCTCGCATCGTCAAAAGGACAAAGTGGTCGCGCGCTGACCAGACTCCTATCGGCACACTTCTCCAGAATCTCTGAGGAGATCTACTTGTAATCTTTTTAAGAATACTTGTAATTTAGCTCCTCAAACTCTTTTTTGTAAGTTTTTCCCTTTGCAAACATAATGGAAAACACAAGCCAAGCATATAATATGAATGAGCAATATGAATAATGCAAGGCACAAAAGTAAAGAGAGAGAGTTAAGAGTCAATGGATCAAACGCAAACAACAAGATGTGTTTCGAGGTTCGAGCACCCAGCTCTACGTCCCCGCCTTCACCGAGAAGGATTTCCAATCCACTAACTTGTCCACCTAGGACTCCCACACAGGGAACCTAAACCGAGGATTTTAGGACAATACAATAACTGGGAGTACCCAACTCCTCTCTCAACCACAGAGGCAATGCAAACACCACCTCACACAAGAGGGGTAGGCCCTTAGCCAAACAACCACAATCCACCTCTTCACAAAGAGGGATACAAGTCCAACACAACTCCACCTCTCACTAGAGGGAGCAATACACAATCTCAACCTCTCACTAGAGGGAGCCAACCACCACTCCAAATTAACCTCTACCCAAGAGGGATACAACAAATAAGGAGGGTTACAACAAGGTGGTCTATCTCAACCACAAACAAATTTTCTCACAAATAAAAGATTCTATAGATAGGATAGGAGATATAGCTCAAGTGTGGAAAACAAAGTGTTTAGAACAAAGAAAATCACTTGGGAAATCACCAAAATAGATATAGAGTTTTAGATCAAAAACCAATTCCCAAAAAGACTATTTTCTTTGATTTTTCAAACACTTTTAAAAACAAATAGAGATCAAGAATTTTGAACCCAAAACTTTTTGCTTAAAAACACTAGAAGAGATCTGGAATTTTTCACTCTAAAAATTTAACCAAAACTGGCCTCAATTTGGGGTATATATAACCCCTAACAAAAACTAGCCGTTAGGACTGTTTTTCAGCCCTGGCGGCTGGCGGTCGACCGGCCCGGTCGACCGCCAACAGTCAAAAATTTGACCGTTGGAGCCTGCCAGTCGACAGTGCCAATCTAGAGAGCAAATGCTCTTTGGCCGGTCGACCGCCCCCACCCGAGAGTGGGGTAATTGCAGCCGGTCGACCGCTCGGTCGACCGGCCCAAGTGGCTGGCCAGCGTGCACGTTTTGTGCACGTCGGTCGACCGGTCCGGTCGACCGACTCTGGGTCCGGTCGACCGGTCCGGTCGACCGCCAGAGCCTGGCAGGCAGCATTAAGGGACAGAAAACTTGGGTTTTTAATTCCTAAAAAATCCCATAAAAACTCTAAAAATTCACAAAAATAAGTTCAGTATAATACATTGAAATACAAACTTGTGTAAAAAATTTCAACACAAATTTCAAACTTTTTGAACCATTTTTGTGTTATGAAAATTTCGCCGAAAACCAAAGTCCGTATTTTCCAAAACTTGGATTTTTAAATGGAAATCCGATTTTGTCCAAAACTCATCCAAATACAAAAACATGATATTGAAACAACTTTTAGGCATATAGTATATGGATATAATCCAATATACATATAAAGATATATATCAATGTTTTTGACTTTAAATACAAAAATACGTTTTGTTAAAACACAAAACTCCAAACACATGAATAGGCATATCAAAATAAGTTTGTCTAAGATATGAAGCATACATGTATATAGAACATATCTAATATACATTAAACCATGTAAACTTGTTTTGAATCTATCTATTCATGGAAACAAGATCGGTTAAATCAAAAACCGAAAACCAAAACATGAAAACTAGAAACACGTGTGTGTGTTGTGAACTTGAGCATATCACACTATCTAGTCTTTACAAATGGATCTAAAACAAAAACTAAATTATGTACCGAGGTCTTCTTGACGAACTCCGTCTTCAAGTCGACTCGATCCAAACTGTGATCCACCGAGCTTGACTCCAACGAGTGCTATATATGATCTTGATGCTCGGGCTCTTGAATCACCATGTGAGAAGCTCCAAAACATCTTTGTTGAAGCTAACCACCTACTAATATCTTGATTAGAGATCTGAAACTAAACATCACAAGATTATTAGTAAACATAACTACATGAGTTAATCATCATCAAAACTAGAGTGGAAGGCCTCTGGGCCAATAATCTCCCCCTTTTGATGATGACAAAACTCATGGAGTTATATATGCATGGATTAAAGTTTAGCTTCAAAGAAGCTCCCCCTTAACTCATGCATAGAAATAAACATAAGATATATGCAATGAATACTAAACATGAATGCAAATATACGGAGATAAACATGCATAAAACAAGCATGAAACATATCAAATTCTTTTTTTTCTCCTATTTACAAAACAAAACATATATGCATAAACATAAATTCTACTCCAAAACATGCATATATATCAAATACTTCTCCAATACTTCTCCCCCTTTTTGTCAATCATCAACAAAGGGGTTAAAGTAAAAACAAAATGTTCTCTCCCCCTTTTTTTTGTCAAAAGCAAAAATCAACAAAGGGGTGACATTAAACAAATAAAGGATATATGCGATATACATTCATGAAGAGGAAGATGCTAAGTTAACTTCCCTACATATATGCATTACATGAAGAAGGGATGACAAGCCCTAATTCACATAACGCATAATATGCAATGCATAAGAGGAGATGTGAAGCTCCCCCTACACACGTGTATCGCATAAAGAAGAGTTGTCGAGCTCCTCAATATAAGATACACTCAACATGAATCTATATGTAGAAGAGATGTTAAGCTCCCCTTGCATATAGGCAATACAAATCAAAACATTTTATGATACCAATTGTAAGAAAAAATATATCAATTTCATTGTTTTTATTGTTTTCTTCATCATGATACCAATAAAATAAATAAAACATACCAATTGAAAGTGAACACATCAACAAACATTTTAAGAAATGCCAATTGAAAGAAAATGAGGCATTGAAAACAAATCTTAAAGAAACCAATCAAATTTTGATATCAAAATGAAAGATATAAAGATAATCTTGATTACCAATTCTTTCTTGATACCAATGAAAGTAAACAAATAAGCATCTTGATACCAATTGTAAGTATTTTTCATTTTGAACATATGATACCAAATTAAAATCAATATTCATTTTTCAATTATTTCTCATCATAAAGTATGGGAGTGAAAATCAAAGGTAAACCAAATGCCAATTGAAAGATGAAATACGAATTTTCTCCCCCTTTATGAAATATCAAATAAAACGATGCATAAGCTTGTATTAGGATACCAATTGAAAACTAATCAATTGAAACATAATAGTCATTAAAAATCAAGCTTAGCATAACCAAAATTTGTTCTCAAAAATATAGAGATATAGTAAGCACAAATAAAACATATATGAGTATACAAAAGAATGTCGATATTGATACCAATTGAAAAGATCCAATGATACCAATTGAAAACACAATAAGATTAGGTGTATAACTCGTATTACCTTCCACCCATTTCATGCACAAATTTAAAATGGATTTTCAATAAAGAACATACAAGGCATGGTCGCCCAACAACCGCCCGTAAAATGGAAAGGGTTTTCAAAATTAGGTTTGAAAATAGAATATGTTTGAAAACTCTTCCGAAATGAAGAATACGAACTAGTTATAAGAAAATTTTGAAAACTAGTACGAAATCTTCAAGTAAGGAATAAAACAAAAATATATTTCATGAAACATAAAAATCACTCAACAGTTGACACTCAAAAGATATAAAGCTCATATATGACTCATGAAAACAAAATCTTGAAAAACCAATAAGTAATGTGAGTGTACAAGTTTTGTGTGAAAGACATAATCATGAAAATAGTCAATTTAGCTCAATTTTGAATTTCCTTGTCAAAACATGAAAATCATCAACACGATTTAATCTTCAAGGTATATGTATGTCATGTACAAACTAAAATATACATACATATCCAAATATAAACGAGTCCACAAATATATGCATGAAGGCACGTGGCTCAAGGATGTATATGTATAATCAATGGTTTGGACAAGATAGACATATACATGAAGTTAAAACACAACATGAAAACATGTACAAAATGGGAAGACAAGTCAAATGTATGAATCATCAAAACTAGGCTATACTAGTACATCTAATGAGTACAAATGAGCGTTCAAGCACAAACATGTAATAATCTATTTGTGGCTCACTAGTTGTACAAGTATATATCTTACTCTTAATGAAAACAAACATCTAAACATATATTCAAATTATGAAGCATATAAATCAAAACAAAAACTCATATGATTATTATGTCAAATGCACATGCATTAGATTTATGATATACACGATAACTAAAACATGGAGAGAACACAAAATATGGGTCCATATTAAACATGGGTGTCTCAAATACTATACATGTATGTCATAAGCCTAATTATCATGGAATTTAACATAAAAATCAATAAACATCAAAACATGCTAAAAATCAACAATATGAAAAGCATGTAAACTTAAATGGGAGTTAGAGATCGTTACCAAAATCTAGAAGGCAACTCTCCATGTCTCCAAAAAAAGGTGGTCCTCCCACCAAACTCTCCTTGAAAGAGATGCATCCAAATAGGTCTCCATTAGGCTCGGAACGCATCCGCCTCAAGGCACCATAACTCTCACGTCATGCGAGAGCCCACACCTACATCAAATACAATAGGGGTGGTCTTTGGTACCCATACTCTTTTGGGTCCCGGGGGTTAGCACCTTTCCTAACCCAAACAAATTTAGTTGCTAAATTTAAATTATGCATCTTATCATAGCAAAATTTAGCAAGGTGGCCCTTACGTTCACAATGTGTACATGTGTACACATGAGCATACATCGTGTTATGGTTGTGCACGTGAGGAGCATGTGTATGCCATGATTTGTGTGCATGCAAAGATGGAACTTGTTTCTTTCAAAACAAAGATTTCAAATGTGTATGGTTCATCGCACAATGGCTCAAAGTGGAGCCCAAACAATCCATATTCTTCTTTAACAAGTTTATATCATTTTCAATGTTAGAAGAAGTGGAGCATGCAATAGGTGAGCTAGAATGTGAAGCTACACTAGCATGGCAAACATGTGAATCTATATCATTTTTTAAAGATTCATTTTTCTTTAAACAAACTTCTAAATCCTTTGAAATTGAAGCAATTTTTATTTTCAAAGAATCATTTTCTTTTAACACAAAATCAACTTTTGAAGACATAACTTTATGTTTCTTCAAAATTATTTCACAATCATTTTTATTTTTCAAAAGTTCATTTTCTTTTAGGGCAAGATCTAGTCTAGATTTCAATTAATCCCTTTCATTAGAAATCTCCACTTTCTCTTGTAAAATCAAATCTAGTTTTGAACATAAATCCTGATTTTCAATGTTAGAAGAAGTGGAGCATGCAATAGGTGAGCTAGAATGTGAAGCTACACTAGCATGGCAAACATGTGAATCTATATCATTTTTCAAAGATTCATTTTTCTTTAAACAAACTTCTAAATCCTTTGAAATTGAAGCAATTTTTATTTTCAAAGAATCATTTTCTTTTAACACAAAATCAACTTTTGAAGACATAACTTTATTTTTCTTCAAAATTATTTCACAATCATTTTATTTTTCAAAAGTTCATTTTCTTTTAGGGCAAGATCTAGTCTAGATTTCAATTAATTCCTTTCATTAGAAATCTCCACTTTCTCTTGCAAAATCAAATCTAGTTTTGAACATAAATCCTTATTTTCTTTATTTAATGCAAAATTCTTCTTTTTCAAAAGATTATACTTTTCTAACAATTTTTCACAAACAATTGAGAGTTCTTCATTCAAGGCATTGGCATCAACATAATCATTACTAGAAGAACTAGCATCATCACAATATAATTGAGATTCCGAATATACCTCAAGGGAGTCATTCCCTTGGACCATGTAGCATTGTTGCTCGGATTCTCCACTAGGTTCATCCTCCGTTTGAATTGGCAATTGAAGCTTGGAGGTGGTCAACGTGTTCCACACTGCAAAGGCGGAATCACAGTTAGAAACAATCATAAGATATTCTTTGTTTAGCGTGCTTCTAAGTGCCTCAATGGCTTGTGCATTGGCCTCTATATGCTTGCTATCATTAGGGAAAGATTTCTTGGTAATAGCAAGGTAAACATGCAAGCCTAGGGTTTTTAAATACATGGACATCTTAATTTTCACATGTCAATGTTGGAAACATCAAATATGGGAGGTGACAAGCAATCCATGAGTGTGTGCAAACAATATATGTGCAAATGCAAATGATAGATTAGTAACCAAGATCACACTCCTAGGTGGTTAAACCAAATATCAGGAGCGTAGGCTCTGATACCAATTGAAAGTATACCTAGAGGGGGGGTGAATAGGTGTACGGCTAATCTAATGAACTAAATACGAAAATTAAAAATTAATTGCAACTACACTTAGTGCAACCAACGAGTGTAGCCGAATTCCCGGTGAAGGGCTCTGGACTAACTCCTCTTGATTCCTCTGAATAAGAGTTGAGGCGCTATATAAAGCTCTCGTGGTTAAGCACAAGTGAGGCACACACAAACAAGCCAAGCATATAATATGAATGAGCAATATGAATAATGCAAGGCACAAAAGTAAAGAGAGAGAGTTAAGAGTCAATGGATCAAACGCAAACAACAAGATGTGTTTCGAGGTTCGAGCACCCAGCTCTACGTCCCCGCCTTCACCGAGAAGGATTTCCAATCCACTAACTTGTCCACCTAGGACTCCCACACTCCTCCACCGAGGATTTTGGGGCAGTACAATAACCGAGAGTACCCAACTCCTCTCTCAACCAATACAACCTCACACAGAGGCAATGCAAACACCACCTCACACAAGAGGGGTAGGCCCTTAGCCAAACAACCACAATCCACTTCTTCACAAAGAGGGATACAAATCCAACACAACTCCACCTCTCACTAGAGGGAGCAATACACAATCTCAACCTCTCACTAGAGGGAGCCAACCACCACTCCAAATCAACCTCTACCCAAGAGGGATACAACAAATAAGGAGGGTTATAACAAGGTGGTCTATCTCAACCACAAATAACTTTCCCCACAAATAAAAGATCCTATAGATAGGATAGGAGATATAGCTCAAGTGTGGAAAATAAAGTGTTTAGAACAAAGAAAATCACTTGGGAAATCACTAAAATAGATATAGAGTTATAGATCAAAAACCAATTCCCAAAAAGACTATTTTCTTGATTTTTCAAACACTTTTAAAAACAAATAGAGATCAAGAATTTTGAACCCAAAACTTTTTCTTAAAAACATTAGAAGAGATCTGAATTTTTCACTCTAAAAACTTAACCAAAACTGGCCTCAATTTGGGGTATATACAACCCCTAACAAAAACTAGCCGTTGGGGCTGTTTTTCAGCCCTGGCGGCTGGCGGTCGACCGGCCCGGTCGACCGCCAACGGTCAAAAATTTGACCGTTGGAGCCTGCCGGTCGACCGCCCGGTCGACCGTGCCAATCCAGAGAGAAAATGCTCTCTGGCCGGTCGACCGCTCGGTCGACCGTCCAAGCTTACGGTCGAACGCCCCCACCTGAGAGTTAGGTACTTGCAGTCGGTCGACCGCTCGGTCGACCGGCCCAAGTGGCTGGCCAGCGTGCACATTTTGTGCACGTCGGTCGACCGACTCTGGGTCCGGTCGACCGGTCCGGTCAACCGCCAGAGCCTGGCAGGCAGCATTAAGGGACAGAAAACTTGGGTTTTTAATTCCTAAAAAATCCCATAAAAACTCTAAAAATTCATAAAAATAAGTTATGTATAATACATTGAAATACAAACTTGTGTGAAAATTTTCAACACAAATTTCAAACTTTTTGAACCATTTTTGTGTTATGAAATTTCGCCGAAAACCAAAGTCCGTATTTTTCAAAACTTGGATTTTTCAAATGGAAATCCGATTTTGTCCAAAACTCATCCAAATACAAAAACATGATATTGAAACAACTTTTAGGCATATAGTATATGGATATAATCCAATATACATATAAAGATATATATCAATGTTTTTGACTTTAAATACAAAAATACGTTTTGTTAAAACACAAAACTCCAAACACATGAATAGGCATATCAAAATAAGTTTGTCTAAGATATGAAGCATACATGTATATAGAACATATCTAATATACATTAAACCATGTAAACTTATTTTGAATCTATCTATTCATGGAAACAAGATCGGTTAAACCAAAAACCGAAAACCAAAACATGAAAACTAGAAACACGTGTGTGTGTTGTGAACTTGAGCATATCACACTATCTAGTCTTTACAAATGGATCTAAACCAAAAACTAAACTATGTACCGAGATCTTCTTGACGAACTCCGTCTTCAAGTCGACTCGATCCAAACCGTGATCCACCGAGCTTGACTCCAACGAGTGCTATATATGATCTTGATGCTCAGGCTCTTGAATCACCATGTGAGAAGCTCCAAAACATCTTTGTTGAAGCTAATCACCTACTAATATCTTGATTAGATATCTGAAACTAAACATCACAAGATTATTAGTAAACATAACTACATAAGTTAATCATCATCAAAACTAGAGTGGAAGGCCTCTGGGCCAACATGTTCCATCTACACTATCACAAACATTGTTCTCAATATGCATCACATCTAAATTGTGACGAAGTAATAAGCTCGCCAAGTATGGAAGGTCAAAGAAGATGCTGGTCAAAGAAGATGCTCCTCTTCTTCCAATTGCAGGGTAATGTTATTTTAGACTTAAGACTTTTAAACACTATCCCCGTTTTCGGCGCCTCTAACACGACCGGGTGGCTCGGGCTTACCTAATAGCAAGGATAGAATATCATTCATCGCAGATGGATAAATGTCTCCCTGAGATGTCGACTGAGAAAGACAGTCCTACAAAAAGATTGATAATCAACACTTGTCTAAGTTTCAAACTAGAGGAAATGATTATGACAATTTGTTGTAAACACTTAAATTTCATTTGCAATAGATTGATTGTCATCATTTATGTATGAACCGTCTTTTTTAATCCAAACTCTAACCAACAAGTCATGCCGGGGATCTGAGGAACAGATGAGTCATTCTCAACTGATCTCTAGGATATCTATTGTACAAAATATATACAAGATATAAGTAATAATTCACAAAAGGATATATAAATATTAAAAATCAACACAAAATATACTCTTATCAGTTCTTGTTCAAACAGAGCATATCCCTTACGAGATAGTGTGTGACGACAAATATTCAATTCCTAAATATTTTTATTCTTCTGACTTAAAACTTATTAAAAAACAATTATTAAGTAAGCATTAAAATTTCAAACATTAATCCAATTATATAATAGTTTTGTTGTCATACTATATTAACCTGAAAATATGTAGTAGTATGTTGAAATAAGAATCAATCCCAAACTTCATCCTCAATGAAATCATACTTTGAAGGGGAGTTTCTGTTTTACCTTCGTTTATGAACTCCCTTATCAACTTACTTTTTAAATTTCGTCTATATTTTCCTGCAGAAATTAGTAAACAATGTTTGTTTCCCTCATCCAATTTGAATACAATATGCAATATATCACAAAAAAATATTAATGCACTTAATAAACAATTGATATAGTTTATATAGACGATTAAATTATTTTAAATTTATTTACAGAAATATCATCCCAGATCTTGTACTTCAGCTTTTCAGAAATCTTGCGCCAATTAAGAATGTCAATAGAGACATAATGACGAGCCACACATCCAAGGTAACCCATCAATTATTTTATTAAATTTTCAATTTATTGATTCTTTTCATTGAACTCCACATAAATTTTCCTTCCTTGATTTCTTTCTAAGATGAGATCACCCATCTTAGTAATGCCTTGAATCCTTTTTTGTGGAACTTCCACTTTCACTGCTCCTTCAACTGCTATCTTCTGAATCCATATGCCTATTAAGAAACATAAACACAATTTGTTAGAATCTCATCAATAATATATGAAAGTAAGAAACAATAATTTTCATAAGTAAATAGATAAAAATATGCAAAATATTGATTAGATAAATATATAGATCTATACCTTTATTTTTTTCTATTTTTTATAACTTTTCTCCACCAATATTCTTTCAAAATAATCTTCTCGTATGTACAACTCATTGTTCTTGAATTTGTCATTCCAATCATCACCATCACTATTATCCTCTCTTGTTAATTCAACTAAGAAAGAGGGAATATCATCAATAATATCCTTAGTATTATTCATGTCATCAGAATCAGGTTTAATTTTTTGCTTTGTCGAGAAATAGTAGACCATTTTTTATCAGCAGGATTTGTGATGTAAAATATTTATTTTGCGTTGATTTCAATATGAATGTTTTCTCTTTGTGACCATCTTTGTTAAAATCCATTAGAATCAATCATATCTCACCGATCTTGATATCATTATTATTCTTCATCTACTTACACCGGAATATAGGAATACAAAACATGTTGTAATCTAATTCCCATATATCTTTGATCACCCCATAGTATGACATGTTTTCAAATACTGGTTTATTGTCTTTGGCGCTAGAAATATGCAATAATTGAGCCACTAAGGTCACCCCATTATTTTGTACAGTACAATTATTATCATATGCTACTGTGTAAAAATAATAATCGTTTGTAAGATAACCATTATAAGACAAGACGTCCGTGCGAGGCCCATGCATTAACCTTCTCAAAATTTCAGAAATACAATTTGATTTAGTTGTCAACTGATCAGCAACTCGATTTCGGAATTAATGAACGATTTATTGTATTCATCAATTACCTATTTCTCCCTCCTCGATTTAGTTAGATTGGTGTGCCTTATGCAGTTCATATGATCATTTATGTAAGGTTTTACTTCACCAGTGTTATTCAGGATATATCTATGTGCTTGACACAATAAGTCTTTACTGACAGAAATCACAATTTATCCAATTTTACTAAAGTCATCTATTACCTTAGTACAAACTCTCTTAGGAAGTCTTATAGTTTTAACATTTGATAAGTATTCATTACAAAATTCAATTACTTCTTCATATGTGTAACATTCAACAATGCAACTTTCGAGTCGATTTCAGTTCCTCTCATACCCTTTTAATATTTTCATGTATCGCTCAAATGGATAAATCAACTTTAAGAAGATCGACCAAATAGTTTAATCTCTCAGATCAAATGAACTGTTAGATGCACCATGATATCAAAAAATAATGGTCGAAAATATATCTCAAGTTGACACAGTGTAACCACAATATACTTTTGCAGCTCTTCCAGTTTTGTTGGGTCAATTACCTTACATATTGTATTGAAGAAAAAAACAAAATCAGGTAATGGTATAACGGACATGTTGTGGTAATATAGAATGTATAGTTACATGTAGCAACTGTTGCATCAATGCATGATAATCATGAGATTTCAAGGCAACTAGCTTTAGATCTTTCATTGAAACGAGATTTTGAATATTTGATGAGTAACCACTTGGCACCTTAATCTCAGAAAAGACACTGACATAAGTCTATCTTCTTCTTTCTAAATAAAGCACGACATGCTGAAAGTAAATATTTATTTTGTTCTTTCTACTCTGGTGTCAACTACTTGCGTATACCCATTTCAACCAAGTCCTTTCTAACTTTGACTCCATCCTTAATCTTACTGGGTATATTGAGTAATGTACCAATAATACTATCACATACATTCTTTTCAATATGCATGATATCAAGGTAATGTCTCACAAACAAAAATTTCCAATATGGGAGATAAAAAAATATTGACCTCTTCTTCCATACATTCTTTTCAACTGTAATTTTCTTCCCTTTTGTCATAGCTTTCTCTGAGATGGTTCACCATTGATATACCTCTTCACCGGTCAATGCGTTTGGAGCTCTTTCTTCTTTTGTAGATCAATTAAAAGCTTTTCGTAGCTTCCGATAACGACGGGACTTGGGCAAGAATCTCAAGAAATAAGGTATACTGTCTTTCTGTAATGCTTTAATTGGAGAGAAAATGTATCTTTTTCACATACAGGACATGCCTTGTGTCCTTTCATACTGTATGTTGACAAGTTTTCATATGCTGAAAAATCATTGATTGTCCAAAGTAATATAGTTTTGAGCTTGAAATTTTCTTGATAATATGTATCGAATACTTCAATACTTCCTTCATACATTATCTTTAAGTCTTCAAAAAAAGGTGTCAAATAAATATTTATATCATTTCCTGGGTGTCTGAGACCCTATATTAGTAATGGCAACATTATAAATTTCTGCTTCATGCACAACCAGCAAGGAAGATTGTAAATATTCAAAACAACTAGTCAAGTACTGTGTGTGCTACTCATGTTACTATGCGGGTTTATTCCATTGGATGAAAAACCTAGTCAGAGATTCCTTACATCACACCCAAAATCGAAAAACTTCAAATCTATATTTCATTGTGGAGAATCAGTCGAATGCCGAATCATATTATCAGAAATTCTCCCGTCTGAATGCCACATTAAACTCTTCACATGTTCTGCATTCCTAAATATGCGTTTAAATTTAGGTATTACTGAAAAATATCATAATACCTTAGTTGAAATTTTATTCTTATTTTTCTTATACTGATCTACTTTACAAACTGGACATCTCTTCAAACCTTTATAATTTTTTTGTATAAAATACAATCATTAGGGAAAGCATGTATCCTCTCGTAATTCATACGAATGGGCACAAGATCTTCTTGACATTGTGTTTACGATCTGAAAGTTCATTAACCTCAGGAAGCTTATCTTTTAAGAGATTGAATAAGGTCGTAAAACTTTTATCGCTCCACTCATTTTCTGTTTTCAAATTGTACAACCTCAACACTGCATATAATTTAGTGAATTTAGGACAACCAACATATGGTAGTTTTTCTGCATCATCTTTCAGGCTCTAAATAAAGTGTGGGCGATCTATAAAGTGCTTTTCTACATCTTGGATCATGTATTCTAATTTGTTACTCTCACTATAATCAATTTTTTCTCTTTCATCACATCTTCTATTATCTGAATTACTCAGTCTATTTCTTGCACTCTCACCATTCCTTATCCATCTTGTATAACTTTTTTTAATCCTATTAAAGAATAAATAGTTTCTTAATACTTCAATCGTAATATTCTCATGGCAACCACGTCTTATGCACGGATACTTAATACGATGGATTGTTGGTATGCTCAAACACCACACTTAATAAACACCATTCCAATATGCGGTACTTAACTTATTAACATCAATCCATTTTTGATCCATCGTAACCCAGTCTAGACATAAAAAAATAATATTATGAATTAACAACACATCAAAAATAAATTGAATTAACAACATCATATATCATGTAAAAAGTAAGGTTAATTTACCACCAACACACACACAAGCACATCAAGCATAGCACACCACTACCATCACCACACACACACACAACACATTAAGCATAATACACATGCACACACACCAAGCATGGCACACCACCATAACACACACGCCAATCAAGCATGACACACCCCACCACCACCTCCACCATAACACCCACACGCACAAGCACACATAACCACCATCACCACGCATGCACGCACATCCACCACGCATGCACGCACATCCACCACCCCCCCCCACCACCACACGCACGCACGCACGCACGCAAACACACACACAAAACATATCAAGCATAACACACGCACCCCCAAGCAAGGAACACCACCACCACATTACACATATGCACACACGTATATCAAGCATGACACACCCCACCCCCACCACCATGCACACACACACATCAAGCACAGACAACCAAACCCCCCCCCCCTCCTTCCCAACACCACCACCACTACCCATAAACATGATACACACACACCCCCAAAACATGGCACACACAGTACCGACACGCGTGCGCGCGCACACACATCAAGCATAACACACACGCACAATCAAGCATGGCACACTACCACCACCACACCACCACCACTACCACACACACACACATCAAGTAAGACACATCCCACCACAACCACACACGCACATGCACACGCACATTAAGCAAACTCAACAACCCCCTCCTTCCTCATCACGACCAACACAACCAGACACACAAGCACCCCACTACCACCATCACACACACGCACATCAAGCACTCACAACACACACACACGCCCCATCACCAATACCACCACACAACCACACACACACACACACACACACACACAAACACCCGACCACTACCACAACAACACACAAACATAAAAAAATAAATATAAAATTAACCCAAATCCCCTGTGCAAAAAATAAAAATAGAAATAGAAATATTGCAAAATTTTTAAATTATTCTACTGCAATCAAAACTAATCAAGAAATTAACCCAAATCATTTATAGTGACAAAATTGGCAAAGAAAGAGAGAGCAAGAGAGAGAGAGAGAGAGAGAGAGAGAGAGATTACCTTTAACAAGAACAATCCCTAATGACAACTTCAATCACGGTCGAGAACAGATCCGCCACAACTGCAAGCAGGGAGTGATCTAACAGGAGCAGATCATTTAGAAGACGGAAAGAAATTGATTAAATTAAAGAGAAATTAGAAAACTTACCCTTCAGGGAACAAACCGTGGAGATGTTCATGAGGCTGCTCATCACAGAAAGGCTTGAGGGGATTAGAGCACATGGAGGAGGACAGGCGAGAGAGAGTGAGAGAGAGAGACGAGAGAGGCAGCGAGAAAGAGTGAGAGAGACAGACAAGAGAGATGAGAGAGAGGGGCTCGGGGGGGGGGGAGAGAAAGAGTTAGGGTTATGACAAGGGGATGTTGTGGGCACGCATTTCGAAATAACTTTTAACATCGATTTGTTAAAGAACCACATTAAATATTAAGATTACACATTAGTTCTAAACAAAACTGACATGGATTCTTTTACTTTCCTGTGGGTACATTTCAAAAAAACTTTACACATCGGTTTGTTAAAGAATCGACGTTAAATATAAAGATTCGACGTCAGTTCTGAACAGAACCGGCGTGTAATAGTTTTACTTCTTCCGCCACCAACTCTTATACTCCATATATTTTCAATATTACCACTACATGTTTATACACGCCGGTGCTATATTCAATCGACGTGAAAAGGGTGACGTGAAAACCCAAATCTGTACTAGTGAGAAAGGAGGGTTGAGAATGTTACAATGGGAAAGGCTTAATTTGAAAAACCCACAATGAATCTTTTTCTTATTTTTAAAAAATGAAAAATTACAACATTTCCATGATAATTTTATTAAAATAGAGGTCGTTATGAAAGTTAATGATAATTTCTTGTATTTTTGAAAACTTTTGATAGTTTTATGAAATCAAATGAAGGTTCCTAATAGTTTTCTGAAATTAAGCCCGTAGAAAACCATCTGCTCGCTAAGACAAAGACTCAAAGGTGAATGTTGACGGATGCATCGAGAGGCAATCATAGTCGAGAGGCTTCACATTGAAATACCTAGAAGGAGCAAAGGAAATTGTAGATAGACAAAGTGCATAACCCATATTTTTGCCATGCACGTGACCAAGGCACACGACCGGCGGTACGCAGAGAGATCATCGAGTGGCCCCAAAATTTAACTGCGTATAAAAGAATTTGTCAACAGAGAACAATATCATATAACAAAGTTCTGTAATTAAACATGTAGACTATGTTTATCTCATGATCTGAAAAATATATGTTAAAAAATAGTAATATATAATTGGTGAAACTCTCATAATATAATCATGCATGCGGGTAGATGTAAAGCGTGTGATGCACTCTACAATTTGTGTAGAGATAGCGTTTAGGTCTTTATAATTAGCCAATCCAGCACTAGCAGCTTGGCCAACTGGTAACGCCCCTCTTTCTTGAGAGGAAGGTATTAAATTTAATCTCACTAGTTGTCTGACGGATTTAACTTGAATAATTAGTGAGGAGTGTGTGTATAGCTGGAGGTGACATCCATCCTCTTAATAAAAAAAAAAGAAAAAGGCCAATCCCAGCATACAAACTTGAAGGAGGTTCTGATAAAATTTATGATCGATCATACTTAAAGAATTAATACTCGACTGATATTTATAGTTCATGGGCACTTACATATTTGAATTTTTCCTTCACGTAGTTGAGTACGTGTGGGCCTGTACCAGCATCAATCGCAGAGGCCAGTTTCCTCTCCGGCCAT
Organism: Agave tequilana; assembly: GCA_038442645.1. NCBI lineage: Eukaryota > Viridiplantae > Streptophyta > Magnoliopsida > Asparagales > Asparagaceae > Agave > Agave tequilana. The sequence goes on along the minus strand of JAVJIF010002449.1, from coordinate 153,044 downwards.
GGTGGATCTCGCCAAAATCCGGAGCATGTTGATGATGGACCCTGTCGCCTGCTCACTGTATGAGGCTTTGATAAACAAGGGTCGTCCTCTTAAATAGCATTTGAAGTTTCTCTAAATTTGACTCTTGTTTAAAGTTGAGGTGTTGAAAGAGGCTGACAAGTGGAATGGGTATAGTTTCCACCTTTTAATCCCAGCCTTACATTTACACACAGACCGCCCTGATTCACCTAAAATTAGAAGTGCCCCAATCAACGGCTGTCCTCGTCAAGATACGTCAACCCAGTCAGCCTTCGGGGGGGGGGGGGGGGGGGGGGGCAAAAAATTAAAGCTTAAGATTGGTACTCGAAGATATCTTAGAATACAAGATACCTTCACGTCTTGTTTTGTGATCCATTTCTTCTTCTTTATGTGTTACTAGATTTCTATGCGCATGCGTGTAAGAAAATCTTTTATCTTTTGAAGATATTATAATCCTCATGATAATTGTATTTAGAATGCTACCAAATAAAATGTCCTAAAACTTTGCTTTTGTTATGAAACGTGGCCCCCTACTTTTATTATGCACCATTAATGAGTTTACTATGCGCTGATGCAAGCGATGACGCAAGCGTGCATAGTGACTGCATAGTACCCCAAAGTTTTTCTATAAATAAGCCCTTCCTGATTCATTTCAATGTACATACTTTAGAAATAAATAAGAATTCCTACTTCTACTCTGTCTCTAGAATTCTCTGTTTTGGTGTTATATTTCTCGGAGTTTTACAATACGTTATCAGCACGATCACTCTAGTTCTGTACCAAGCCTCTACCTCCGTCAGCTCAGGGAAAAAGTTCTACCACACAAGTCTCTGCCTCCATTAGCTTAAGATAAAAGTCTTACCACGAGCCTCTGCTTCCATTGCTCAAAGAAAAGTCCTATCACAAGTCTCAGCCTCTACCTCTACAATCAAAAGGTAAAATTGGCAAGTTATTATACTTATAATATTCGTATAACACCACTACTATAATGAAAGGAGACTCTGTCACCTATTTATAGAAATGTGATGTGATTACGAAAGACTGTATTATTATACTAATTATGTTCATATAACACCACTACTATAATGAAAGGAGGCTCTGTCACCTATTCATAGTAAAGTGATGTGATTATGATATCTTTACTAACCTCTAATTTGATGCTTGCGTGGATTAAACCCCAAGCTACTAATATTGTATATTTTATTATTCTGTTATTTATATCTGTATAAACACCCACTGAAAGGTTTACCGAGTAGCGTGGTGTGACAATTTTATTTCAATAATTATTATTTTATTAATTATGTCTGCAAAACACCCACCAAGTAGAGTGGTGTGCCTATATTGTATCTCATAAATATATGTAGTACAATGCATTTATTTTATCATTTCCTTAATTACAATATTTTATATAAAATCCAAATTGCTTTTCTCTCTCTCCCAACGACTATAAACCCCAACGGCTATAAAACGGCCAGTTTTCACCCTATAAATTGGTGAATTCTAAACCACTTCTAAATCACATAACTCACTTCTCAATCTCTCTTCATTCTCAAAATTTTTCATCATCTCCAGAAGCTTTGTGTTCGAGTTTTTCGCAAGATGCTTAGCCTATTTTTGAAGTTTATTATTGCCGTCATCATCATCAATACTTCTATCATTTTTCTTGGAGATATTGATCCAAGTGAATTTTACCTGTACCTTTTAATTTTAAAGTTCACCTTCCCTCTTTTGATTGTAGCTATTTGATTGACATGTAAGTTTTTCTTTTTATTGAGAAATAAAATGTTGTGATTCTAATTATTTTTATATTTTGTTATAGTTATCACCATATCAAACTTTACAAAGTTTGAGTTCATTCCACTTGATATCACTGGAAGGAATTATATGTCTTGGGTTATTGATATTGAGATGCATCTCGAGTCAATGGATCTCACTGAAACTATTAAAGAAATAAATTCTACGTCGTCGCAAGATAAGGCAAAGGCGACGATCTTTATCCGCAGACATCTTGACAAAAGTTTAAAATGTGAATATCTCACTGTAAGAGACCCAAGTGTCTTATGAAAAAATCTCAAAGAAAGATTTGATCATCAAAAGGAAGTTGTGCTCCCTGCCTCCCGTGATGAATGGAATGCTTTGCGCTTTCAAGATTTTAAGAAAGTTAGCGATTATAACTCTGCAATGTTCAGAATAGTATCCCAATTAAAATTCTGTGGAGTAGATATCACAGATGAAGAAATATTGGAGAAGACTTACTCCACATTTCATGCATCTAATATAACACTACAACAACAATATAGGTTGCGTGGTTTTAAAAAATATTCTGAACTAATTTCATCTCTTCTTGTGGCAGAGAAAAATAATGAACTTTTGATCAAAAATCATCAGTCTCGTCCTACTGGTTCAGCAGCATTTCCAGAAGCAAATGCTGTATTTTCTAAAAATTATGGACGAGGATATAATTATGGTCGTGGCCGTGGGTCGTGGCCGTGGACGTGGCCGTGGCCGTGGACGCGGTCGAAGTGGTCTTTACAACCCTTCACAGAATAACGTGATCCACAAGAAGCATCATATAGAAAGACATGATAAAGGAAAAGATGTTCGTGAAAGTTCTCTTTGGAATCCTGAAGATTCCTGTTATAAATGTGGCTCCAAAAGACACTGGTCTCGAGTGTGCCGAACGCCGGAGCACCTTTGTAAACTTTACAAGGCATCCTTGAAAGGAAAAGAGAAAGAAGTGAATTTCACTGAACATGATGATCCTATGGATGATTCAACTCATCTTGATGCTTCAGATTTTACTGATGATTTTGTTGATCTTCCAACCCATCATGACACTGGTGATAATTAGACATATGATTGTATTATCATATTTTATTATTTGTAATTTTCAAATTTATCTATGAATGAAATATTTCACTTATAATAATATGTTTCAAATTTTATTTTCACCAAATTATTTATTTTGCATGAAGCTTGATATGGATTATTTTAATGATGAAGTCAAGACCAAAACTGGAGAGATTTGCATACCGGATAGTGGTACAACACATACTATTCTCAAACATAAAAGGTACTTCTCTGATTTAAAACCAACAAAGGCAATCATCAATACAATATCAGGTCCTGTAGACTTGATTGAAGGGACTGGTAAAGCCAACTTTATATTGCCAAATGGAACAAAGTTTTTCATAAAAGATGCTTTGTTTTCACCAAAATTCAAAAGAAATTTGTTGAGTTTTAATGATATATATCTTCATGGATATGATACTCAGTCTGCAACTGAAAGAAATATGAAGTATATGTATCTTACTACTTATGTATCAGGAAAGAAGTACATATTAGAAAAACTATCAAAGCTTTCCTCAGGATTGCATTACACATATATAAATGTGATAGAGTCACATATGATAGTTAAAGAAGATACAGAGACATTAACTCTGTGGCATGATCGTTTAGGTCATCCTGGTTCAATGATGATGCGAAGAATTATTGAGAATTTATATAGACATACATTAAAGAGCCAGAAGATCCTTCAAGCTAGTAAAATTTCATGTGAGGCTTGTTCTCTAGGAAAATTAATCATGAGACCATCACCATCTAAAATAAAAACAGAATCACCTACATTTCTTGAACGTATCCAAGGTGATATCTGTGGGCCTATACACTCACTGTGTGGACCATTTCGATATTTTATGGTATTGATAGATGCCTCTAGTAGATGGTCACACGTTTGTTTATTGTCAACTCGCAATGTGGCATTTGCGAGATTTCTTCCTCAGATAATTAGATTACGAGAACAATTTCCTGATTATACAATCAAGAAAGTTAGACTTGACAATGCTGGTGAGTTTACGTCTCAGGCTTTTAATGATTATTGTATGTCAATTGGAATAGTTGTTGAACATCCTGTTGCCCATGTATATACACAAAATGGTTTGGCTGAGTCACTGATTAAGCGCCTCCAGCTTATTGCTAGACCATTAATAATGAGAACAAAACTTCCTATTTCTGTATGGGGTCATGCAGTTTTACATGCTGCAGCATTAATTCGCATCAGACCAAGTGCATATCATGAGTACTCCCCTCCACAATTAGCATTTGGTCAAGAACCAAATATTTCCCATCTTAGAATTTTTGGTTGTGCGGTTTATGTACCGATTGCTCCACCACAACGTACAAAGATGGGTCCTCAAAGAAGACTGGGAATATACGTCGGCTATGAATCTCCTTCTATTATAAGATATCTTGAGCCTAAAACCAATGATGTTTTTACGGCTCGGTTTGCCGATTGCCACTTCAATGAGGCAATTTTCCCAGCATTAGGGGGAGAAAAGAAACAGTTGGAAAAGGAGATTACATAGAGTGAACCATCCTTATTGCATCTTGATCCTCATACAAAACAATGTGAGACAGAAGTGCAAAAGATTATGCATTTATAAGAAATAGCAAATCAATTACCAGATGCGTTCACCGATACGAAAAGAGTGACTAAATCATATATACTAGCTATAAATACTCCTGCTCGGATTGAAATCCCAAAAGGACAATCCGAGAATGAAGTCACTAATGAGTCTAAGACACGCCTGAAACGTGGTAACCAATCGGTTCCAAAGATAAAAAATCCTCGAAAAAGAAAAGGAGCAGATAAGCACGATGACCCCAATGTGCAAGAATGTGTTCCAGAAGAAACACAAAATAAGACAAATCAAGAGATGAAAAATCTTGAAGATATAGAAAATCATGAGATCTCTATCGATTATGTCAATACAGGAGGATTATGGAATCGCAATGAGATTGAGAATATTGATGAAATATTTTCCTATTCCGTAGCATGTGATATTGTTAACGAAAGTGAGGATCCTGAACCAAGATCCGTCACTAAATGTCAAAATAGACATGATTGGATAAAATGGAAAGACGCTATACAGGCTGAATTGAATTCGCTTAATAAGCGTAAAGTATTTGAACCTATTATCTCACGCCTGAAGCCGTGAGGCCAGTAGGATACAAATGGGTCTTTGTGCGAAAACGCAACGAGAAAAATGAGATTGTGAGGTATAAAGCTCGACTTGTTGCTCAAGGTTTTTCGCAAAGACCTGAAATTGATTATGAAGAAACGTATTCTTCAGTAATGGATGCAATTACGTTTAGATATTTAATCAGCCTAGCAGTTTCTAAAAATTTAGAAATGCATCTTATGGATGTTGTTACAGCTTATTTATATGGGTCGCTTGATAGCGATATTTATATGAAAATCCCTGAAGGATTTAAAATGCCTGAAGCATTAAGTTCAAAACCAAAGAATTATATTCGATCAAATTACAAAGATCGTTATATGGGTTAAAACAATCAGGGCGCATGTGGTATAATCGCTTAGGCGAGTATTTGTTAAAAGAAGGATATGTGAATAATCCTATATGCCCATGTGTTTTTATAAAGAAAACAACATCCGGATTCATTATCATTGCTGTATATGTTGATGATTTAAATATCATTGGGACTCATAAAGAAGTCATAGAAGCAATGATATATTTAAAGAATGAATTTGAAATGAAAGACCTTGGAAAAATCAAATATTGTATTGGTTTACAGATTGAGCACTTGCAAAGTGGGATACTTTTGCATCAATCAAATTATACTGAAAAGGTCTTGAAACGCTTTAACATGGATAAGCAAATCCTTTAAGCACTCCAATGGTTGTTAGATCATTGAATGTGAAAAAGGATCCATTTCGCCCTCACGAAGATAATGAAGAGGTTCTTGGTCCTGAAGTACCAAACCTAAGTGCAATTGGAGCTCTTATGTATCTGGCTAATTGTACCCGACCAGATATAGCATTTGCTACTAACTTATTAGCAAGATTTAGCTCATCTCCTACACGGAGACATTGGAATGGTATTAAACATGTTTTCATTATCTTCGAGGAATAACTAATTTTGGTTTGTTTTATTCTAAAGAATCAAAACAAGAAATAACTAGTTATGCAGATGCAGGTTACTTGTCAGATCCATATAAAGTCAGGTCTCAAACAAGATATGTGTTCACATGTGGAGGTGTAGCGATCTCTTGGCGTTCACAAAAGCAGACACTTATTTCCACTTCTTCTAATCATGCTGAAGTCATAGCACTCCATGAAGCAAGTCGAGAATGTGTATGGCTAAGGTCTGTAACTCAACACATCCAAGAAACTTGTGGATTACCAGTCAACAGAGATCCAACAGTACTGTTTGAAGACAATACTGCATGCGTCGCTCAAATGAAGGAAGGATTCATCAAAAGTGACCGTACCAAGCATATACCCCCGAAGTTCTTCTCATTCAGCCAAGAGCTTGAAAAGAATAAGAAAATTAATATTCAGTATATCCGATCAAGTGGTAATGTGGCAGATCTCTTTACAAAGGCACTTCCCCCTACAACTCTCAGAAAGCTTATTCATGATATTGGGATGCGTCATATGCGAGACTTATGAAGAACTACTTATGTCAACTTGAGGGGGAGCTTACATGACTGCACTCTTTTTCCCTTACTATGGTTTTATCCCACCGGGTTTTCCTGGTAAGGTTTTTAACGAGGCAGTATAGAACACGTATACAGAGATGATGTACTCTTTTTCCCTTCGCTATGGTTTTGTCCCACTGGGTTTCCTAGTAAGGTTTTTAATGAGACATGTAAGGTTGACAGCCAAGGGGGAGTGTTATGAAACGTGGCTGCCTACCTTGACTATGCACCATTAATGAGTTTACTATGCGCTGATGCAAGCGATGACGCAAGCGTGCATAGTGACTGCATAGTACCCCAAAGTTTTTCTATAAATAGGCCCTTCCTGATTCATTTTAATGTACACACTTCAGAAATTAATAAGAATTCTTACTTCTACTCTGTCTTTAGAATTCTTTGTTTTGGTGTTATATTTCTCGGAGTTTTACAACAGCTTTATATAACTCTTAAAATTGGAGAGAGTCGAGAGACCATGTAAACAAGGCTTTTTCTCGTAAATTAAGAAAATATTCCTACTATTTAGAAGTCATTGCAAAGAAACCTGACTATTTTTTGAAAAACAAATAATAATAATTTTCATGGCTTATTGACAACAAGTCCTTGGAAATTACAGTTTGAAAAAGTTATTAAGATATTCATTTAATCAGGACATGTCATAAATATTAAATTAAACTAAATAATAATGAGGAATATTCCATTATATTTTTTAATATATCCTTTAATTACAAATTAAAAATTATATTAATGTGCTTCCCCTCAAAAACATTATATTAAAATTTTAATTTTTATATAAATTTTTATTTTTATTTTATGTGCATTTGAACAAGCCATAAAATCTACATCTTTAAATATTGACACTCTTATAAAAAAATGAAAGCGCAATTTCAATGGAAGATTTAGTAATTCTGCAAAACATTATATTCTTAGACATAGCACCGTTGACCTAGAAGATAGCTTGACCTGGCAGACAATTCAATTACAATAGTAAGTTCATAATGAGTTTTCTATATAATAATAAAAATGATTTGTATCACTATGTTATAACCCTCATAGATATTAACTTAATTTCATGAAATGTGCGGGCATAATTATACTACATTTTTTATGACAAGAGACAAGAAAAGCTTATGAGATGAGAGATTGATGCAGGATGCATGGTTCTGAAAAAATATGAAAAATATGTACATGTAACTGTACATGTATATATAATATCCTCAATTTTATATCATACTGCAAAACCCTTCAGTCACAAGAGATATTCACTTGACCTGACAACAAATAAAAATATTGTATAAACTGTTACAAAAGATAAATTTCATTATATACGTGCAAACTTACTACATGTCCTCATTAAATAATTTCATAGAAAAATATACTTCTTACTAATGATAAATAGTTTCTACGTTAATATTAAGTTTCTCATGCAAGAAAAACAATGACATATTAGTTTTCCCATGTGGCGTTCAATAAGTATGGTGAAATCATCAACAAAAATATGCTGATGACATAATTAAACATAGCTTATATGAAGTGTCAGAAATTTTGTTACTTTTTTTCAACATGTTATAATATTGGTGCCAAGACCTGGCTTCAATTTCTTAGAGAAGTATTAGATCCAAGCATAAGTGTTTAGTAACAAAACCCTTATTTTTAAGATATTTTTTCTAATCAAATCAAATATATTAAGAATGATCCAAAGGAAAATATCCTAAAGTTATGTATGTATAACTAGAAAACTTGGAGAGGTCATGTAGACAAGGTTATATCTGCTATATACTATTGTTATTATTATTATTGATTGAGAAAAAGAGAAGCTAAATTAAAAAACAAATCCAATCGTAATAAGAATGACATATTAGGCCAATGTTATAGTAATCTCTCATTGTTGATCGATAAAAAGAATCTTCATTAGAAAGGGCTTCCAAATCAAACCACTCATAATGAGAAAAGAAGAATCTTAATTAAAATATACTATCATGCAATCACTAATTCAAAAAGTTTCCTTTCAGCAATGTTCTATTCTAAGTCATTGAAACCTATCAGAACTTAAATTCTCATATAATTCTCCTCCATATAATCCTATAAGACACTTTTTTCCTCACCTGAGGATAAACTAGATTACTGCTTTGTTGTGATTTTAGGGGAGGACGCCCCCACGATCGGATCGACTAGGGCGGCGCAGCGGATATGAAGCACAGGATCTATTAGATAACTTGAAGAAGAGAAGATGACGATATTCCATAGTAGATAGAAGGCTAACACACAATATAAGTGTTCCACTGATCAAACAGATCATGTGTACGTCCACGGGAGGAGGGCGAGAAACTTTATTAAAATGTGGGGGATAAGAATTACTGACACCTCATGCTGAAAAGTTACAAAATCTTGATGGCCGCCAAGAACAGCGAACCCTTGTGGCTAAACTTCTCTTACGAATTCTCACCTAGATGAATTGCACCCTTAGGAATTACAAATTCATAGGATTCTCCTGAAATACATTGAAGGCCACCCCTAAGGGGTTATTTATAGGACTCTCCTAGTCCTAAACAAACTCTTTCAATCAGAATAAAGAAAACTTGAATCCAAAAAATACCTTCAATCAGAATAAAGAAAACTTGAATCCAATTCGGACTCAAAACAGATTCAAAAAAGAAAACTATCAAATCTGACATTAATCAACCTTCACGACGTATTCACGTTATAATCCTAACACACTTGTGGTGGAACAAAGCGACGAAATGGAAAGTGGGGAGAGGATGAGGAAGAAGAAGTAGGAAGATCAGAGAGGGAGAGGGAGAGGGACAGCGACAAGGACAGGGAAGAGAGGACAGAGGAGGGGGAGGCGGGGAGAGGGGGGAGGCGGGGAGAGAGCCGCTCAGTTCTCTATGGCTTTCTCTTTTAGAGAACCGACGGACGGACAAAGTGTAAGAAAGAGTTACGGGAGAAACCTCACATCGCTTGGTTTGATAAAAACTTGAAATTAGAAAAGAAAAATAGATTCAAGTAAAAGAAGAAAATATACAAAAGAAAAGAGTGTAGGAAGAGAGAGGGAGGAAGTCGACAACGAGGACGCCAAGGCAAAGGAACAGCAGCAGCAGACACCGGTCGACCGGGCGGTCGACCGGTGTACACCAACATGCACAGGCCATTGCGGTCGACCGCCCAGTCGACCGCAGAAGGAGCTAGTCGACGCCCGGCGGTCCGACTGACATGGCCTAACTCTCGGTTGGGCACGGTCGACCGGCACGGTCGACCGGACTGGGTCGGTCAACCGGTCGGTCGACCGACAGACGGATCTGGGCTGATTCGAAAAAGTGTTCTGAATTGGAAACGAGTTCAATTCAGAATCCGATTGCTCTAGGGTTCCTTGGGTATAAATAGAGGGGCAGGGCCCTCTTCTATTGTAATGCTTGCAATTGTACTGATTATCAAATCAATAAATAAATCTCTCTTGCCCCGAGGACGTAGGCAAAATGGCCGAACCTCGTTAAATCTTGTGTTTGATTTTCTTCCATTGTTTTATTGTTCTCGCTGTTGGTATTTCTTCTCTATTGCATCTGGGTTCCTCAAAGTGTTTGTTGATCTGCGCACAATAAGTGGTATCAGAGCATCCCAGGTTCGTCGTGGGATCATCTGGTGATTCTAAGGGCATCTGTTGCTGATTGGCAGAGATCGTGTGTCGATCTCGGATCAGCGTTGGGACTATTTTGTGAGATCGTGTGTCGATCTCAGAACAACGTGCTCAAGGAATCAATTCAAGGAGTAGATCTATTCAGAAACTCATCTAGGGTTTCGTGAGGAGGTAAAGATCCGATTTATCAAATTTGTTTTATCTAACTCTGTTTGTTTTCGCATTACATTGAGTATTTAGTCAAGGAGATGGCTGAAGAAAGTACATCGGTGAGAACCATGAATTCGCATCCGAGGATTGATGTGGTGAAATTCAATGGCACGAACAACTTTGGTATGTGGAGGTGCAAGGTGATGGATGCACTGACGGCATCAAATCTCGAAGACACTCTATGATTGGAGAAGAAACGAAACACAACCACTGAAGAAGATTGGGATAAGATGAACCGATCAGCGTGTGGCTTAATCAGATCGTGTCTAACACAAGACATCAAATATCTTGTGTTACACGAAACATCTGCGAGCCAGTTGTGGGAGATCCTAGAGAGAAAGTATCTGACTAAAAGCATTGAATCCAGACTACAGCTGAAGAGTAAGCTGTATGGTTTTCAGATGAAGAAATGATGCTCCGTTAATGAACACTTAAATCGATACACAAATCTTCTTACGGATTTAGTTAATGTGAATGTGGAGGTCATTGAAGAAGATAAAGCGGTAATTCTCTTGAACTCTCTTCCTGCAGAGGAGTATGAGACTTTTACTTTAACTTTCATAAATGGTAGACAATCCCTTAACTATCATGAAGTGTCGTCTGCTCTGGTTAATTATGAGACGAGGAGAAAAGAAAGACAGTCTTCTCAGGCAAGCACATCAGCAGATGCACTAGCAGTAAGAGGCAGAGGTTCATACAGGAAGGGCAAAGGTGATCGAGGGAGATCAAAGTCCATGCCAGGTTATAGAGATCTGAAGAAGAACCAGTGTGCCTTCTAGAAAGAATTAGGGCACTGAAAAGCTGACTGTCCAAAAGCCAAAGGGAAGAAGAAGGAGTCAAAGACTGAGGCAAACCTTGCAAAAGTGGTCAGTACTCAAGTAAGTACCTCACAGGCAGGTGAATCAGACTCGGACTCATCGGTATTCTCGTCTCTGTCACTACTCATATCATTGGCTACTCAGGAGAAAATGAGTGGATATTGGATACTGGTGCTACATACCATGTGTGCCCGAATAGGGATTGATTTTCTAGTTTTGAGAAGCTAGAGGGATGTTTAGTTGTTATGGGCGACGATCATCCATGTACCATGGAAGGTGTAGGAACAATCCAGATCAAGATGTTCGATGGATGATACGAGAACTGAAGGAAGTGAGGTATGTACCTCAACTGAAGAGAAACCTTATCTCTGTTGGAGCTTTAGAGACATTGGTTGTGGTATCAATAAAGGATGGAGTCCTCAAGATGATCAAAGATTCGATGGTGGTGTGAAGGGCGTTCACCAGAACAATCTTTACTACTTGAAGGGTAGTACTGTTACAGGACAAGTGGCTACTTCTACTGATTTAGATGAAGACTCAACCAGGCTATGACATATGAGGCTAGGACACAAGATGAAAAGTCTTTGCAAACTCTTGCAAGACAAGGATTATTGAAAGGTGCCGGAACCTGCAAGCTGGAATTTTGTGAACATTGCGTCATCAGAAAGAAGACCAAGGTGAATTCGACACAACAACTCATTGCACCAAGGGATTCTGGATTATGTTCACACTGATGTTTGGGGACCTACCAAGACTGCATCAATTGGAGGTAACTACTACTTGTGACTTTCATTGATGATTATTTTAGGCGATGTTGGGTATATACCATGAAGCACAAAGGGGAAGTCTTAGAATTATTTGTGAAGTGGAAAAAGAATTTGGAGAGAAGTACTGGAAGGAAAATCAAGGTCCTCCGTTCAGATAATGGAGGGGAATATAAGTCAGATCCTTTCCTTAAGCTATGTCTTGATGAGGGCATAGAAATGCACTTTACAGTGAGGGAAACACCGCAACAGAACGGGGTAGCAGAAAGGATGAACAGGACTTTACTAGAGAAGGTCCGTTGTATGTTATCTAATGCTAGTTTAGCGAAGAATTTTCGGGCTGAGGCTTTAGCATACGCTTGCTATCTTGTTAACAGGTTGCTTTCGTCTGCGATAGGAGGGAAAACTCCTCTAGAGTTTGGTCGGGAAAAACTGATTCTGATTATGATTTGCTAAAGGTATTGGTTGTCCAGCCTATTATCATGTTAAAGAAGATAAGCTAGACCCAAGAGCAAAGAAGGGCTTGCTCGTCGGCTTCAAGAAGGGAAATAAAGGATTTAAGATCTGGGATCCTACGGACAGGAAGTTTATTTTCAGCAGAGATGTCACATTTGATGAGGCTTCAATGTTGAAGCCTAAGATTTCTCAGCAGGTGGAGATTATCAAGACCAAAGAAGTATCGCAGCGGGTGGAGAATGATGCTAATCCACTATCTCTAGAAAGTTCAACATCTTGAGGATCATGCCTAGGGTGACACAAGGTAATGATCAAGTAGCAGAAGTAGAGGCTGATGTTGATGAGGATCAAGAACAGATCATGGGTGATGTTCCTGATTCTAGTGCAGTTAGAAGACCAAGAAGAAACACGCGTAAACCAGGTTGGCTCACTATAGATATGCTTGTTGCTTATGCACTTTCGGTCGTTGAAGAGGTTATCCCGTCCACCTATAGAGAAGCTGAAATCAGTCCAGAGTCGAAGATGTGGAAAGATTCCATGGAAGAATAGATGAAGTCTCTATATAAGAACGACACTTGGGAACTCACAAGGTTGCCCAAAGGAAAGAAGACAATTGGCTGTAAGTGGGTGTACGCAAAGAAGCAGGGATCTCTCAAAGAAGATATGGTGCGCTACAAAGCCAGGTTGGTAATAAAAGGCTATGCATAAAGAGAAGGAATTGATTACAATGAGGTATTTTCTCCTATTGTAAAGCATTCTTCAATTCGCATCTTATTGGCTCTAGTAGCACAATACGAGTTGGACCTGATCAACTCGATGTAAAGACCGCCTTTCTCCATGGCGATCTGGATGAGGAGATCTATATGTCTCAGCCGACAGGATTCAAGACTGCAGGAAAAGAAGACATGGTGTGCAAGCTGAAGAAATCGTTGTATGGGTTAAAACAGTCTCCTAGACAATGGTATAAGCGTTTCGACAGCTTCATCAGAGGAAAGAGGTACACACGTAGCCATTATGATCCATGTGTGTATTACAATAAACTACCTACAGGAGAGTATATCTATTTACTATTATATGTAGATGATATGCTTATTGCTTCAAACTCTAGATCTGCAATTGATACACTGAAAAGAGACTTATCTTCTGAGTTTGAGATGAAGGATCTTGGTGAAGTAAAGAAGGTGCTAGGCATGAAAATCACACGAGACCGAAGGAGTGGTAAGGTGAGCTTGACACAGAAGGGGTATTTGAAAAAGGTACTTCAGAGGTTCAATATCGACAAGGGTATGAAATCTGTAAGTACACCACTGGCTCCTCATTTCAAGTTATCTGCCACTATATCTCTAAAAACTGTTGAAGAACGTGAGTACATGACTCGCGTTCCATATGCTAGCGCAGTTGGCAGTCTGATGTATGCTATGGTGTGTACACGACCAGATTTGTCACATGCTGTCTCCATGGTCAGTAAGTATATGCATGATCCTGGACAGGGTCATTGGGAGGCAGTGAAGTGGACTCTACGGTACATTAAAGGTACCATAGATGTTGGTTTGGTATTTGAGAAGGATTCCACAGGGAAGCAGGACTGTATCGGATATGTTGATTCCGATTATGCTGGTGACCTCGACAGACGCCGGTCCACAACGGGGTATGTATTTACATTATCTCAAGCACCGGTTAGTTGGCGCTCAATTCTACACTCTACCGTTGCATTGTCTACTACAGAGGCCGAGTACATCGCCATGACGGAGGCTATGAAGGAGACAATTTGACTTCAATGATTGCTTGATGACTTGGGGATTGATCAAGATCTACTGAAGATTAATTGTGATAGTATGAGTGCTATTTATTTAGCTAAGAACCAGGTATATCATGCACGGACGAAGCACATCGATGTCAGGTTTCACTTTATTCGGGAGATTCTGGATGATGGTGATATTGAGTTACTAAAGATTCACACAACGGAGAATCCCGCCGATATGCTTACCAAGGTGATGTCTGGAGTAAAGTTTACACATTATAAAGTATTGCTCCATATCCTTCATGTTGACTGAGCTTGGTGAAACTCCTTTGGATGAACTACGGATGGCTTGATCCCTTGGGCAGGGTACGTAGGCAACCACACTAGTGCAGCCACTTTCGAGTCGACAGGTCTTATGTTTGCAGTTCGGCTCAGATTAAGAAATATTCACCGAGGTGGAGAATTGTAGGAAGAGAGAGGGAGGAAGTCGATAACGAGGAAGCCAAGGCAAAGGAACAGCAGCAGCAGACATCGGTCGACCGGGCGGTCGACCGGTGTGCACCAACATGCACAGGCCATTGCGGTCGACCGCAGAAGGAGCCGGTCGACCGCCTGGTCGACCGACTGACATGGCCTAACTCTCGGTTGGGCACGGTCGACCGGCACAGTCGACCGGGACTTGGGTTGGTCGACCGGCCGGTCGACCGACAGACGGATCTGGGCTGAATTCGGAAAGTGTTCTGAATTGGAAACAAGTCCAATTCAGAATCCGATTGCTCTAGGGTTCCTTGGGTATAAATAGAGGGGCAGGGCCCTCTTCTATTGTAATGCTTGTAATTGTATTGATTATCAAATCAATAAAGAAATCTCTCTTCCTTGTCCCGAGGACGTAGGCAAAATTGGCCGAACCTCGTTAAATCTTGTGTTTGATTTTCTTCCATTGTTTTATTGTTCTCGCTGTTGGTAGTTCTTCTCTATTGCATCTGGGTTCCTCAAAGTGTTTGTTGATCTGCGCACAACAAAGAGAGTTTATAATTTTTGTCATATATAAATATTTCTCTTTTTCCTTTTAGTAGTTTTAATAAATATGTTTTTGGATAGATATTTCGTTTGATTATAATGAATTTGATATCAAATTTTCTATGAAACTTTATGATATATTTCAAATTACAGAGTTACTAACCAATTATTGGCTAACATCAGAAAGTTGTTAAGTTTTATAGGCTGGACATGAAGATAAATTTCAAGAGAAAGCAAGTTTACACTCTCAAAATTTTATTCTTTAAACTTTTTTTTCCTTTAAGTGTATTTTTATTTGATAATAACTACATTTTATTCTAATTTTTTTATGAAATTTGACATACTCCCACTTAGATAATTTCAGTTTGATGATTATGAAATTGAAAGCAAAATTTTGATTGACAAAAAAAAAAAAATCTCAAGTAGAAAAATTCCAAATTCATGTGCGCACACTTGCATTTTACAGGTTCCTATAAAATTACACAAAAAGAACGCCATCTTTAAAAGTTGTTGCAAAGAAAGAGAAGCATAGTAATTATGATTAACGGACCTCTAGAAATTGAAGTTTGAAAATAATTTACTAAGAGTCTATCTAATGGTGAGAGGTCATTAGTAATTTAATTAAATTAGATAACCAATAAATAGTATATCCAATCATATTTTCTTTTATATTACTTTTTACAAATCAAAACTTTAAACTGGATGTTAAATTTTTTTTTTTTTTTTAATTTTACAGGAGGCTTTTATTTCTATTTCATTTGCATCGCTGGTGCCACAAAATTAATCTAGCACAATAAAATTGAATAAAGTCAATCACATTCTCAAAGCAAATAACATGATTGACTCTCTCCACGAAAAGTTTCAAAAAATTAATCCAATGGAAATTGTAGTAATTTCAAAGAACTTCCACATCCTTTTATAATATGGGATGCAACCACATGAGACAGACAATTCAATTGGAATTGCAAACCCGTAAAGAATTTACATTTTAACAATAGAGATAATATTTTTATCATGACTATGCGATAATCTCCGTGTAGTTTTATATATATTAACTTTCCATGAAATGAAATACGTGAACATAATTATACGTTGTTTTCCTAAACAAAAATAATGAATTAATGGCTGCAATTATGGTCTGGTTGAAGGTCACAATCCTCAGTTCAAGTTGAGGGACCAAAATGACATCTTTGACATAATTATTCCTCCTGTATATATTTACTTTTTTTTCCCCAAATTAATGCATGATTAATTTCAAGTCGAGATAGTTTTCAAACCAGAATCCTTGTTTAATATTTAATGTTTATAGCGACTGTTATCCTCCCCCCATGTTCATTAAATGATGCCGGTCACTGGAAACAGCTAGCGCCCCGTATTCAAATAATTGTATAATTAATTCTGTGCTTTAATTATATGTCTAACTATAGTTAGGCGATCGGCGGTGCATGCTACTATTTTTGGTTGGTGACCGGCGGCTCCGGTTTCTCCCGGGCCGCGGCGGCACCCGTCAACTGCCCATAAATTGTACCGGCATATGTTTGCCGATCTGCCCATTAATGGTAACATATATTTTATTAATTAATTAGGTCAAAGACCGAGACGGTGCCCGCGGCTCCAGTTGCCCTGCAGCCCGGGCTGCCGCCGACAGCACATGCATGTGCCACTGGCGAAGAGCAATGATTGATGTACATGGCCGACGTTTTTTCACCGACACACACGAGATATTTCTCTGAGATCTTCTTCTTCCTTCTAATTTTGTTTTCCCTTCTTTTTTTTTTTTCCCTTCTTTTGAGGTGAAAGTAGGTTTTACTCCCTTCTATTTATCATATTATTTTGTTCACACTCACACACACACGCGCGCGCGCGCTCTCTCTCTCTCTCTCTACACACACACAAACGAACTTTGGGTCAAATATACATAACTATTATATATTTATCAAATAAGATAATTGTTTGGAATTTCTGACACTCCTACTGTGGCATCATTTGGACTAGCTAAGAAATAATTTTCTTGAAGCGGGACCCACAAACTCTCACAAGACAATATCCATGTCAAGAAATTTTTGTTCACCGTGCTCTCCGAGCTTTAGGATGAAGGTGGGTCCCACCGGTGGGTCTCACGGGTGGTGGGACCCAACGGCTCACCACACTCACAATGACACGGTGAGCGAAACGCGGTGGGCAAAAAATTTCTTATCTGTGTCACACCGAAAGAGCAACTTCATATTTTCTATCAAACCCAACAAGTTAATGCGGTGAATATCAATTTTTTTGTAGTTATTAAGAGAAATATTTTTTTATTAGCTTATAGCTTACACTTTTCTATACAAAAATATAAAATATTGCATGTCAGTCTTCATTATCGAAAAAAAAAATATTATCGATATTTAGGGAGGTTCACTGATATCAATGTTGTATAAATAAATGTATAAATTATAGCCCTGTGAAAAAAGAATTTTTCTATTATAACGAACAATACGGACAAAGTGATAAATCAACCTTGCCTTGGAAAGAAAGTGTCTAAACACATCGCCGGCACCCGCCGAGGAAAGGGAAGACGCCGGTTACAAAATCAAGCCCATATTTATCAGTAAATGCATAGAATAAAATAAGTCAAGAACGGGGGTCTTAACAACTATCCATTTTCTGACTCGGCTGTGCTTCATTAGTTTCTCCGTGACCCCCATCATTTACAGCATGCGTTTAGAAGTTAGCAGCTCCAATTAATATCAGATGGAAATATTATCAAATTTAAAATTTACGGTCTTGGCCTTATAGTGTTGACAGTAACGAGATTGGACCTGAGAATTAACCTACTGACCCGAATGTGACTTAACTGTCGCATTCACTCACTGCAGATTGTCCTTGGACTATTAATTTCCATTGTGACCGACAGCGGCAATTGATGCAGCCAATTTGAGGGGAAAATTTTTGTTGCAATTTTTTTCAACCCTTATCGTTTCAATTCTCATAATGTAAGAAATAGAATTTCAGTAGTAGCGAGTATTGATGCAGAATTTCAGTGGCAGTGAATATTAATGATGCAACTTCGTTTTCATTCAGGGCCTACTTGGTTAGCTACAAGTCAGAGGAGAATGTGCTACTGAAAAACAGAGATGGGAAATATGAAAATATAAATGAAAAATTGAGATTTGTATAAATAAATTTACGATATTTGATTGTAATGTAAAATTATAAGTGAGAAAATATATTGTGTTTTATGATTTTTTTGTAGTAACGTGGAAGTGTAAGTAGAACAGTTGTTTACAATTAATTTTTTGGTGATTTAAATAAACCAATATTATTAAATTAATCTGTTATTAAAAATTAAAATGTATAATAAATTTGTCACTTATATATTAAAATGGTAGTAAAAATATTAAACTAATAATAAAAATAATATAATATTAAAATATTAAACTATAATAAAATCTAACTAAAATAATTATTTGTTGATTATTAAATTATTTAATTTTTAAATTTATAACTATTTAAAATATAATGTAATACTAAAATATTATAATATTATTTAAAAACATAAACATTAAAATATAAATTATTAATTATTAAAATATTATATAATAATATTTAAATTAAAATTTTAAAAAATATTAATCATAATATTAAATAGTAATATTTTAATATTAAATATTTAAAAAAGTTACTGTACCACTCTACAAGTGAGAAAATGAAAATGTAAAAGTTAAAAATGAGATTGAGAAAAATGCAAGTTGGATTTGAGAAGTGCAAGTGGGATGCAAATCTCACTTGCACTTTTACCATTAAAACAAATGGTGGAAGTGGGAAAAAAGTTTTCCCAAGTTGCACCCACTAATACGGAAATGGGCTTCTGTCGCCCATTTCACGTCGGTGCGTCTGCAATCGACGTGGATCAAAAGGGTAGTGGCAATTTTGTAAATAAAATTGGATCGATTTTTTTCAAAAAAATGAAATAGTATCCACGTCGGTTCTTGGAACCGACGTGAAATCTCTATAATTTCACGTCGGTTCTGAAAGGATCCGACGTGGAATTATATATCATAGAACTGACGTAAAAAAAATTGGGTTGGTTTTTCAAAAAAATATAATAGATCTGCAGTTCTTTATGGAACCGACGTTGAATCTCTATAAGTTCATGTCGGTTATGAAAACATAACCCACATGGAATAGGATATCATGTCGGTTCTGTTTAGAACCGACGTGAATTGATTTTTCTAAATGCACGCCGGTGCTTTAGCCCCTGATCTAATTCTCTCAGACCCGATCTAAACCCTAACTCTCTAAATCTCTCTATCGCCTCCCATGACGCCCTCACATCCCTCGTCTTGCCTCCGTCCTCATCTCTCGCTCTCGCCTCCGTCAACCGCAAGCCCTCGCTTCCGTCCTCTGTCCATCGTCGGTCTATCCGCGAGCTCCCTCGTCCTCACCTTCATTGTAAGTCACCTAGAGGGAGGATGAATAGGTGACTAGCTAATCTAATACAAAACAAACGTGGAATTAAAACTAATTATGCAAACTAACACTGTTATGCTAAATACACCAAGTATAACCAAAGAGTGTAACTGAATTTCCGGTGAAGAGCTCTAAACTATCTTCTCAAGATTTCTCTAGATTAAGAGTTGAGATGCCACTATGGCTCCAACTGTGAGCAAACAATCCCAAGCATATAAGCACAAGTATATCAAATATATAAGAATGTTAACAATAAAAGCATGCAAGATATATTAACACAAGAGTGAAAGAGAGAGAGAGAGAGAGAAAGAGAGAGAGAGATGAGCAATCACAAATACGGAAGATTTGTTTCGAGTTTGAGCACACTTGCTCTACGTCTCCGCCTTCACCACTATGAAGGATTTCTATTATAACGATCCCGCAAGATCACTCAGTGCCGCAACACTAACGACGAGCTTCCTCAAGAACTCTTGGACCCGCAAGTCCCTCACTTGTTCCCGCAAGATCAACACACGCAAATCAGCAAGCTTGTCGAGGCCGCAACCTCTATAACTCCTCTAAATACAAAGGTGGAACACTTAGTGATCACTTCTTGATCACCAACAAATACTCTCAAAAGTAAAGATCCTATAAAGGATGGATATAGCAACTGATAGCTCAAGTTTGTGTGAGAAAACAAGATAGATGTGAGATAAAAAAACTCAAAAAAAAGCTTTAAAAACTCAAGAGAATCACCCTTGATAAACTCTCTTTGATATGACAATGAAGCTCTAAAAACTTGTTGGGAAAACTCTATTGAAAAACTTATGTAAAACTCACTCAAAAAATTACATATTTATAGGCCAAGAAAAACTAGTTGTTATGATTCAAAAACAGCCAGAAATGGCCTGTCAGTCGACTGCCCGGTCAACTGACCAATGGTCAAATTTCTGACCGTTGGAGTCTGGCGGTCGACCGAGCGGTCGACCGACCACAGACCCAGACTGTGCAATAGGTCAACTTTGAGCACAGTTTGAGGCCTAAAATTTTAGAATTTGAAAATAGGAAGAATATGTAGATCTTTAGGTCTGCTTTCTAATGTAACTTAAATAAATCAATATCATTTTAGAGTAGAAGTTATCAATAAAAATTGAAAGGTGTCAAATTAAAAACTGTAAACTATTTTCATAACAAGAACATATTTCAACCCAATATTTGATATTTTAACATTTGAATCAAAAAATGATTATTGAATAAGAAATGTAGCCCTGAAAGTTATCTTTGAAATGTAATTTAAATAATGTTGATTTAATTTAAGTATAAAAAGTTATAGTTAGAAAACTATAAGGGTATCGAGCAGATCAGCCGAGAAAACCCTAGAGCTCTACAAACTGAGTCGGTCGACCGGTCGGTCGGCCGAACTCAACTACGATCGACCGGTCGGTTGACCGATCTCAGGTCACATGGGCTTGTGCACGTTTTGTGCACGTCGGTCTACTGGTCGGTCGACCGCCAGCAGCCCAAAAAACAGTTTTAACAACATTTAAAATACATCTTAAATTCCAAAAAATCTCCATAAAATCAACTCACAAAAATAAGTTCATTGAAATACATTGAAGTGCAAATATGCATGATCAAAAATCAACAAATATTACAAACATGTGAACTATTTTGAGGGATCGAATTTAAAGCTTAAAACAAAAACCGTATTTTTCGAAAACCAAAGTTGTGTGTGTAAGAGCTTGAGCAATCTATAACTAATCTATCCTTTACATTTTATCTAAAAATTAAATCTTACGCTGACAAATATGACACAAGTCTTGACAATCTTCTTTTGAAAATCTTCTTCTCCATCTTGACTTGGTCCAACACTTGATCCAAAGAGTTAGACTTCTCTTGAGTACCTGATACGATCTTGAAGCGCGAACTCTTGAATCAACACGTGCTAGCTTCAAAACTTAATTCCGAATCTTTCGTTGAAGCTAAATACTGACTAAGATTTTGGTAAAATATCTGAAACTAAATGAACGCAAGATCATTAGTACAATAATTACATGAGTTAATCATCATCAAAACTAGAGGATGGGCCTTTAGGCCAACAATCTCCCCCTTTTTATGATGACAAAACTCATGGAGTTATATATAAATGGACTAATGATAAGCTTCATAGAAGCCCCCTTAACTCATGCATATCAAAAAAATAAAGATATTCAATGAAAGCATATAAACTAAATACAAATATACATGCATAAACAACAAATATTAAGCATGCATATACTCTCTAAATTCTTCTCCCTTTTTTGTCAATTCATCAACAAAAGGGTGGAAGAAAAATAAACACGATAAATGTATATGCGATATACATTCATGAAGAGGAGAGACGATAACTCCCCTGTATACATGCATTACATGGAGAAGGGATGACTAGACCCTAACCCACATAAGCAAAATATGCAATGTATAGACGGAGATGTTAAGCTCCCCTTACACACGTGTATCACATAAAGAAAAGAGGTCAAGCTCCTCAATATGTAAAATACACTCAATATGAATCTATATATAGGGGCTGTTTGTTTCGCGTAAAAAGCCGTAATTCGTAAATGACTTACAACCCAGTTACAACTACGGAGTTTGTTTGGACCGTACTTCATAAATGACTTACGCAACTCACTTGCAACCTAATTACCACTCACTTATAGCCCAGTTACAGTTAATTTGTGGTCATGCAAATTTATATTATTTTTTTTATATTAATATTAATTTTTTTAATAGTTATCATTTTTAATATTTATTTGTAATATTAAAACTTTTAAATCACCAAATAGTTAATTTTGTGGTCAACTTTTCACTTACGACTCACACATTATGACAACCAAACACCGTAAAATACAATACACTTTCACTTATAACTTTATATTACCAACCAAATACCGTAAAAACTTACATGCATGTAATTAATTTACAACTGTAAAAGACTTTACCAATTACGACTTACGAATTACCACCAATTACAACAACCAAACAGGCCGATAGAGGAGATGTTAAGCTCCCTTGCATATAAGCAATACATATCAAACAAATTTTGAAAGTAAATAAATTTTAAAATTTCTTGAAGTCAACAAAATAAATTATGATACCAATGAAATCAAATTGTAGTCGATAAAATAAATATTGGTACGAATTATAGTTAAACAAAAATTTTAATATACCAATAGTAGATTTTTTAACCAATTAAAGATGAAACATGAAGTACATTTTGATACAAAAAAATACCAATTGAAATTAATGCATAAGCTTGTAAAATACCAATGATCATTTAGAATTGAAATCAAACTTTGCATAAACAGTTTGTGCTTTAAAATATGTGTGGTCAATATAAAATAAGCACAATCAAAATCATATATATGTATGTATGAAAATATCACTTGAGATTTTGAATTATCATATATAGTAAACTAGTATGAGTATACAAAATGAATAGATCATGAAAATTATGTGTATAATCATAACAATCCACCCTTATCATGCACATGATAAAAATATATTCAATAAGGTACACTAGGCATGGTCGCCCAACTAACCGCCCTTAGATTGGTAGGGTTTTAAAAATATGATTTGAAAATATTTTAATATTTTTGAAAACTATACCAATCGAAGAATAACGAAACTAGTTTAAGATAATTTGAAAACTAGTATGAAATTCTTCAAGTAAGGAATAATAACAAATATATATGTATATCACACAAGAGTTGTAACTTAGGATCTATAAAGCTCAAAAATGTGCTCATGAAACAAAGTCGTGAGTAAACATAAAAATGTGAGTGTACAAGAATCATGTAAATGACATATTCATGAAAATTAAAGCTCAAAACATCAAAACATATAAAAAAATTTATTTTTCATTAAAACTAAATTTTTATCAAAATTAAGCAAGTTTTAAGGTACATGTATGTTTTGTCAAAACTCAAAAGTATACATACATATCCCAAATATAAATGAGTCCACAAAGAATATTGCATGAAGGCAAGTGACTAAAAGATATACATGTATATCTATTAGTTTTAGACAAAAATAACATACACATGAAGTTAAACATGTATAAAAATAGAAAAATAAGTATAAATGAAAGAATCATCAAAACTAGGTTATACATGTACATGTAATGAATACAAATGAGTAATGAAGCACAAAACACATAATAATCAAGTGCAGCTCACTACTTGTACAAGTATAAATACAAGTTTTAACGAAAACTACATTTAAGCATGTAATCACCACATGAAGCATAAAACAAACATGATCATAAGCTAAATGCACGTATTTTAGAACTATTATATACATAGTAGTTAAACAATAGTGAGAACACAAAATACGAATCCATATGAACATGGAAGTATCTCAAAAACTATCTATGTATATCATAAGTCTAATAACATTGCATTTAACCATAATGAGCATTAAAATCACAGCATGTTAAAAATTATCAATGTAAAAGCATATAAACTAAAATAAGAGTTTAAAGATAGTTACCAAACCATATGAACTATTCTTTAAGTCTCTAAAGTATGGTGGTCCTCCCACCAAACATCCTTGATAGCGATGCATTAATTAGGTATGTCCATTTAACTTCATATGCATCCACCATTTAGGCACCAATCCTCTCACGTTTTGTGAGAGCCCACACCTATATCAAACATAAGTGGTGGTAATTTTGGTACCCATATCTTTTTGAGTCCATTGGGGTTAGTAAAAATTGGAACCCAAATATTTTATTAGCAAAATTTAAATGATTTATCTTATCAAAATAAAATTTTGCAAGACGGCCTTTGCGGTCACAATGTGTACATTTGTACACTCTAGCATACATGTGAGTGGGGTGAGCATGATGCACGTGTATGCCATAGGATATGTGTATGAGTACGTGAAATTTATTTCTTGCGAAATATGGATCCCAACCTATTATGGTTAAATGTACATTGGCTTAAAGTGGAGCCCAAACAATCAATTTTTCTTCACAATACGAATATCATTATTAATTTTGGAAGAAGAGACATGAGCATGAGAATTAACAATCTTTTTCTTTTTAGAAAATTTTCTTTTTCTTTTAAAATAATTTTCCTTTTCAAAGAGTTATTTTCTTCCAAAACAATCTTTTTTTTTCCACCAAAAATTTTATTGTCCAATGAATTGTTTCTTTCACAAATGTCATTTAATTTTGAAGACAAGGATATATTCTCCTTTTTCAAAAATTTATTTTCTTTTAAAACATATTCAAATTTATTTTAAAAAGAATCATTGTCTTTTAACAAAGAGTTTTCTTCTTCAACTTATCATTTTCAATTCTTAATAAATTATATTTTTCAAGAAGTTTTTGATATAAAGATGCAAGCTCATCATAAGGTATGCCAATATCTTCTGCTAGCTCGGATTTAAAATTACCTCAAGGGGGTTATCTCCTTGGACCATATAGCACATGTTGGAAGCATCAGTTCCATCATCTGAGTCACTCCCCATATAATATTGCTTTTGTTCACCAATGGAGACAAGTGTGTTCCATACTACAAAAACTGAATCAAAGTTAGAAATCTTAAATAAATATTCATCATTTAAGGTTGACTTTAAAACATGAATGAGTTTTGTATTAGCCTCAAGATGTTTGCCATTAATAAACTGTGAATGCTTAATAGTGACAAAATAGACATGCGGTGAATTTCATTTTTTTGTAGTTATTAAGAGAAATATTTTTTTTATTAGCTTATAGCTTACACTTTTTTCTACACAAAAATATAAAATATTGCATGTCAGTCTTCATTATCGAAAAAAAAAATATTATCGATATTTAGGGAGGTTCACTGATATCAATGTTGTATAAATAAATGTATACGTTATAGCCCTGTGAAAAAAGAATTTTTCTATTATAACGAACAATACGGACAAAGTAATAAATCAACCTTGCCTTGGAAAGAAAGTGTCTAAACACATCGCCGGCACCCGCCGAGGAAAGGGAAGACGCCGGTTACAAAATCAAGCCCATATTTATCAGTAAATGCATAGAATAAGTCAAGAACGGGGGTCTTAACAACTATCCATTTCTGACTCGGCTGTGCTTCATTAGTTTCTCCGTGACCCCCATCATTTACAGCATGCGTTTAGAAGTTAGCAGCTCCTATTAATATCAGATGGAAATATTATCAAAATTTAAAATTTATGGTCTTGGCCTTATAGTGTTGACAGTAACGAGATTGGACCTGAGAATTAACCTACTGACCCGAATGTGACTTAACTGTCGCATTCACTCACTGCAGATTGTCCTTGGACTATTAATTTCCATTGTGACCGACAGCGGCAATTGATGCAGCCATTTGAGGGGAAAATTTTGTTATAATTTTTTTCTACTCTTTATCGTTTCAATTCTCATAATGTAAGAAATAGAATTTCAGTAGTAGCGAGTATTGATGCAGAATTTCAGTGGCAGTGAATATTAATGATGCAACTTCGTTTTCATTCAGGGCCTACTTGGTTAGCTACGAGTCAGAGAAGAATGTGCAACTGAAAAACAGAGATGGGAAATATGAAAATATAAGTGAAAAATTGAGATTTGTATAAATAAGTTTTACGATATTTGATTGTAATGTAAAATTATAAATGAGAAAATATATTGTATTTTATGATTTTTTGTTAGAAACGTGAAAGTGTAAGTAGAAAAGTTGTTTACGAACTTATCTAATCATCTTTCGCATAAATACCAAGGCTTGCTCAGGGCAAAGCACCTAACTAATCAATAATTAGATTTGTTCATCTTTCATAGATATATTTTTTCTCTTTTTTTATTTTATTAAAATTTTTTTTAAAGCATAAGAATTATTGTTTTAGAACCCTAAGTGTGTAAGTGTATGAAGTGTGCATATCAAGACTAAATTATTTTGACAAATTATCTTCCTAACCCTAAAAATCAAACAAATAATCTTATTTTGACCAAGTATAAGAAATCCTAATTATGATTATCCTATTCCTTAAAATTGACTTAATTTCTTACAAAAAATATGTCAAAATGTTGTTTCTATTTTTAAAAAGTTTTAAAAGTAAAGAAAATGTTAATTTTTTTTATAAAAAGAAAAACTTAAGTTATGTTAGACCCTCCCCCATACCTATCTCATGCATTGTCCTTAATGTATAAATTAATGCATAGATGCATGAAAAAGAAGAAAGGGAAGAAAAATATTACCTTAAGGTGGTGGTTCCGGTGGTGGTCTGATTGGTCCACGAAATGCGGCCAAATCGAATTTTCGTGGAGTTCAGAGGAACCCATCAGAAATCTCTCTTATATAACCAGCTAAAATGATGTATATATGAACGGTTTTTATTAAAAATTTAACCCTATCTAATTTCTAAATTTCATAATGAATTTCGGAGTCAATTTTGTCAACTGCCTTGTCCCAAAATGCAGTGTGAAAAGATGGAATGATTGACTTGGACTTAGAAAGTATGAGAACTAATACCGACTAAGGAAAGTGACTTAAGTCAAGTAAAGGTTCAGGAGTCAAGATTGATTCAGGAAGTGGGTCCAAATCAAGAAGTTGAAACTCAAGTCCACATTCATTTCCCCACAATGGAATGTGACTTAAAGTTGGTGATTCAAGTTCAAGAATGACAGGTGTGGGAATCAAAACTGAATTTAAAATATTACTCAAGTTGGGTAACAAAACAGGAGTCAATATTGATTCGAAAATTTGAACTGGATCACAAATTTGAGAATCTAGGTCACATTTCTCATTGAGTTCAATTTCATTAAAATGAAAACTTGCCAATTTATCAATGGGACTTTCAAAGTATGAAATTGGTCAAGTTCAATATGATGATCATGAAAGATTGGTGATTCAATTTCATGATGAATTGGCACATGATCTAATGTTGACTCAGAAAAAAGACTGAAATCAGGTGAACACACCGGAGTCATTATTGAATCAGGAAGTAGAATTAAATCACCGAGTTGAGGTTCAGGATCATATTCATTATCAAGTTCAATTTCAGGAAAGCGATAACTTGCCAAACTATCAATGTCATTTTTAAAATTTAGAGTTTGGGCAAGTTCAAATGGTTGTACTGAAATGGAATCTTATTTTTCAAAACAATATGATTCTTCAGCTCTAACATAATGATTAGCGACATCAGAAATGGTCAAAATGGTGAGAACAGAGAGTTTGGACCATCATATCTATGTCACGATTATGAGTGATTTGAGCCTGAGTCATGGCTTCAAGCATCTTCTCATAGTTGATTGGTTCATCATTTTGTTGCGATTGGACTTGGAAAGATGAAGTGTTGTTTTGGAATTTGTGATGAAATTGTGAGTCCATCAGATTTTGTGATTGTTACTTGGACTCACGCATACTCATTTCCAAGATTGAAGGTTTTTTATTTTGAACTAGTGGAACTTAGTATGAATCTTGGAAATATTGTGGACAAGGTGGATAAGGAGGACAAGTTGGTTGAAAATTAGACTCGGGGGAGGTGAATCCTCATTGACTCTATGAAGAGTTAAAATTATTTTGAAAATTATGGTTATAAGATTGGGGGCATGGGTTATATTGATTCGGATAAGACCAATCCGGCACACTAGGTTGGTTAAAGTTATGATCTGCCGGGTTGGTAATATCCAAAAAAGAGGTTGATGTGTAATATGGATTACCATTAAAATTGAAAAATTGTTGTTATAAGCCATATCACACAATAAAACACAAACAAAGAAAAAAACAAACAAATAAGCAAACAAATAAAAAGAAAAAATCTAACCTAAGTTAGGGTAAACCTTAGACCTAGATGACTCCTAACTGGTTAGATTGTCTACTGGGGGTATATTGCTGAATCTGACCACAAGTTAATTGGTCAGGTAGGGGCAAGATTGGAAAAAGATATTCGCGCAGAAGCGACGGGCCTAATTAAGCCAAACCATCAGCCTTCGGGGTTTCACCCCTCAATCCCCAACCTCAGTCACCGTTTGACAAGAGTCAGATTCAAATCAACTTCCCCCTTAGGTCAGTCTCCTATTGAGTCCGAGATGTCCCTAGAGCCAACATCTACTCAGTTTTAGATAGGCTTGGGTTAGTGAGTGAGGAGATTGTTTGTGGGCTAAGGGAGACTTCCCCGCCTTATCTTGTTTATAGGATAAGCCTTTAAATCAATTTAGTACAGTGTACAAGTATATAAAAAAAAGTAACACTGAAGCAATATTTCATACAAGAATGAACCTTATACTAAATGCTATGCACACATACCTTGGCTCTAGCACTCTTCAACAGTAAATAGAAAATGTAATGAAATAGACACGTGGCTAAATGCAAAGTCTAAATCATTTTTAATATTTACAATCAACTTTTTACTGTTGTGTTAGAAATATATATATATATATATATATATATATATATATATATATATATATATATATATAGTGAGTCAAACAAGGAGATAAATGCTATAGATATTTAAACTATGCAGTTCAGCCAACCTGCAAAAAATACAGGTTAGTAGTTCACTCAGATTGCCACAAGAATGTAGCAAATCTGAGGGCTTTTGGGCTCTGCTTTCTTGAGCAGAGTCCAGGGCCACTTATATGTCCACTGCAGCGAAAATTTCTTGTTGTTAAATATGTACACTAAAAACAAAGAAGAAGATTAACTAAAAATGTAAACTTCAAAGAGAATTACTTACCGTCCCACCTCGGCAACGGCGCCAAAATTTGATTGAAGCTTTACCTGCACAAAAAAATACAGAATTTAAGAACTTAAGAATAGTATGTGCAAGTACTCAATGTTGACCCAATGGCCTTCCACTCTAGTTTTGATGATGATCAACACTCATGTAGTTATGGTTACTAATATTCTTGTGTTTCTAAGTTTCAGATCATTAATAGGATATTAGGTTGGTGATTAGCTTCAACAAGATGATTAGAAGCTTATCATGGTGATTCCGGTGCCAAAGCTTAAAGATCATACCTTTGCACTTGGAGAATCACGGAGTTTGGACCGAGTCTACTTGAAGATAGAAGATCGACAAGAAGACTTAGGTATCTTGTTTAGAGTTTGTGTTTTAGATCCATTTGTAAAACTTAGTTTAGTTGATATGCTCAAGTGAACACAAAACACACACGTTTTATGATTTGATATTTGGTTTTTATGAATAGTTGATCAAAACAAGTTTACGTATGTTATATGTATAGTAGATGTTTTCTATTTATACATACATGCTTTAACTTGGTAAACAAACTTATTTTGATATCCCTATTCATGTTCTGGAAAAATCAAGTTTGACAAAATACAAGGTTTTGTTTTGATAAAATTTGCAAGACTCAAAAATGAATTGATATGTTGATATATTGTCTTGAAATTTTTATCACATGTTTATGTTTTAACATAAAATGATAAAACAAGTTTTATGGAATTTTCAGAAATGATAAAATGTTTTTTATAAAATATTTTTCCCAAAATTTTCTGACCTTGTTTTGTGCTGACAGGCTGGTCGGTCGACCGTGACGGTCGACCGCACCAAGGGCCGGTCGACCGTTGCGGTCGACCGACGTGCACAGACGTGCACGTCTGTTAGGCACAGACACGGTCGACCGGGACGGTCGACCGAGTTGAGAGCTCTGCTCTCGGGTTTTCTCGGTCGACCGGGCCGGTCGACCGCAGTTGCCCAACGGTCATATTTCTGACCGTTGGCGGTCGACCGGACCGGTCGACCGGCAGTCTGTCAGACTGCCAACTCAGCCTAACGGCTAGTTTTGTATAGGGGCTATATAAACCCCATCTCTTTGGGGATTTTGGCCAAGTTTTCTAAGAGAAAAAATACTAGTTTTCTGAAGTGTTTAAAAGAGTTTTAAAAAGAGTTTTTGGGCTTTAAACTTCTCATCTCTATTTGTTTGGGTTTTTAGAAAATCAAAGAAAGCTAGGGTTTTGGGAGATTGTATTGATTTGCTTTTTTCTATCTTCTACAAGTGATTTCCCAAGAAGTTTTTCTTTGTTGCTTGTTTCCAAAATCACCTTGTTTCACACTTGAGCTATCTTCTATCCTAAACTATTAGGATCTTGTTTTGTGGAAAAAGATAAGAGAAAAAGAAAGAGAAGTGTTTGAGGTTGTTTGTTGTAAACCTCATTGTTGTAAACACCCTTATATTTGTGAATCCCTCTTCGGTAGAGGTGATCGGGTGATTGTGTTGTGGATCCCTCTTAGGTAGAGGTGATAGTGTTTGGTTGTGAGCCTCTTCGGTAGAGGTGTTGTGGGTGAGTGTTGTTGTTTTGGCTACGGGCCTAACCCCTCGGTTGTGAGGAGGTGGTTGTTTGAGAGAGGAGTTTGGTACTCCTAGAGTTGTAAGAAATCCTCTTCGGTAGAGGTTCCCTCGGTGGGAGTTGAGATAGTGAAAATCCTACACGGTGGTGTAGGCGGGGATGTAGAGCAAGGTGCTCGAACCTCGAAACAAATCTTGGTGTTTGCGTATTGATCCATTGTCTCTCTAACTCTCTCTCTTATAATTGTGCAAAACATCATACTTCATATCATACCATATTTGCTTGTGTTGTGCATAATTCATATTGCCTTGCATTATTTCATATTGCTATATCCTTTATTGCGTGGCTTGATTGTGTGTGCACATTATGAATTGCTTGTGTGTTTGTGCATCACCTATACTCATCCAACAAGAGCTTCACATAGCGCCTCAACCCATATCTAGGGGAATCAAGAGGAGTTAGTCCAGAGCCTCGCAAGGGGAATTCGGCTACACTTGTTGGATTGTATTAAGTGTGTTGCAAGATTTGCATTAGCTTCCGCATTTAGCGCACATAGTTTGCATTTAGTTTCTTAGATTAGCACTTACACCTATTCACCCCCCTCTAGGTGTTTTACAATTGGTATCAGAGCTAGTGCTCCTGATACTTAGGCTTAACATCCTAGGAGTGAGATCCATTTGCTTGCTAATCTACATTTGCATTTGTTTGCTTGCACACATATAGTTTGCCATGGACTTCATGACCCCACCTAGCTTTGACCCTTCCAACATTGATGTTTGGAAGTATAGGACGTCCATGTACCTAAAGACCCTAGGTTTGCATGTTTTCCTTGCCGCCACCAAGAGATGTTATCTTGGTGATTGCAATCATATAGGGGCCAATGCACAAGCCCTAGAGGCCATTAGAAGCACTTTACCTAAAGACTATCTTTTATGTGTTTCTAATCTTGATTCCGCTTTTGCAGTGTGGAACAAGTTGACAACCACCACCACCTCCAAGCTTAAATTGCCAATCCAAGAAGAGGAATCTAGTGGAGAATCTAACTCTCAATGCTTCATGGTCCAAGGGAATGACTCCCTTGAGGTACACTCGAAAACTCCATTAGATAGTGATGATGATGCTAGTTCTTCTAGTAATGATATTGTTGATCCCCATGCTCTAAATGAAGAACTTTCAATAGTATGTGAAAAGTTAATTGAAAAATATAAGATTTGAAAAAGAAAAGTCTAGATATTGAAAAAGAAAATAAAAGTTTGCATGCTAGACTTGATTGTGTTTTGCAAGAGAAGGTTGAGGTCTATAATGAAAGGGATTCATTGAGATCTCAATTAGAACTTGCATTAAAAGAAAATAAATTCTTAAAATCTAAAAATGATTGTGAAACACTTTTGAAGAAAAATGAGAACTTGTCTTCAAAGGTTGATTTTGTTTTAAAAGAGAATGTTGATTTGAAAAATAAAATCATTTCTATTTCTAATGATTTAGATGCTTGTTTAAAGAAAAATGAATTTTTGCAAAATAAGATTGATATACATGTTTGCCATGCTAGAGTAGCTTCTTCATCTAGTCTACCTAATGCATGTACCTCTTCTTCTAGAATTAATGATGATATTTGTATGCTAAAGAAGAGAGTAGATTGTTTGGGCTCCACTATGAGCCAATGTGCCATGAACCACTCACGGTTGGAAACCTTGGTTCGAAAGAAACAAGTTCCATCCTATATGCATGCACACCCATCACGGCATACACATGCTCCTCACGGACACCATCAACACATGTATGCTCATGTGTACTCATGTACACATTGTGGACGTAAGGGCCACCTTGCTAAATTTTGTTATGATAGATTACATACTCCTAATTTAGCAAAGAATTTTGTTTGGGTTAGAGAAGGGACTAACCCCCATGGACCCAACAAGATGTGGGTACCAAAGACCACCCCTCCTATTGTTTTTGATGTAGGTGTGGGCTCTCACATGACGTGAGAGTGATGACACCTTGGAGTGGATGCGTTCCGGACTTAAAGGAAATCTATTGGATGTATCACTTTCAAGGGAAGAGATGGTGGAGAGGACCACCAAGTTTTGGAGACAAGGAGAGATGCCCTTTAGGTTTTGGTAACAATTCCTAACTCCGTATTATTATTACATGCTTTTAATATTCTTTGTTTGTAGCATGTTTTTGATGTCTATGGATTAGTATGTTCATTCCATGTTTATTAGATCCTTGACATACATATATAGTATTTGAGACACACATGCTTATATGAACCCATAATTAGTGTTCTCACTTTTGTTTGAGCTATAATGTACATCATGAATCTAATACATGTGAATTTACATAGTAGTCATGTTTTAGGTTTATCATGATGATTCTTGTATTTGTTTTGATGCTTCTTGTTAACATTACTTGTTTAAATGTTAGTTTTCATTAAGACTAGGAATTATACTTGTACATATAGTGGGCCACAAATAAATCTATATATGTTTGGGCTTGATTGCTTATTTGAACCCATTAGATGTGCTAGTATAGTCTAGTTTTGATGATCCATACATTTTAGACTTGTATTCATATTTTTGGATTTATGATTATGAGTTTTCACTTCATGTATATGTTTGTATTGCCAAACTTTAAGATATACATGTATACCCCTTGAGTCATTTGCCTTTCATGCAAATCTATATTATGGACTCAAATTGTGTTTAGGGATATGTATGTATACTTCTTGTGTTGACAATTCATACATATACCTTGAAATGAAATTGGTTTTTAGATGAAAATTTAGTTTTTCATGTTTCATGTATTTATGTTTAACTTCATGTATATGTCTATCTAGTTCAAACTAATCTTATACATATACATCTTTTGAGCCACGTGCCTTCATGAATATACATTTAGTGGACTCGTTGAGTTTTGGATATGTATGTATATTTAGCTTGTATTAGACATGCATATACCTTGAAGATTAAATAAGTAGTTTATATGATTTTTCATGTTTTTGATGGAATTATGTTTTAAGGAATAATTGAGCTTAATGAAATATTTTCATGATTATGATCTTCACATATTATTTGTACACTCATGTCTATTGCTCATGTTTTGTTTCTCATGAGTTATGCTTTATTGGTTAGAGTGATGATTATCATGTGAATTTCATTTTTATTTTATTCCTTGCTTGAAGGATTTCGTACTAGTTAACAAGTTTTCCATTTAACTAGTTGCGATGTTCTTCAATTTGGTAGTGATTTTCAAACTAAGCTATAATTTTCAAATCTATTTTTGAAAACCCCTACCTTCCAAGGGCGGTAGGATGGGAGATCATGTTCATGTATGCTTTACATTGAAAATCTTTAAAACTTGAATTATGATTGGGTGGTAGATAATATGATGTATACACTTGAACTTATTGTTATGTCAATTGGTATCATTGAACTTTTTCAATTGGTATCATTTTGATCTTTTGTATACTCATATGTTTATTGTGTATGTATGTTTTCATTTGGTATCATCTATTGGTGATTGATACTCATTCCATTTCATACACATATACTTGTTTTATTTGTGCCTACTATATTCCTATATCTTAGAGCACAAATAGTTGTTTATGTTTAGCTTGTTAAAATAAAAGTGTTCAATGTTTCCTTTGGTATTTCATAAAGGGGGAGAAAATGTGTATTTCATATTTCGTATTCTATTACAATTGGTATTTGATTTCCACTCCCTTGCTTTATGATAGAAAATATTGATAATGATTTCAATTGGTATCTTTATGCCTTAAAGAATAATGTTTATTTTAAACATGTGATATCATATATTTAAAATGAATATATCTTACAATTGGTATCAATGTTTCTATGTAAAATCTTCTCAATTGATAAACATTTACAATCGGTATCATATTTGAGAAATTCAAAATTTGTTATGTTTAATTACAATCGGTATCTCAAAATGTTGTTTAAAGAAAATATTCAAAGTTTTGATTTGTATTTCCTATATGCAAGGAGAGCTTAACATCTCTCTTACATATAGATTCATGTTGAATATATTATAAATTGAGGAGCTTGACAACTCTTCTTTATATGATATACGTGTGTAGGGGGAGCTTCACATCTCCTCTTATGCATTACATAATATGTGTTATGTGAATTGGGGCTTGTCATCCTTTCTTCATGTAATGCATATGTGTAGGGAAGCTAACTTAGCGTCTTCCTCTTCATGAATGTATATAGCATATAACATATATTGATCCTTATTTATTGGTATCAAGATGCTTCATTGACATATTTTTTAATTGATATCATGTTTGTAGTCACCCCTTATTGATTTTGTTTTAGACAAAAAGGGGGAGAACATTGTTTGCATTGTTTTGATTGACAAAAAGGGGGAGAAAGATTTTTACCCCTCATTTTATCTATGGTTTTGATTGTTTACCCCTTTGTTGATGATTGACAAAAAGGGGGAGAAGTATTTGAGTTTATATGCATGCTTATGTTTTATATGCATATATTATGTTTTAATATCAAGAATATTAAGTTTAATTGTTTATTAAGTTTAATTGGTATCCAAAGCTTGCTTTGTAATTATTGTGATTGGTATCTAGAGCTTGCTTTGTTTTGGATATTCCATGTGGTATCTAGAGTTTTTATTGTTTATGCATTATCATTCTTACATATTTATGTTTATTTGTTTATGCATGAGTTAAGGGGGAGCTTCTTTGAACCTTAACTTTAATCCATGCATATATAACTCCATGAGTTTTGTCATCATCAAAAAGGGGGAGATTGTTGACCCAATGGCCTTCCACTCTAGTTTTGATGATGATCAACACTCATGTAGTTATGGTTACTAATATTCTTGTGTTTCTAAGTTTCAGATCATTAACAGGATATTAGCTTGGTGATTAGCTTCAACAAGATGATTAGAAGCTTATCATGGTGATTCCGGTGCCAAAGCTTAAAGATCATACCTTCGCACTTGGAGAATCACGGAGTTTGGACCGAGTCTACTTGAAGATAGAAGATCGACAAGAAGACTTAGGTATCTTGTTTAGAGTTTGTGTTTTAGATCCATTTGTAAAGCTTAGTTTAGTTGATATGCTCAAGTGAACACAAAACACACACGTTTTATGATTTGATATTTGGTTTTTATGAATAGTTGATCAAAACAAGTTTACGTATGTTATATGTATAGTAGATGTTTTCTATTTATACATACATGCTTTAACTTGGTAAACAAACTTATTTTGATATCCCTATTCATGTTCTGGAAAAATCAAGTTTGACAAAATACAAGGTTTTGTTTTTGATAAAATTTGCAAGACTCAAAAATGAATTGATATGTTGATATATTATCTTGAAATTTTTATCACATGTTTATGTTTTAACATAAAATGATAAAACAAGTTTTATGGAATTTTCAGAAATGATAAAATGTTTTTATAAAATATTTTTCCCAAAATTTTCTGACCTTGTTTTGTGCTGACAGGCTGGTCGGTCGACCGTGACGGTCGACCGCACCAAGAGCCGGTCGACTGTTGCGGTCGACTGACGTGCACAGACGTGCACGTCTGTTAGGCACAGACACGGTCGACCGGGACGGTCGACCGAGTTGAGAGCTCTGCTCTCGGGTTTTCTCGGTCGACCGGGCCGGTCGACCGCAGTTGCCCAACGGTCATATTTCTGACCGTTGGCGGTCGACCGGACCGGTCGACCGGCAGTCTGTCAGACTGCCAACTCAGCCTAACGGCTAGTTTTGTATAGGGGCTATATAAACCCATCTCTTTGGGGATTTTGGCCAAGTTTTCTAAGAGAAAAAATACTAGTTTTCTGAAGTGTTTAAAAGAGTTTTAAAAAGAGTTTTTGGGCTTTAAACTTCTCATCTCTATTTGTTTTAGGTTTTTGGAAAATCAAAGAAAGCTAGGGTTTTGGGAGATTGTATTGATTTGTTTTTTCTATCTTCTACAAGTGATTTCCCAAGAAGTTTTTCTTTGTTGCTTGTTTCCAAAAACACCTTGTTTCCACACTTGAGCTATCTTCTATCCTAAACTATTAGGATCTTGTTTTTGTGGAAAAAGATAAGAGAAAAAGAAAGAGAAGTGTTTGAGGTTATTTGTTGTAAACCTCATTGTTGTAAACACCCTTATATTTGTGAATCCCTCTTCGGTAGAGGTGATCGGGTGATTGTGTTGTGGATCCCTCTTAGGTAGAGGTGATAGTGTTTGGTTGTGAGCCTCTTCGGTAGAGGTGTTGTGGGTGAGTGTTGTTGTTTGGCTACGGGCCTAACCCCTCGGTTGTGAGGAGGTGGTTGTTTGAGAGAGGAGTTTGGTACTCCTAGAGTTGTAAGAAATCCTCTTCGGTAGAGGTTCCCTCGGTGGGAGTTGAGATAGTGGAAATCCTACACGGTGGTGTAGGCGGGGATGTAGAGCAAGGTGCTCGAACCTCGAAACAAATCTTGGTGTTTGCGTATTGATCCATTGTCTCTCTAACTCTCTCTCTTATAATTGTGCAAAGCATCATACTTCATATCATACCATATTTGCTTGTGTTGTGCATAATTCATATTGCCTTGCATTATTTCATATTGTTATATCCTTTATTGCGTGGCTTGATTGTGTGTGCACATTGTGAATTGCTTGTGTGTTTGTGCATCACCTATACTCATCCAACAAGAGCTTCACATAGCGCCTCAACCCATATCTAGGGGAATCAAGAGGAGTTAGTCCAGAGCCTCGCAAGGGGAATTCGGCTACACTTGTTGGATTGTATTAAGTGTGTTGCAAGATTTGCATTAGCTTCCGCATTTAGCGCACATAGTTTGCATTTAGTTTCTTAGATTAGCACTTACACCTATTCACCCCCCCTCTAGGTGTTTTACACTCAATTCTACCGCTATAGCAAGTGGCTATGCGGGTCATGATCTACAAGGAGGGACTAGCGATGGAAGCTTTTTTAGCAAGCTCTCTTTAGGTTACAAAGAATGGTTAAAGTTCTTCTTTTAGTTCTTAAAAAGAAAAGGAAAAATAAGTTAAAGTTAAGTTAAAAAGAAAGTGGTAGATTGAGAAGGTGGAGAAAATAGAAATGGATTTGTACAAAGAAATTGAAAAAGAGTGATAAAAAAGTGGTAGATTGTGTTGGTGATCTAAACTAAAGAATTAAAAGAAAGAAAACTAAAACCTAAAAAACTTACTTACCTCTTCAGCGCCTGCTTACCTTTGACCCATATAGACGATGTACCTTTGTTTGAAGGCTAGCGAAGTATGACAAATAAGATCTTCCCTATTCTCGATTTACACTATGAAATAAAGGGGCAAGCTACACTACCATAGAAATGGATATCCATTATCATAAGCCATCAACGGCACTTGCAAGGGCAAGGCAACTTCGAGGCTATCAGATTCATTTGGATCCACAAACACAAAAGGAGGGAAGCAAACAAAAACAAGAAAAAAAAGAAACTTCGATTTGATTCCAATAACAATGAAAGAAAAGATCACTTACACTGGTGTCACCCTCAGTACAAGCTTGTTCTCATTCCTCCATGAAAGTCTCATCTCCTCTCAGTTACATAAAAATATAAAAATTACATAAAAGAAAACTAAAAACCTAAGTTACAAACTACAATATAGTTTAAATTCTATTCTCTGCTTGGTCGTCTTCTGTACGCTCTGAAAATCCCAGTATTTATAGGCAAAACCCAACGTAGGAGAGTGTATGAAGATAGGGGGAGCAAACGCTCCCCCTAACTTCCTAACAAATCCGCGAAAATGCGGCTTTGGTCGCGTTTCCACGGCCTGGCCACACCCTGTTGATAGTACTCCCTGGCTTCGTGATTTGCTTTTATCTTCAGTTGGATTTGCAGTTTAAGTCCGGGATTTTGACGAAATGGCCTTTGATATTTAGCTTCAACTGATTGATTTGTAGGAATTTTTTCTAACTGGTTTTCAACCGATCTGAACCGACCTGGTCTGCCCTGATTTACTGATTTTGAATTAATTCTAATTTAAATCAGAATTTGATGGGTTTTGGGCTCATTTCTCTTCCCTCTCCTTTAGGAATGGTCCTGCAAATAAATTAAACAATAATTAGGAAAAAGAAGAGTTTATTTTATAATAAGAATGAGAATATGATAATGAATGTGCAATATTAGCGACCGATCATTTAACATAATGAGCATTAAAATCACAACATGCTAAAAATTAGCAATGTAAAAGCATGTAAACTAAAATAAGAGTTTAGAGATAGTTACCAAACCATATGAACTATTCTTTAAGTCTCCAAACCATGGTGGTCCTCCCACCAAACATCCTTGATAGCGATGCATTAATTAGGTATGCCTATTTAGCTCCATATGCATCCACCACAAGGCACCAATTCTCTCACATTTTATGAGAGCGCACACCTACATGAAACATAAATGGTGGGGACTTTGGTACCCATATCTTTTTGAGTCCATTGGGGTTAGTAACAATTGGAACCAAAATATTTTTATTAGCAAAATTTAAATGATTTATCCTATCAAAATAAAATTTTATAAGACGGCCTTTATGGCCACAATGTGTACATTTGTACACTCTAGCATCATGTGAGTGGGGTGAGCATGATGCACATATGTATGTCATGGGGTATGTGTATGAGTATGTGGAACTTATTTCTTTCGAAAAATGAATTCCGACCTATTATGGTTAAATGCACATTGGCTCAAAGTGGAGCGCAAACAATCAATTTTTTTTCTTCACAATACAAATATCATTATTAATTTTGGAAGAAGAGACATGAGCATGAGAATCAACAATCTTTTTCTTTTTAGAAATTTTTCTTTTTCTTTTAAAATAATTTTCCTTTTAAAGAGTTATTTTCTTTCAAAACAATCTCTTTTTTTCCCACCAAAATAATTTTATTGTTCAATGAATTATTTCTTTCACAAATGTCATTTAATTTTGAAGACAAGGAAATATTCTCCTTTTTCAATAATTTATTTTCTTTTGAAACATATTCAAATTTATTTTTAAAAGAATCATTTTCATTTAACAAAGAGTTTTCTTCTTCAACTTATCATTTTCAATTTTAATAAATTATATTTTTCAAGAAGTTTTTGATATAAAGATTCAAGCTCATCATAAGGTATGCCAATATCTTCTTCTAACTCTAATTCAGAATTTATCTCAAGGGGGTCAGCCCCTTAGACCATGTAGCACATTTTGGAAGCATCACTTCAATCATCCGAGTCAGTCCCCATATAGTATTGCTTTTGTTCGCCAAGGGAGACAAGTGTGTTCCATACTACAAAAGCCGAATCAAAGTTAGAAATCATAGATAAATATTCATCATTTAATGTTGACGTTAAAACATGGATGGCTTTTGTATTAGCCTCAAAATGTTTGCCATTAATAAAATATGAATGCTTAATAGTGACAAAATAGACATGAATTCCAATTTTGGAAGTCAAGAATGTCAAACAAGGGAGGTGTCATGAAATCATGTGTGTGTAAACAAAATATTGTGATTAGCTAAAATAGGATCTTTAACTCAAGGTTGTTAGACCCAACATAAGAGCTTCAAGCTCTGATACCAATTGTAAATCATCTAAAGGGGGGCGTGAATAGGTGACTAGGTAATCTAATGTAAAACAAATGCGGAATTAGAACTAATTATGCAAACTAACACTATAATTCTAAACACACTAAGTATAACCAAAGAGTGTAGCCGAATTCTCGGTGAAGGGCTCTGGACTATCTCTTCAAGATTCCTCTAAATTAAGAGTTGAGGTGCCATTATAGCTCTCTTGGTTGAATACAAGTGTGAGCAAATAATCCCAAGCATATATTCAATTAAGCACAAGTATATCAAATATATAAGGATGTTAACAATAAAAGCATGCAAGATATATAAACACAAGTGTGTGTGAGAGAGAGATAAGCAATCACAAACACGGGAGAGTTATTTTTAAGGTTCGAGCACACTTGCTCTACATCACTATGAAGAATTTTCACCATAACGATCCCGAAATATCACTCAGTGCCGCAACACCTACAATGAGCTCCCTCAAGAACTCTTGGAGCCGCAAGTCCCTCACTTGTTCTTGCAAGAACAACACACGCGAACCCGCAAGCTCGCCGAGGCCACACTTCTACAACTCCTCCAAATATAGAGGTGGAACACTTAGTGATCATTATCTTGATCACGAACAAATACTCTCATAAAGAAAGATCCTATAGAGGATGGATATAGCAATAGATAGCTCATACTTGTGTGAGAAAACAAGATAGATGTGGAGGTGAAAAACTCAAAAAAAAAAGCTTTTGAAAACTCAAGAGAATTACTTTTGATAAACTCTCTTTGATATGGCAATGAAGCTCTAAAAACTTGTTGGGAAAACTCTATTGAAAATGAGAAAATAAGCTCTTGAAAAACTTGTGTAAAACTCACCCAAAAAACCTCATATTTATAGGCCAAGAAAAACTAACTATTATGGTTCAAAAACAACCAGAAATAGCCTATCGGTCGACTGCCCGGTTAATCGACCAACGGTCAAATTTCTGACCATTGGAGTCTGGCGGTCGACCGGGCGATTGACTTACCACAGACCCAAACTATGCAATAGGTCAACTTTGAGCACAGTGTTGAGGCCTAAAATGTCAGAATTCAGAAATTAGTGTATAGTAAGAATTTGTAGATCTTTAAGTCTTGTTTCTACTGCAACTTAAATCAAATAAATATCATTTTGGAGTAAAATATTATTAATAAAATACTAAAAGGTGTCAAATCAGAAACTGTAAACTATTTTCAGAACAAGAACAGACTTCAACCTAATATTTGACATCTTTAACATTTGAATCAGAAAATTATTATTGAATATGAAATATAGCCCTGAAAGTTATCTTTGAAATATAATTTAAATCATGTTATAAGAATAAAAGTTATAGTTAAAAAACTATAAGGGTACCGAGCAAATTAGCAGAACGGTCGGCCGCCCAGTCGACCGAGAAAACCCGAGAGCTCTACAAACTCAGTCGGTCGACCGGTCGGTCGGCCAAACTCAACTACGGTTGATCAGTCGGTCGACCGATCTTAGGTCACATGGGCTTGTGCACATTTTGTGCATGTCGGTCTACTGGTCGGTCGACCAAGCCTCGCTTCGGTCGACCGCCAGCAGCCCAAAAAAACAGTTTTAACAACATTTTAAAATACATTTTAAATTCTAAAAAATCTCCATAAAATCTACAAAAATAAGTTCATTGAAATACTTTGAAGTATGAATATGTGTGATAAAAAATCAATACATATTACAAACATGTGAACTATTTTTGAGGCATAGAATTTAAAGCTTAAAATAAAAACTGTATTTTTTGAAAACCTAAGTTGTGTGTGTAAGAGCTTGAGCAATCCATAACTAATCTATCATTTACATTTTATCTAAAAATAAAATATTTCACTTACAAATATGACACAAGTCTTGAAAATCTTCTTCTCCATCTTGACTTGGTCCAAAACTTGATCCAAAGAGCTAGACTCCTCTTGAGTACTTAATGTGATATTGAAGCGTGAGCTCTTAAATCAGCACGTGCTAGCGCCAAAACTTGATTTGAATGTTTCGTTGAAGCTAAACATCGACTAAGATCTTTGTAGAATATCTGAAACTAAATGAATGCAAGATCATTAGTACTATAACTGCAAGAATTAATCATCATCAAAAATAGAGTGATGGGCCTTTGGGCCAACATCCATCGCATCCCTCACCTCGTCTCCCTCCACCGCGAGCTCCCATCGCCCTCGCCTCCATTGCTTCCATCCGTCCTCATCTCGCCTCTGTCCATCACCTTCGTCCCTCGCCTTGCCTCCGTATACCACGCTCGTCTCGCCTCCCGACTGTTATCAAGTAGGAGAAGTGGACGCAGAATGCTCCCATTGTTCTCACGCAGGCAATTTACCAAGAAAAGATCAGGGTTTTGATTCTATCAGTTGTTTCCTTTCTTCCAGTTGCATAAATATTGCTTCTTTTGTATGTGTATGTGTGTGTGTGTGTTTGTGGTGGTGTCTATGTGTGTATCATACTTGGTGTGTGTGTGTGTGTTGGTCATGATGGGGGGTGCATGTGCCATGGTTTGTGTGTGTGTGGTGGCTTGTGTATGTCATGCTTGATGTGTGTGTGTTGTGATTTGTGGTGGTGGTGTTTTTGTAACTCTATAGAGTATGACGAGTGGCACCAATATTTTAGAAAAAAATATAAAAATATTTCACGTCGGTTCTGTAAATGTTGTTAATTCAATATTTTATTTTTGATGTCTAGACTAGGTAAACATGGATTGGAAATAGATGGATGCTAATAGATTGAGTATCGAATATTGAAATGGTTTAGAAGAATTTATTAAGTTTATTGTGGAGCGTGCCAATAATCCTAATCGTATTATGTGTCTGTGCATAAGATGTGGTTGCCTTGAGAATATTACGGTTGAAATATTAAGAGATCATTTATTCGTTTAGAATTGATAAAGATTATACAAGATAGATGTAGCATGAAGAGAGTGCAAGAGATAGATCAATTAATTCAGATGATAGAAGATATGATGAAAGAGAAAAAAATGATTCCCTCGGTCCTAGATGTACGTGTCACCGTATCAATACTCGATACGATATATAAATTTGATTTGATCTTTTTGGGAGTTAGATTGAACCAGTTTCAATTTCAGACCTTATTTTCTAATATTTTGAATTTTTTAATTTTTTTAAATTTTTTCTGAATTATTTTGAAAAATCTCTGAGTCGGTATCAACTGATACCGATAAACGGCTCTAAGATTTTAATTCACAACTAGAGTTGAATTTCAAGAATATGTTTTTAAATTATTTTTTAAAATTATATTTTTATCTTAGCATATTTTTGGAGATTTTTCTGAATTTATCAAAAATCCGGCCATACAAGTGTCGACCGATATCGCGGATATATTCCAGGATTTTTAACTTCTAAACCAAAGTGAATTTCTTGAATCTGATTTAATTTTACTCATCAGTGTAATACTTTTTATTTTATAAATTATTTTAAGATTGCCTACTTAAATTATATTAATTAATAATAGTTTAATCTTTACTTTCATTTTCTTCTCCTTTCTTCTCCATTTTTCCACACTGTTCTCCCCACCGCCTCCTTCCATGGACTCTCTCTTAATTCTCATCCCACTTTTAATCTCTTTAACACTCTCTAATTTCTCTCATCTCTAATTACACTCTCCCTCTCTCAATTTATTTTCCAATATCTCACCTCCAGCATCCGACGGCCAAGACACCCGCCGGTTTCCAGCTCCAGCACGCCCATGGCGGCCCTAGCTCTGATTAACAACCCAAGCCACCACCTCCTTCTCCACACTCCCCATCTCCTCCTTTCTTTAATTCCTCCCTCCTCCAACTAAACCCATCAGCAAACCACCAACCTCCACCACTAAATTCTTCACGACCACCTCAATTCCCCTACCATAACCACTATCACAACCTACTACTCCTCCTCCTTCCTCCTCTTCTCCCAATTTCATCAATTTTTACTCAAACACATCATCATCATTACCTCCAAATTTCTCCACCAAAACCCAACTCCAATACACCCAACATCAATTTCACTCTCCCTTCCTCTTTCCCTGGTTGGTCGGTGTAGCCCCTGACTGGCCGGCCGCCGCCTCTGCCTCGCCGCCATGCACGACAGTGTACACAACCCCTGGCCGCCACCATCTTCCCCTTGCTCTCCTTTTCTCTCGTTCTCTCTCTTTCTCTCGAACTATATATTGGATCCAAAACCTATAAATCCAAAACTCGTTTCCCAATAGCCTAAAACCCATTAACCCACAAACTCATTCACTTAAGTTAATTGGTATGGGTATTGGATTTAAACTCGACCAACCCAAACTCAAACCATTATAAAGGTGATTTTTCATAAAATCCCCTGCATATTTGTAATATTTTCAATTTAGATCATTTTATTATATAATTAACCCATTTTTATGGTTTTTAGTGTTCGGATGATATCTTGAACATCCGGAGTCCGATCTAGATAATTCTAAAGCTGTTTCGATTGTAAAAAGACGAGTTAC
Source organism: Agave tequilana (assembly GCA_038442645.1). NCBI lineage: Eukaryota > Viridiplantae > Streptophyta > Magnoliopsida > Asparagales > Asparagaceae > Agave > Agave tequilana. Next base: position 108,099 of record JAVJIF010002449.1, on the reverse strand, counting down.
ATTCTTGTAATAGCTAGGTGAGTGTTTTTCTTTTATAAATTATAATTTATTGTGTTGAATGAAATCACTTGATTACTTTATTTAATAAAACAGGATTATTGGTAAATCACTGTAAATATTATCTAATAAATTGTAATCATTGTTAAAACAGTGTAATTAAAATATGCTTGATACTCTTTGAACATGTTCAATAAAGTAATATTTATTTTGTTTCTTGATTTTATATAAAATATAGATGAGTTATCTATATTTATTGAGTAATTAAAAGATGTTGATAAAGAAAATTAAGATTTATAAATAAATAGATAATCTAAATATGGTAATGTAGATGATTATTGTTAATTACTTTTTATGTCAATCATGTTAATAATATTGAAATTGTTATAACAAGATAGTAATAAATTGACACGTGTCCATGTTAACTATATCCCCTTGACATGGTCACCACTGTATGAATATTCTATTACACTAGATCATTATTATTTTATATACTTGCATCATCATTACACGGACATTGTTGTTGTCTGTACATGTATTATCTAGTACACTGACACTCTAGCACACTTGATATTGTGTTTCATGTACACACTTGTTGCACTAGACACTATCATTCATGTACTTGTATCATCGTTGCACAGATATTGTTACACTGGACGTTATTATTTCATGTTTTTATACCACTGATACATGGATACGCTATTGCATTGGATGCCGTTACATAGATACTCTGTACACAGTTATTTCATACCACCATTACGTGGATTCACATGTATGGATGTTTTGATTGTTCCTGTCTTCATATTGCATGCATCATTGTTCCTATTACAATATTTATCGTTACATGAATATTTCTGTATTCCTGTGACATGAGTATTTAGTTTAGTACATGACCATTTCCTATATTCCTGATTTTGATATGATAGCTGTTGATATGCGATGTGTGGAGCTAAAGACTCACATCTCCTGTTTCCCGTTATTCTGTTCAGTGATATAAGGATTGCTCATGTCCCATTACCATGTTAACTTGTTACATGTTATAAATATTGTTAATAAGCTAGCATATTTGTACTATGATATACCAGTTATTAGCACAGTCACGCCAGCGTCTGACGGAACATTTGTGGAATTAAGCGTGACATGGAGAAAAGTGCTAAATCACACTTATACGTGGTGGGGGCCACCTCTTGAATCTGTGGGGGCCACCTCTAGAATCCTCACTCTGCCTAATGTTGGGTGATGAGGATGTCTCCGATGCTCTTGTTATAGATATTGCTACTGATCAGACTAAGTATTCTTGTTATCCTGCATTCCCGTTATACGTGCAGTCATGCTGGCGTCCGGCACATGGTGTGTGGTACCAAGTATCACACGGAATAAAGTTTCACACCACATATATGGTGGGGGCCACCTTTTGAATCTGTGGGAGCTACCTTTAGAATCCTACATCACAGGGTGTTGTCATGATGGAGGCATCCTCAATGCACTAGTTATTCAGACCTAGTACATGATACATTTAAAAATCTAACAATGGTAGAACACTTAATATTTGGTCACTCTCTCGTTCGGATAATGGTGCCTGTATACCATGTTCAGATGAGTTCAGCTGGGGTGCGGCCTCCAGTATGAATTGCCAGTGATATGGGGACACTAGAAGCGATTGATTAAATATCAGGCGGTACTGATTATTATTATTGTATAAATAATATGACTTGCTCGATACATGTTTATTATTGTCCATTTATACTTGTTACATTTTCTGGTATCTTGTTCACAGTCATGTCACATGTGTACCTTGCACATCATGTGGAGACACACTATTCATGTACACGTATACTTTACAAATCATATATTCTCTATTCTATGTATTCTCTATAGATACACTGTTATTGTATATGGTTATTCTGCGCACTTCATGTAGACATGTTCATAGTAACCACAATCCCCCTCATGCTATTAATATTATTAGTTTAAATGATACATATTCAATAACTAAAATTGATACAAGTCTTGTAAGCAAAATGATGTTATTATTATCTCAATAAATACTGTATCATGTAACCTATATAGATATTAAAATCATGTAAATTACATAATAATAGAAAGTTAATTAATATTTCCTTTTGTAAATCAATTTTTATAAAATATAAATTGTTCATTGTTATAAAAGTACCACTGTTATAACTGGCATGCTAGGTATTTATACTCTTATGGTGCTAATTTAACCCTTTCATCGTTTACACTGATTGTTAGTATAATTATATTGCACCATTGATATGTAAATATGTATTATATAATATTGTGATTGTACTACTATTGTAGTATATATTACTGCTTCGCTCATTTTACCACTAACTAGGTTGCTTTCTAACGACCCTGAGTTTGCATGCCTAGGCTGGAGACCTGAGATATCATAGTACCAGATATCTCACGAGATGCATATGGGGAGACTCGTCACCTATACTATTCATAAGTATCTTTATTATTTTGTCTTTATTTTCTTATTTATCCTTATTTTTATGTACATTATGATCCCTGACCCTTTTGCAGGTATTCTTGCACTTATTTACGCTGGAATTATTGTGTATATTGTATTTATTTCTTGTACTGAGGCTTAGCGTATATACGTGAGGGTATTTTGCCCTGCATATATATGTCACCGTAGCTTCTCCGTATCCACTGGATCGGGGCATTATGGATTTGTATCAGAGCCTAGGTTTTACACCAAGCGTGGGTAACTACCTATATCAATAGTCGCGCTCTTACCAATAGTACAACAGATTCAGATTAGAGCTTATATGTATTTAGATTTGAGGATTCCAGCTATGAGTACAAGATATCTTATTCCGTTAACAATCCATTCCTTGTCTTCTAATATTCTCTAATTTTAATAATCTTTCTGAATATTCTGATTTCTAATCATTTCTCTTCATAATCTTGATTCCTTTCTTATTATTTTGATATCTGATACTAGTCACCCAGTCCGGAGTTCGATATAGATATCAGAGTGACGTAGCAGAAGCATCTAGGCCTATAACATCCAGATTTCAGTAGTTGTAGATATTGTTCTTCCATCTGAATTGAATGAGGATAAAATTTTTTGTAAGGCGGAGAGAAGTGTAACCCCCGGTTCTAGATGTACGTATTACTGTATCGGTAATTGATACGACATAAAAATTTAATTTTACCTTTTTGATAGTTAGATTAAACCGGTTTCAATTTTAAATCTTATTTTCTAATATTTTATATTTTTAGGAATTTTCTAGATAATTTTGGAAAAATCTCTGAGTCGGTGTCAACTGAATACCGATAACCGGCTCTAAGATTTTTAATCACAACCAGAGTTGAATTTTAAGAATCTATTTTTGAATTATTTTTTAAAATCATATTTTCTACTTTAGCGTATTTTTAGAGATTTTTCTGAGTTTATCAAAAATCTGGCCGAACCAGTGTCGACCGGTTTTGCTGACATATTCAAGGATTTTTAACTTGTGAAGAAAAGTGAATTTTTTGAATCTGATTTCACATCACTCCTCAGTGTAATATTTTTTATTTTACAGAATTTTTGGGGACCGCTTGGAACTAGTCAAATTTTGGCCTACTTAAATTATATTAATTAAATAATATTTTAATCTTTACTTTTTTTTTCTTCTCCTTTCTTCTCCATTTTCCACACTGTTCTCCACACTGCCTACTTCCACTGACTCTCTCTTAATTCTTTTTAATCTCTTTCTTAATCTCTCTAACACTCTCCAATTTCTCTCCCTCTAATTACACTCTCCCTCTCTCACTCTCTTACTCTATTTTTTAATATCTCACTTCCTCCTCCAAGACCCGACGGTGAAGACACCCACCGACCTCCACATCCAGCAAGCCCACGGCAGCCCTAGGTCCGATCAACAACCCAAGCCACCACTTCCTTCTTCACACTCCCCATCTCCTGCTTTCTGAAATACACCTAGAGGGGGGGGGGTGAATAAGTGTACAAGCTAATCTAATGCAAATGATGCGGATAAAAACTAATTATGAAAACTAAAGCTATTAAGCTAACACACAAAGTATAACACAAGAATGTAGCCGAATTTTTGGTGAAGGGCTCTGGACTATCTCCTCAAGATTCCTCTAGATTAAGAGTTGAGGTGCCACTATGACTCTCTTGGTTAAATACAAGTGTGAGCAAACAATCCCAAGCATATATCAATTAAGCACAAGTATAGCAAGCATATAAGGAGATAAACAATATAAGCATGCAAGATGTATAAACACAAGTGAGAGAGAAAGATGAGCAATCGCAAACACGGAAGAATTGTTTCGAGGTTTGAGCACCCTTGCTCTACGTCCCCGCCTTCAACGCTATGAAGGATTTTCGCTATAACGATCCCGTAAGATCACTCGATGCCGTATCACCTACGATGAGTTCACACTAGAACTCTTGGACCCGTAAGTCCCTCACTTGTTCTCGTAAGAACAACACACACAAGCACACTAGATTGCCGAGGCCGTACCACTACACCGAGCTCTCACAAGAACTCTTCACAATACGAACCCGCAAGTTCGCCTCCTCAAATACAAAGATGAATACTTGATGATCTCTACACTTTGATCATCAAAAACACTCTCACAACAAAGCTCCTATAGGATAGATATGGCAATGGAAAACTCAAATTTGTGTGAGAAAAACAAGATAGAGTTATGGTGGAGAACTCGAGAAATCTCTTTTAAAAACACTCTTGAAAATTCTCCTTTTGATATGGAAATTTTAGCCCAAAACAAGTGGAGAAAAAGCATAAGAAAGATGGGAAAAACTGGCTCAAAACTCTCTTGAAATCTTGTGTAAAACCAGCGAAAACAGCCCCTTTTATAAAGTTCAGAAATATAGACGTTGGGGTTAAATCTGCAAGCCAGATGACATGTCGGTCAACCGGCCAACAGTCATATTGGGCTGTCAGTCGACCGCACCCAGGTCATGACCTGTCGGTCGACCGACCGGTTGACTGAGGCAAGATCCAGAGAGCAAAGCTCTCTGGCCGGTCGACCGGGGCCAGATCTAGAGAGTGAACTCTCTGGATCGGTCGACCATCCGGTCGACCGACCCTCAAGCCAAGGGCCGTTCACGTTTCTGTGCATATTGGTCGACCGCTATGTTGACCGATTTCTGACTCGGTTGACCGGTCGGTCGATCTCAAGAAGGCCAGGTCAAGAAATTTTGGGGATTAAATCTTTGGTCTTATAAACTCTTATAAAATCCCATAAAATCACATAAAATCTGTAAAAATAAGTTCATTAAAAAACTTTGAAGTACAAATATGTGTGATTAAAAATCAACACATATTATAAGCTTTTTGAACCATTTTGTGATATAGAAATTTAACCTTAAACAAAAATCCATATTTTTCAAAAACAATCTTCAATTTAAAAAACGATTTTTTCAAAACTTCTCCAAATATAAAAATAAGATATTTTAAACATTTTGAAGCTTAGTGTGTATGATATGATCCAATACACATATAAGATGAAATATCTATGTTTTTAACAATAAACTCTAAAATAAGTTTTGATAAATACAAAACTCAAACACATGATATAGAAACATCAAATAATTTTTTCTAAACATTTGAACCAACAATGTGCATAGATGAAATCCAAAACACATATAAATCATATAAACTTATTTTGATGAAATCTAATTATGAAATATAAGAATGTATACTTTGAAGCTCAAAACCAAAATGGTATTTTCTAAAACTAAAACTATTTTATGAAAACACATATAAATTTTGTGTGTGTGTATATGAGATTGAGCAATCCACAACTAATCTATCCTTTACATTTTATTTAAAAATAAAATCTTAACACTCACAAAACTAGACTCAAGTCTTGAAAATCTTCTTCTCCTTCTTAACTTGGTCTAAAACTTTGATTCAATGAGCTAGACACCTCTTGAGTACTTGACGCGAGAGCTCTATAATCAACACGTCCTAGCTTCAAAACTTGACTTTGAATCTTTTATTGAACCTAAATGATTGTAAAATGAGATTGATAAGAATTACCGTGTAGCTTTAGGCAACGGGCTGTGTCCACGAGGAGGAATGCGATAGAAGCTTTTCGGGTGCTTTTGTTAAGTAACAAAGAATGAAGTTGTTGTTTTTTCTTTTAAGTTGAAAAAGAGAATGGAGAGAAAGGAAATGATTAAAAGAAAAATTGCTAATTTGGAGAAGGCTTTGGAAAAGGTGATTTAAAAAGCTTTGAAAAGTGATTTGTTGTTTTTAATATAAAAAGAAGATCTGGGCTCACTATCTCACTACTCAACGATGTGTTCTTCTCTTGAAATCCTTAGTGCCTCAAATTGATCATAGGCAAAAACATAAGATTGAGTTTAGAAAGTTTTAAGCAAAGCACATAAGATAGTTTGGAAAAGTTAACTCTTTTCTTTAAGAAATCGTCTTGAATTGAATGTTAAATCATCAAGTAGTTCAAGTATGAGATAAAAATAAGTTCAAGAGACGTTTTTTAAAAGAAGTGAAAGTTTAAAAATTCAAACCCATCCTCATGTACCTTCAAGAACACTTTCAACAAGAAAGGCTTAGTTTAGGCATGCAAATGATTCATGGGTCTTTTCATCAAAACCATTCAAAAAGAAGAGGGATCGGAGAGAGGAATAATAGTGAGCCCAGAAAACTAATGTAGCTACTCATGGAAGACCAAAAAAATAATACAAGTAGATAAAGCAAGACATACCGTGAAATGGAGAGGAAGAAGTGAAAGCTTGATTCTTTTATTGATGTCACTTCAATCTTCAGAATACAATCACTCAATCCCTCTCTCTCACTGGTATTTGAACTGAACTACAAATTACAAAACAGAGTTACAACTTCTATACTATCTAACAAAGAGCCTAAAATTCTAAAGAATAAACAAGAATTCTAATCCTAGTCTTCGCTAATTTTTCAGTACAAAACTCTGCCTTTTATAGGCAAAAACCTAGAGGGAAAGGAGTGAGGAGATAAGGGGAGCAAACGCTCCCCTTATCTCCACGAACAAGCCGCGGATCCCCGGCTTGGGCCGCGGATCCGCGGCTAGGATATGGCCAATGGCCACATTCAGGTGGGGATATGATTTGTGTGGGATTTTACCCCCTTTTGTCCGGTTGGATTTGCTATTTGTCTTCGATTCTGATCTGATCTTCGGTGATTCTCAAACTAACCAATTTGGATTCTGATAAAACTAAATTAACCGGTTTTCAACCTTCCTAATTACCATAATCTGCCCTGATTTATTAATTTTGAATTAATTCTGAATTAAATTAGAATTTGATAGGCTTTTGGGCTCGTTTCTCTTCCCTTTCCTTAAGTAATGGGTCTGCACTTTATAAAGAAAAATAGGACTTATTAATTGATTTATTTAGATAATAAGCATGGTAATGTGACAATATGTATGTAATATATGTGACCGATCGCACCCCCACACTTATCTTTGCTCGCCCTCGAGCAAAACATCAAAACTAATTCTAATCAATTATTAGACCACTTTCGCAGGTCACTCGATTGCACTGAGCATGTGCAACAAGCTGTTAAACCTCTAGGTTACCCCTAGATGACGAGTTTTGTCTCATGAGGGTTTTCCATGGATTCCACCCACAAAATCCATAAAGAAAGAGAAAAAATGTTAGTATTTTCGAAAAAGCATTTTGAAAACAAAGAAATTTTTGAAGTATATTTGTAATAGTTCAAGTAATTTATAAGTTATAGGAATATCGAATTTTTCATTTCTAAACTTAGTTTCTATTCAAAAATATGTCATCAATCAAAGTAAGGAGCCAAATTTTATTTCTCATCTAGTCTATTACTTTACCCTGAGTCATATGCACCACCGTAACTGTGAAGTTTTACTAATGGTTCTTTAACATTAACTCCTATGCCTTATTTATATTTATTTTTGGTGGTATTTATTCCTCAATTCCATTAGGCTTTCTAATCTGCCCATGTAACGAGCCTTTAGTCAGTGACACCCAAACCGGACGGTTTTAGGGCACCAGGTTAGAAAACACCCCTAAGGACTTAAACACTCGAGCAGACAAGGCCACGAAACTAAGGATTTTTATTTATAAAATGTACCCCTTTTAGGGTCTGTTTGGTTAAGGGTGGAAGTGAGGAAGTAAGAAAGTGAGGAGGTGATAATAGTTTCCTTTGGAACTTGGAAATTGGTTAGTAAATTTTTCGGTGTTTGGATGTTATTGGGAAGTGTGGTTTGAAAAATGTTATATCTTTTCCAGTGTTTGGATGGTAATGTGGAAGTGAAAGTGGAAAAGTTGACCACAAAGTTGACCGCAAAATAATATTAAAATAAAAATTAATTAAGAAAAATAAAAAATGGACAGTAATTAGAATGCAAGTGAGATTTACATGATCAAAAAATTAACTGTTTTGTGTTACGACTTATCACAAATGAGATTTACATGACCACAAAATTAACTGTAGCACTCTGGAAGTGAGGAAATGGTTGTGTAAAAGAGAAAAGAGAAAAGAGAAAAGGAAAATGGGTTTTCCTATTTTCCTTTTCTGGTGTTTGGATAGATAGGGAAGTGAGCAATTATACTTTTCCATTTCCTTACTTCCGCCCACTTCCTTGTAACCAAACACGCCCTTAGGCGTGAATACTTATGCTTCATGAGACACTAATGCCCACCTTAATCAGAGAATTTTATAGATATAATAAATATATATATTATTTTAAAACTTATCTAATTATCTTTTGCATAAATACCAAGGCTTGCTTAGGCCAAAGCACCTAGCTAAGTAATAATTAGATTTATTTATTTTTTATACATATATAGTTTTTTTTCTTGTTTTTTTATAAGGCATAAGAGTCTTTGTTTTTGAACCCTAAGTGTGTAAGTGTATAAAGTGTGCATATTTCATCAAGGTAAAGATCAAGACTAAATTACTTTTACAAATTTTCTTTCTAACCCTAAAAATCAAGCAAGTCATCTTATTTTGACCAAGTGTAAGAAATCCTAATTATGATTCTCCTATTTCTTAAAATTATCTTAATTTCTTACAAAAAATATATCAAAATATTGTTCTTACCTTTCAAAAAGTTTTTTTTTCAAAATGTTTTTTTTACAAATGTATAAATATATTTTTTTTCTTTGTTTTCTTCTTCATGTTTTTTTTTATATATTAGTCATGTTAGAGCCCTCCCCCACACTTATCTCATGCATTGTCCCCAATGTATGAAAGAAATGTATAGATGCATGAAATGAAATGTAAAAGAGGCGCATACAAAAATATATACAACATCAAGTTTCTCCCACACTTAGATTTTTTTTGGTCTCATCCCTCTTCCCATCATTCCAATGGTCCTCTTTATAGTACATAGTGGGGAGGCCAAATTTTTTATCATTTTAGCTCTCTTCCTCCTCAGTCTCACCTTCTTTAGGTTTTTCTTCCTCATATTTCTATATTCATTATTCAAAAATTGATCTCCACCACACTTCTCAGTTGCAACTTCCTCACTATGAATGCTTAGGAATTCTAACTCAGTTCCATATATCTCCTCAAATTTTAGGTTAGCACTTTCCCCTGGAGATGTGTAATTAACTAAAATATCCCTAGGTGGTTCATCTAAACACATGAGTTCTTCTTCGAAGAGGTTTTCAAAGAGTATGTCAATCGGAGGTTCTTGAATTATATTCTCATGCGATATATTATTGGTTGGCTCAGCGAAAGTGAAGATATTCAAATCAAATTTCCTTTTTTTAAAGGGGACTTTAAAATTAGGATCTCTGACATATGCCTTATCATTAAGATAATCACATTCATTCTTAAATAATTCATCAAGAAAAAGAGACTCATTCTCTATACCTTCACTTTCTTCATCACAATTATTTTCAACAAAGTTTACCTCAAATGTTTGGTCTCTTATCTTACGAGGTTATTTTTCTAGGTTAAAGACATTGACTTCTCTAGTCATGTCCCCAAAGGTTAATCTCATAGACCCATTCCTACAAGTAATAATAGTATTGGCAGTAGCAAGGAATGGACGCCCTAGGATAACAGGAGTTTGAGCCCTAGGATTGGACACAAGTTGTGTCTCAAGAGCTATGAAATCAACTGGGTAGATAAACTCCCCGACCACCCGGATAAGGACATCATTAATTTCTCCTTTGGAACTGTTACAGAACGGTCAGCCAGTTGGATTGTGACTCGAGTTGGACTAAGATCGTCCAACCCGAGTTGTTGATAAACTGAGAATGGAAGCAGGTTGATACTTACTCCCAAATAAAGAAGTGCGTGATTAATCTCGGCTTGTCCAATAGTGCAGGCAATGGTGGGATAACCCGGATCCTTGTACTTGACAGGGATCGGACCCAACGGCAACTCACTAATGTTAGTGGCTAAGAAGACTTTCTTAGGTACATTAGTCTTTCTCTTCTTGGTGCACATATCCCCTTAAGAAATTTTGCATAAGAAGGGACTTATTGGATGGCATCAAGGAGTGGCACATTTATCTTCACTTGGTTGAAGATCTCAACTATTTTATCCATATGTGGATTCTGCTTGTTGTTCTTTAGCCTATTAGGAAATGGTACTATAGGCTTATACACCTAACTGGTTGACTTATCTGTTTTAGATTCGTCAGATTTGGAAGGATTGGGACTAGATGAGGTGGATGCTGGAGTGTAATTGTGCTGACTGAGATTGGGTAGTGTTGACACTTGGTTATTAACTTTCTTTCCTGACCTCAATGTATGAACATCATTATATTGATTCAATGATTGATTCTCAACCAAATGAGCTTGTTGTGAATTCCTAGGATTCATAATTGGTTGACTGGGCAAGGTACCCTTTTGCCTCTTATGTTGTGGATTGGCTAACTAGCTCATTTGACCCTCTAGCCTCTGTATTGTTTGCATGAGGAAATCTTGGTTCTTCATGTACCTTTCCATATTTCTCTCAAATTCAGTCATTCTCCTTTCAAGTTGAGGATTCTGGAAGGAAGATGGTGGAGCTTGGTTAGGAAAATTTTGTTGATAATTTGAAAAATTGTTGGGAGAATTGTGAGGGTAATTTGAAAAGTTGGGTTGATGATTGGAAGAATTATTGGGATGATGGAAGTGGCTTGCCTGGTTCGACCGTGGATGGTCATTGTTGTGTTGGCTCCATGAGAAATTTGGGTGATTTCTCTAACCAGGATTGTACGTTGGAGCGTAAGGATCATTGTTCGACCTTGAAAAGACTGCATTCATCGGTTCTGGAAAGTGTTGTTAAGCTTGAAACACAGGACATTCCTCAAATACATGATTCATGGCCTGACAGTACGTACAACCTGGAGTTGAAAATTTGTTTGGACTGACTTGATTGACTGGACTGGTTCCTTAGTTTCTAAAGCTTCCAGTCATCTCGCTAGGTTAGCTATCTTAGCCTCGTTAGCTATGGATGATTCAATTGAATGGAGACCTTTTGAAGAGATGGAGTTTGGATTCCTAGAGCTTTCACTAGTCGGTTCCAATTGGATGATTTTTCAGCTAGATTCTCATATAAATCTCATCCTTCATGCTCATTCTTCTGCAAGAATCCCCTTTGGCACATGCTTTCTAAAAGGGTCTTAGTTGAGTAGCCTAAACCATCATAAAGGATTTGAAATTGTCGCCATTTCTCTATTCCATGATGAGGACATTAGACAAGGAGGTTTTTGAAGCATTCAAAGTGCCTCCAAAATGGTTCACTAGGTTCTGACTTGAATTGCATGATGTTTTTCTTAACGAGAGCGGTCTTATGAATTGGATAGAATTTCTTCAAGAAGACCTTGATGAAATCATCCCAGGATGTGATAGAGCCGGCCGCTAAGCTGTAGAGCCATTTCTTGGCTAAGTCCTTAAGGGCAAATGGGACAAATCTCAACCTAATAGCATCATCTGCAAGGTGTGAGATTTTCATCATTAAGCATACTTCCTCAAATTCTCTTATAAAGAAATAAGCATTTTCGGACTCTAAGCCATGAAAATTAGGGAGTGTGTTGATGAACTGAGGCTTAAGCTCAAAGTTGCGTTCACCAACCGATGGAAGTTGGATGCAGGAAGGAATGATGTTCTAATGAGATAGAAACTATCCTGCAAAGATGTCAGTTGAGCCATAACCGAATTTGGTCTTGGTTCTAACTTGAGTGGTGATGTGTTTCTAGTTAACCTAGATGAATTAGGGTCTCTTGAACACACTTGCATACACAAATACAATCACAAACAAGTTCACCAATAGTCAAGAAGAGAAAACAACTAAGCCTAGTCTAAGGTAACCTTGACCTAGACAACTCCTAACTGGTTGATTGTCCATAGGAGGTATAATGCAGACTTTGACCATAAGCTAATCAGCCAGGTCAGGGCAAGATTGGTAGGAGGTATCCCTGCAAAAGCGACGGGCCTAATTAGGCCAAACCACCAGCTTTCAGGGTTTCGCCCCTCAATCCCTTCCCAGACACTGATTTGGCAGGAGTCAAATTCTAACTCATTACCCCTTAGGATAATCTCCTAGTGAGTTTGAGATATCCCTAAAGCCAACATCTATCATATTTTACTTAGGCTTAGGTTGTGCGTGCTTGGAGATGGTTTGTGGGTTAAGGAACGATAATGACTTCCCCACCTTATCTTGATTTGGGTTTTGCCCTTAGAATTGATTGCGCAAAGTGTACAGGATATAAAAAAGTAGCATTCAAAAGTAAATATCACCCAAGAATGTTTCCTAAACTATATGCTATGTATATGTACCTTGTCTCCAGCTATCTTCAACAGTAATTGTAAAGTAAACGTAATTAGACAAATGCCTAGAATGCAAGTCTAAACCTTTTTTAAGCAATTAATAATCACTCATATTACTGTTAGATTAAAACAAGGATTGTAAATATCAGATATAGAAAGAATAATAACACACAAAAACTTTATTTTTGCAAGCAATATGTCCTGCAAAAAGAGTTTTTAGTAGTCCAACAAAAATTTCAATTTTCGCAACGCAATTTCTTGAAATTCTGTTTCCTACTTTCGAGAGTAGGGATACAGAATACCAAGTCTTCTCTTGCAAAACTTGAGTGCTAAATCTGAATCTTGACGTCCCTGAAACAAGACACCAAACTTGTTAAAAAATAAATACACCGTTCCCTCCCCGGCAACGGCGCCAAAATTTGATTGTAAAATGAGATTGATAAGAATTACCGTGTAGCTTTGGGCTAACGGGTCGTGTCCACGAGGAGGAATGCGATAGAAGCTTTTCGGTGCTTTTGTTAAGTAACAAAGAATGGAGTTGTTATTTTTTCTTTTAAGTTGAAAAAGAGAATAGAGAGAAGGAAAATGATTAAAAGAAAATTTACAAATTTGGAGAAGGCTTTGAAAAAGGTGATTTAAAAAGTTTTGAAAAGTGATTTGTTATTTTTAATATAAAAAGAAGATCAGGGCTCACTATCTCACTACTTAACGATGTGTTCTTCTCTTAAAATCCTTAGTGCCTCAAATTGATCATAGGCTAAAATATAAGATTGAGTTTAGAAAGTTTTAAGCAAAGCACATAAGATAGTTTAGAAAAGTTAACTCTTTTCTTTAAGAAATCGTCTTGAATTGAATGTTAAATCATCAAGTAGTTCAAGTATGAGATAAAAACAAGTTCAAGAGACATTTTTTAAAAGAAGTGGAAGTTTAAAAATTCAAACCCATCCTCATATGCCTTCAAGAACACTTTCAACAAGAAAGGCTTAGTTTAGGCATGCAAATGATTCATTGGGTCTTTTCATCAAAACCATTCAAAAAGAAGAGGGATCAGAGAGAGGAATAATAGTGAGCCAAGAAAACTAATTTAGCTACTCATGAAAGACAAAAAAATAATGCAAGTAAATAAAGCAAGATATACGTGAAATGGAGTGGAAGAAGAGAAAACTTGATCCTTTTATTGATGTCACTTCAATCTTCGAAATACAATCACTCAATTCCTCTCTCACTGGTATTTGAACTGAACTACAAATTACAAAATAGAGTTACAACTTCTATACTATCTAACAAAGAGCCTAAAATCCTAAAGAATGAACAAGAATTCTAATCCTAGTCTTCGCTAATTTTTCAGTACAAAATCCTGCCTTTTATAAGCAAAAAAATCCAGAGGGAAAGGAGTGAGGAGATAAGGGGAGCAAACGCTCCCCTTATCTCCACCAACAAGCCGCGGATCCGTGGCTTGGGCCGCGGATCCACAGCCAGGATGTGGCCAATTGGCCACATCCAGGTGGGGATATGATTTGCGTGGGATTTTGCCCCCTTTTGTCTAACTGGATTTTCTATTTGTCTTCGATTCTGATCTAATCTTCGGTGATTCTTAAGCTAACCGATTTGAATTCTGATAAAACCAAATTAATCAGTTTCCAATCTCCTGATTTTTCATAATCTGCCCTGATTTATTGATTTCGAATTAATTCTGAATTAAATCAGAATTTGATGGGCTTTTGGGCTCGTTTCTCTTCCCTTTCTTTAAGTAATGAGCCTGCACTATATAAAGAAAAATAGGACTTATTAATATGATTTATATAGATAATAAGCATGGTAATGTGACAATATGTATGCAATATATGTGACCGATTACTAAACACCGACTAAAGATCTTGATCAAATATCTGAAACTATATAAACACAAGATCATTAGTACTATAACTATATGAGTTAATCATCATCAAAAAGTAGAGTGATGAGCCTTTAGGCCAATAATCTCCCACTTTTGATGATGATAAAACTCATAGAGTTATATATGCATGGATTAAAGATAAGCTTCATAAAAGCTCTCCCTTAAACTCATGCATAGCAGACAATAAGGATATTCAATAAAAGCACATAATTAAACACAAACATATATGCATAAATAACAAATATTTAACATGCATATAAACTCTAAATTCTTCTCCCTCTTTTTGTTAATTCATCAACAAAAGGGTGAGAACAATCAAACAATAAGAATGTATATGCGATATATATTCATGAAAAGGAGAGACGTAAAGTTAGCTCTCCCTGCATACATGCATTACATGGAGAAGAGATGACTAGGCCCTAACCCACATAAAGCATAATATACAATGTTTAAATAGAAATCTTAAGCTACCTTACACACCATGTATCATGTAAAGAAGAGAGGTCAAGCCCCTCAATATGAGATATACTCAACATGAATCTATACATAGAGAAGATGTTAAGCTTCCCTTACATATAGGCAATATATATCAACAAATTTTGAAACCACTTTTAAAACAAAATTTTGAAATTTGTTGAAGTCAACAAATTGAATTATGATACCAATGAAATCAAATAGTAGTTGACAAAAATAAATGTTGGTACCACTTGTAAAAAATTTTAAGATACCAATAGTAGATTTTGATACCAATTGAAAGTAAAACATGAAGCACATTTTGATACCAAATAAATACCAATTAAAATACCATTTAGAAATACCAATTGAAATGATTAGCAATTGAAATACCAATTGAAATCAATGTATAGCTTGCAAAGATACCAATTAACATTTAGGATAAAATCAAGCTTACCATAAACATAATTTGTGCTTTAAAAGTGTAAAGACATTGTAAAACAAACACAATCAAATCATATATATGTATGTGTGAAAATGGAAATTGAAATCACCTAGAGGGGGGTGAATAGACAAATTTAAAAATGAGATGATGTAACGATCACTCAAAGCAAGATTAGAAGCAGAATACCGCGTGAAGGGCTCTAAACTCCTTCCTCGTGATTCCTCTAAATAAGAGTTTGAGGTGCGCAATGCAATCTTGTTGTGAGAGTATAGATTGACAATATAAGAATGAATGGAAAGCAAGTAAATAACACAAGTAAACCAATCGCAAACACAGAGATTTGTTTCGAGGTTCGAGCACCTAGCTCTACGTCCCCGCCTTCACCCAAAAGGATTTCCGATCCACTAAAACTTCCATAAAGGATTACAACTATTAGGGAGTACTCAGCTCCTCAATCACACTCCTCTAGTTCAGAGGTAGTGGAGCCACAAATACAATAATCACTTGGTGATCAAAAGACTACAAACTCTTTTTGAAAAACTTTTCTTTACAACACCCTAGAGATTAATGTATAGGATTGAAGCTCAAGGTTTGTAAGTGAAAAATAAAATAAAGTAGAAGAGAGTTTTGATTAAAAAACTTCAGAGAAAAATCAGAGATTAGAGCACAAAAACTGAGAATAAAAACTTCTTTCAAAAAGACTCAAGCTTGATTTCTTTTGCAAATGTTGTTGTAATCTCCTCAACCCCATCCACCCTATTTATAGGATATAGGTAGGGATTAAAGGGTAAACAATAATTTTGATTAATCAGGAAAGATAAGACCCAAAACCAGCCATAAATCTCGTTTGGAGAATAAAAACCACGTTTTAAAACAAGTTTAAAAAACTAACCGTTTGGCTGTTAATACACTCACGGTCGACCGGCCCGATCGACCGGTTTTCAAAATCTTTTGACCGTTGGCAGGCCCCGGTCGACCGCCCGATCGACCGTCCCAAACAGAGACTTGGGTGCAGTCAGTCGGCCGAAGCTCGGTCGCCCGACATGGGGTCCGGTCGACCGGATAACGTGCACACATGCACGCACCCAGCGGTCAGAACTGCAGTCGACCGCTCGGTCGATCGTTCTGACCTGAAACAGAGACGGTGACCGTCCGGTCGACCGCAACAGGTCAAAACAGATATTTTGGGAAAAGTTTTTTTGAAGATATGTTATTTTCAAAAAAGATTTTGTCAAGACTTACAATAAAATGGGTTTACAAATACTGAAATAGGTCTATTGAAATATTTTATACAAGAGACAAAAATAATTTTTGAAAAACATGTGCAATTTTGTGTGTGTGGGGAATTTGAGCTTCAACACTATATACTATCCTTTAACAAACTAAAATTTAAAAACTATATAGAAAGAAGTCTCTGAGCTGCATTGTGCCGAGCAAGAGCCTCCTCTCCTATTAAAGAGTCCTCTTGCGCCATCAACCTATCAACATGCTTTTAGCGCCATAAACCTTGCAATATGCTTAAAGCCACCAAGACTTGTACAAACCTGAAATTCATTCTAGAACAACTTATTAGTACCAAATAGCTTTTATATGTTTTGTTATCATCAAAATGTATATAAATGGAGAGTGTAACCTTTTGGGCCAACAATCTCCCCTTTTTGATAATGACAAACATATAAACTATAACACAAGATATAAAGGAGAGGTAAAAACTTCTCCTCAAATAATGCTATATTAAACAAGTATAAAACAATTTATTTTGAGAGAATTTTTTTGAAAAGTTGAAAACACCAACATAAAACCAAACATAAACAAAACTATAGCAAAACAAACAACACATATTTCTCCCCCTTTTTGTCATACATCAAAAAGGGATATGATAATAAGAAAACTTCCTTATTCAACAACACAAATATTTAGTTCACCACATATAAAAGCAAATCTATTATAGTCAAGTGGTTTAGTGAAAATATCGGCAAGTTGAAAATCAGAAGAAACATAATTAATATCAGTATCACCTTTCTCAAAATGATCTCTAAGGAAGTGATATCGAATCTCAATGTGTTTGGTCTTACTATGTTAATTGCATTCTTATTCATATGAATAGTACTAGTATTATTACAAAATATTTTAATTTGGTCATAATGCAAATCATAATCAAGGAGAGTATGCTTCATCCAAAGGACTTGAGCACTACGAGCCCCCGCCACAACATACTCCGCCTCGACGTTGAGAGGGCTACCGAATTTTGCTTCTTGGAAGACCATGAAACAAGACAATTATCAAGAAATTGACATGTTCCACTAGTACTCTTCCTATCCACTCTACAACCCGCATAGTCCGCATCCAAAAAACTCGTCATTGAGAATTTTTCGGTCTTCGGATACCATAGACCCATTCCAATAGTGCCCTAACATAACGAATAATGCGTTTTGCCGCAATTAAATGAGATTCATTGGGACAACATTGGAATCTAGCACAAAGACACACACTAAACATAATATCCGGCCTACTAGCCGTTAAATACAACAAACTACCAATCATGCTTCTATATAATTTTATATCAACACACTTACCTTGGTCATCCTTATCAAGCTTGGTGGTGGTGGCCATGGGAGTGTTGAAAATTTTTGAGTCTTCAAGCCTAAATCTTGATGAGTTTCTTGGAGTACTTGGCTTGACATATGAAAATTCCATCGCGCATTTGCTTGATTTGGAGTCCAAGAAAATAGTTCAATTTACCCATCAATGACATCTTAAATTCGCGTTGTATACATTGTTCAAACTCCTTGCAAAGTAATTCATTAGTAGAACTAAAGATTATATCATCAACATATATTTGTATTATAAGAATGTCATACCAACAGGTTTAGTAAATAATGTGGTGTCTACTTTGCCTTTAACAAAATCATTTGATAGAAGAAAATAGAAAGCCTTTCATACCAAGCTCTTGGAGCTTGTTTTAAATCATACAATGCTTTATCTAGTTTGAAAACAAATTTGAATGTATATGATCCACAAAACTGGGAGGTTATTCAACATATACTTCCTCATCAATAAAACCATTTAAAAATGCACTTTTTACATCCATTTGAAAAAGTTTAAAATTTTTATAGGATGCATAAGCTAGTGTGATCCGTATGGCTTCTAGCCGTGTTACGGGTACAAAGGTCTCCTCAAAGTCGATTCTTTAACTTGAGTGTAACTTGAGCCATTAACCTAGCCTTATTCCTAATAACATTTCCTGACTCATCCAACTTGTTTCTAAAAATTCACTTAGTACCAATTATTGGTCTATCATGGGGTCTAGAAATAAGGTGCCAAACTTGGTTGCGCTCAAATTGATTGAGCTCTTCTTGCATAGCAAGCAACCAATATGAGTCACCCTCGGCTTCGAGGATGTTTTGGGTTCAAAATGAGATATAAATGCATAATGCCCACACAAATCATAGAGTTTGGAGCGAGTGGTTACCCCCTTTGATACATCACCTATGATAAGATCTTTGGATGATTTGAGGCGTATCTCCAATCTTTAGGAAGTGGTTGTGATTGTCCACTTCATCCTTTTGAACTTCACAATAGGTTCTTGCTTGTTTTCTGGGATGGGTGAGTCCTTCAAGGACATTTTCTCCATGTCCTCACCTAATGAGTCAATCTCTACAACATTCTCAACAATAGCATTAGATTCTTCAAATTAACATGCATAGATCCTTCAATAGTAAGAGATGATTTATTGAACAACTCTATATGCTTTGCTAGTACTAGAATAGCCAACAAAGATTGCTTCATAAGCTTAGCATTAAATTTACCCAATTATCTTTGGTGTTCAAAACAAAACACTTGCATCCAAAAACTTTAAAGTATGAAACATTTGGTTTTCTTAAATAATAAATTTCAAATGAAGTTTTGAAAGTTTTTACACAAATAAATACGGTTGGATATGTAGCATGCGGTGTTACGGCCTCGGCCCATAAGTATTGAGGGAGCCCATATTCACTTATCATAGTCCTACCCATTCTTGAAGAGTTCTATTCTTCCGTTCAACTACTCTATTTTGTTGTGGAGTTCTAGGACATGACATTTCATGCTTAATTCCTTTTCATCACAATAAGTCATGAAGAGTTGGTTGACAAACTCACCACCTCTATCACTTCTTATCCGTAAAATCAAAAATCCTTTTTCTTTTTCAAGCCTTTTTTGAAAAATCTTAAAATGCGAAAAAGTTTGATCTTTATGCTCCAAAAAGAAAATCCAAGTGAAACGAGAGAAATCATCGACTAAAACAAAAACATATCTATTTTCATTTAAGCTTTTAGTTTTAGTTGGTCCAAAAAGATCCATGTGAATCAATTCTAATGGCCTAGATGACATGATATCCTTGATTGGTTTGAAAGAAGACTTGGTTTGTTTCCTAAGTTGGCACGCACCACAAATGCGATTTTTTTCAAACTTCAAACAAGGAATACCTTTCACCAATTCCTTAGAATTTATTCTAGCAAGGTGATCAAAAGAAGCATGGCCTAATCTTCTATGCCATAACCATGAAATCTCATCAAAAGCATTTAAACATTTTGTAGAGCAATCCAAATTAAGCATATCAATAATATAGACATTATTTTCACGAAATCCCGTAAGAATACATTCATTGGTTTTACAATCAAAAATTTTGCAAGAAGATTCATCAAAAACAACTTTAAGACCACGATCACATAGTTGACTAATACTAAGCAAATTATGTTTAAGCCATCAACAAGAACTACATTTTCAATTAAAGGAGATGCACCAATTTTAATGTTACCTATACCGATGATGGTGCCCTTAGAGTCATCTCCGAAGGTGACGGTGCCACCTTCAACGTACCTTGATAGGGTTGCGAAATTGTTGATGTCGCATGTCATATGCCTTGAGCAACCACTATCAAGGTACCACCGCTCCTTACGTCTTGGAGTCTTAGTGTGTACCTATATCAAATAATTTAAGGCTTGATTTTGGTACCCCATTTTCTTGGGTCCTAATGCGTTAGTGTTTCGAACCCAAACAAGATTATTTGTACTATTTATATGATCATAACAAAATTTAGCTAAATGACCATTTCGGCCACAATAAGTACATTTATAAATTTCTTCCATATTTAAAAGCATAATGAGCATGTGGTTTATGAACATGTGATTTATGAGCATGGGATGTTTGCATGATTGACATGTGATGTGTTGGCATGATGAACATGTGGAGTTTTAGCATGAGATGCTTTATCATGTTTAGCATGAGAAGTATGCATATGCTTCTTTGAAAACATTTCTTCTAATTTAGAAATGTTAAAAGAACATTCTTTTAAAACATCTCCCAAATCATTTATTCTAGTTTTAACATAGAAAACTCATTTTCATCAATTTTAGGATATTTAGCTTTGCAAGCAAATCTATAGGCATCAAAATCTCTTTGTGTTAAAATAAGAGTAGAGGATAATTTATCCTTTTCTTTTGAAGAAATAGCAATTTGATTTTTAAGCATTTCATTTTCCTTTCTCAATTTTAAACAATCTTCCTTTTTAGCATCAAAACTTTCTGAAAGTTCAATGAAGGCTTGTAATAACAATTCTTTACTTATTTCACTATCATCATCATGTGGTTCAGTAGTTACCTTAGGTGTGTTTGCCATGAAACACATATTGGCCGTGTTAACTTCATCTTCGGATTCACTTTCCGAGTCCCAAGTGGCTTTGTACACCTTCTTTTCAACGGCTTCTTTTGCTTCAAGGAGGAAGATATCTTTTCTTGAAATCTGGACAATCGGCCATGATGTGTTCGGGTTTCCGACAGTTGTAGCATATGATCTTTTTTCCCTCCTTCCCTCCCATCGCCTTCTATAGTTGAGCTTATTCTTGCGGTACATTCTCTTTACATTTCTCACAAGAAGAGACAGTTCTTCATCATCTTCTCATCTTCTCCATCATCGTAGTTGGTGGAGGTAGACTTGAAAGCTATAGACTTTTTCTTTTGAGGCGCAGCTTCTTCTCTAGCCTTTTCCTCCATCTCATGAGTCTTAAGATTTCCAATAAGACTTTTGAGCTCCATCTCGTCTTTGTCATTCAATTCCTTCAAGGTGGTAGCTTTGATTTCCCATGATGAAGAGAGAGAATGAATCACCTTACGCACCTTTTGGTCGTTGCTTAATTCATCACCTAGAGAAGCAAGAGTATTTGTGATTTTAGTAAACTTAGTAATCATATCATCAATAGATTCATTTTCTTACATTTTAAAACTTTCATATTGGGAACGCAAGAGATCTATTTTAGCTCTCTTGACTTGTGATGTTCCCTCATGAGTGACCAATAAATGTTGCCAAATCTCGTAGGCGGATTTGCAATGGATAACCGTGTTAAGTCATCCTCATTCAAAGCTAAAAGTAGGGCATTTTGAGCCTTCGAATTAGCATCAAATTTCTTGGAGGTAAGATCGGACCAAGTGTCCTCCTCACTTTCGGGTTTACTAAAAGGCTTGTCAAAGACTTAGCAACTAGCTACCTAGAGATTGAAGAAAAATGTTCATCCTAACTTTCCATATGGGAAAGTTGAGTCCATCAAATTTGGGAGGGGTCTTAATGTTATCGGCCATCTTTACTAGTGTATGAATGAAGATATGAAAATAGTGATTAGCAATTTATAGAATCTCTCTAAGAATGTGAAGTCAAAAACTAGAGTCCTAACTCTAATACCAATTGAAATCACCTAGAGGGGGATGAATAGGTGATAATGCTAATCAATGCACAAATTTAAAAATGAGATGATGCAACGATCACTCAAAGCAAGATTAGAAGCCGAATGCCCCGTGAAGGGCACTGAACTCCTTCCTCGTGATTCCTCTAAATAAGAGTTTGAGGTGCGCAATGCAATCTTGTTGTGAGAGTATAGATCGACAATATAAGAATGAATGGAAAGCAAGTAAATAACACAAGTAAACAAATCACAAATACAGAGATTTGTTTTGAGGTTCGAGCACCCAGCTCTACGTCCCCACCTTCACCAAAAGGATTTCCGATCCACTAGAACTTTCACAAAGGATTACAGCCATTAGGGAGTACCCAACTCCTCAATCACACTCCTCTAGTCCAGAGGTAGTGGAGCCACAAATACAATAATCACTTGGTGATCAAAAGACCGCGAACTCTCTTGAAAAACTTTTCTTTACAAAACCCTAGAGAATAATGTATAGGATTGAAGCTCAAGGTTTGTAAGTGAAAAATAAAATAAAGTAGAAGAGAGTTTTGATTTAAAAACTTCAGAGAAAAATCAGAGATTAGAGCACAAAAATTGAGAAAAAAAACTTCTTTAAAAAAGACTCAAGCTTTGATTTCCTTTGCAAATGTTGTTGTAATCTCCTCAACCCCATCCACCCCTATTTATAGGATATAGGTAGGGATTAAAGGGTAAACAATAATTTTGATTAATCAGGAAAGATAAGACCCAAAACCAGCTATAAACCTCATTTGGAGAATAAAACCACATTTTAAAATAAGTTTAAAAAACTAGACGTTTGGCTGTTAATACACTCACGGTCGACCGGCCCGGTCGACCGGTTTTCAAAATCTTTTGACCGTTGGCAGGCCCTGGTCGACCGCCCCGGTCGACTGTCCCAAATAGGGACTTGGTGCAGTCAGTCGGTCGAAGCTCGGTCGCCCGACATGGGATCCGGTCGACCGCCCGGTCGACTGGATAACGTGCACACATGCACGCACCCAACGGTCAGAACTGCGGTCGACCGCTCGGTCGACCGTTCTGACCTAAAACAGAGACGGTCGACCGTCCGGTCGACCGCAACAGGTCAAAATAGATATTTGGGAAAAAGTTTTTTTTGAAGATATGTATATTTTCAAAAAAGATTTTTATCAACACTTTGTAAACTACAATAAATTGGGTTTACAAATACTGAAATTGGTATATTGAAATATTTTATATAAGAGACAAAAATAATTTTTGAAAAACATGTGCAATTTTGTGTGTGTGGGGAATTTGAGCTTCAACACTATATACTATCCTTTAACAAACAAAAATATAAAAATTATATAGAAAGAAGTCTCTGCGCCGCATTGTGCCGAGCTAGAGCCTCCTCTCCTATGAAAGTGTCCTCTTGCGCCATCAGCCTATCAACATGCTTTTAGCGCCATAAACCTTGCAATATGCTTAAAGCCACAAGACTTGTACAAACCTGAAATTCATTCTAGAACAACTTATTAGTACCAAATAGCTTCTATATGTTTTGTTATCATCAAAACGTATATAAATGGAGAGTGTAACCTTTTGGGTCAACAGAAATACCAATTTAAATTTGAAGCATACATATATAAGAAAATTAAAATCAGTATACAAAAATAAATAACATAAAGATCAAGTGTATAACTCATACCTACCACCCTATTCATGCACAAGTTTAAAAGATAATTCATTAAGGGTATACAAGGCATGGTCGCCCATCTAACCGCCCTTAGGTTGGTAGGGGTTTTCAAAATAAGAGATTGAAATTAATTTAACATGTTTGAAAACTCAACCAATTTAAGAATGAAGAAAGAAGTTTAGAAGAATTTTTCAAAAGCTAGTTAAAGATCCTTCAAATTATGAAACCAAATTATATATTCCATGAAGCATTGCTAAGTACAAAAAAGTTTTCACTCAAGATCTAAAAGGCTAAAAAATGTGCTCATAAAATAAGTATATGAGTAAACAAAAGAAATGTGAGTGCACAAGAATCATGTGAATATCATATTCATGAAAATAATCAATAAGATTCAAAATTAACATGAAATTCTTTTTTCAAAAACATGAAAATCATCAAAACTAAAATTTTTATCAAAACTAAACAAGCAACAATGTATATGTATGTTTTATTGAAATTAAAGGTATACATACATATCCAAATATAGACTAGTCCATAAAAGTATACTGCATGAAGACAAGTGGCTCTATAAATATACATGTATATCTATAAGTTTTAGACAAAACAATATATATATGAAGCTAAACTTATACAAAGATAAAGAAAACAAGTGTAAATGAAAGAATCATCAAAACTAGATTATACATGTACATGTAATGAGTACAAATGAGCAATGAGCACAAACATATAAAAATTAAGTGTAGCTCACTACTTATATAAGTATAAACACAAGTTTTAACGAAAACTACAACTAAACAAGTAATCACCATACGAAGTACAAAACAATCATGATCATTAGGCCAAACACGTGCTTTAGAACTAGTATGTACATAGTAGTTAAACAATAGTGAGAGCACAAAATGTGAATTCATATGAATATGAGTGTATCTCAAAGATTATCTATGTATATCACTTGTCTAATAACATTGCATTTAACATAATGAGCATTGAAATAAAAAACATGCTAAAAAAATCATCAATTGCAAAAGCATGTAGACTAAACTAGGAGTTAGAGATAGTTACCAAAAATCAATGAATCAATCTCTAGGTCTCCAAACCATGGTGGTCCTCTCCACCAAATATCCTTGAAGGTGACGCATCAATGTATTGTCCATTAAGCTCAAACGCAACCACCATCAAGGCACCATACCTCTCACGTCATGTGAGAGCCCACACCTACATCAAATGCAAGAGGTGGGGATTGTGATACCCATTTCTTTTGAGTCCATAGAGGTTAGAAACAAATGGAACCCAAACATTATTATTTGCAAGATTTATAGAATTTAATCTATCAAAACAAACCACAATGTGTATATGTGTACACTCTAGCATGCATATGATGGTGTGAGTGTGAGCATGGTGTGCATATGTGTGCTGTGGGGTTTTGTATATGAACATGTGAAATTTGTTTCTTGCGAAATAAGGATTCCAATTTAGAGTGATTAAATGCACATTGGCTCAAAGTGCAACCCAAACAATCAATGTTCTTCTTCATAATGCAAATATCATTATTAATTTTGAAAGAACCGACATGAGCATGAGAATAAACAATCTTTTTCTTTCTAGAAAATTTTCTGTTTCTTTTAAAACAATTTTCCTTTTCAAAGAGTTATTTTCCTTCAAAACAATCTCTTTTTCTTTTTCCACCAAAATAATTTTATTTTTCAATGAATTGTTTCCTTTACAAATGTTATTTAATTTTGAAGACAAGGAAATATTCTCCTTATTCATTAATTCATTTTCTTTTTAAATACATTCAAATTTATTTTAAAGGAATCATTTTCTTTTAATAAAGTGGTTTTTTCCTTCTACAACTTATCATTTTCAGTTTTTAATAAATCATATTTTTCAAGCAGTTTTTGACAAAAAGAAGCAAGCTCATCATAAGGCATGTCATTATCTTCTTCTAACTCGAATTCAGAATTTATCTCAAGGGGGTTATCCCCTTGGACCATGTAGCATATGTTGTAAGCATCACTTCCATCATCCGAGTCACTCCTCATATAGTATTACCATTGTTCACCAAGAGAGATAAGTGTGTTCTATACTACAAAAGCCGAATCAAAGTTAGAAACCCTAAATAAATATTCATCATTTAAGGTACTCTTTAAAACATGAAGGGCTTTTGCATTAGCCTCAAGGTTTTTGCCATTTAAAAAATAAGAATCTTTAATGGTGGCAAAATAAACATGAATTCCTAGGGCTTTGAGGTACATTGACATCTTAACTTTCCATGTTTGATGTTAAGAATATCAAACATGGGAGGGGTCATGAAATCCATATGTGTGTGTAAACAAATATTGTGATCAGCTAAAATGAGGATCTTTAACTCAAGCTTGTTAGACCCAAACCAAGAGCACCAAGCTCTAATACCAATTGAAATACACCTAGAGGGAGGGTGAATAGGTATGCAATCTAATGCAAATGATGCGGAATAAACTAATTATGAAAACTAAAGCTATTAAGCTAACACAAAGTATAACACAAGAATGTAACCGAATTCCGGTGAAGGGCTCTGAACTATCTCCTCAAGATTCCTCTAGATTAAGAGTTGAGGTGCCACTATGGCTCTCTTGGTGAATACAAGTGTGAGCAAACAATCCCAAGCATATATCAATTAAGTACAAGTATATCAAGCATATAAGGAGATAAACAATATAAGTATGCAAGATATATAAACAAAAGTGAGAAAGAGAGAGAGGAGAAAGAGATGAGCAATCGCAAACATGGGAGAATTATTTTGAGATTCGAGTACCCTTGCTCTACATCCCCGCCTTCAACACTATGAAGGATTTCCACTATAACGATCCTGCAAGATCACTCGGTGCCGCAACACCTACAACAAGTTCACACTAGAACTCATGGACCCGCAAGTCCCTCACTTGTTCCTGCAAGAACAACGCACGCAAGCACACTAGCCCGAGGCCGCAGCTCTACACCAAACTCCACAAGAACTCTTCACTACACGAACCCACAAGTTTGCCTCCTCAAATACAAAGATGAACACTTGATGATCTCTACACTTTGATCACCAAAAACATTCTCATAACAAAGCACATATGGGATAGATATGGCAATGGAAAGTTCAAGTTTGTGTGAGAAAAAAGATAGAGTTGTGGTGGAAAACTCAAGAAATCTCTTTTGAAAACACTCTTGAAAACTCTCATTTTAATATGAAAGTTTAAGCCCAAAAACAAGTAAAGAAAACCCTAAGAGAGATGGAAAAAACTGGCTCAAAAACCCTCTTGAAATCTTGTGTAAACCAACCAAAACAGCCCCTTATATAGAGTTCAGAAATATAGCCGTTGGGGTCAAATCTACAGGCCAGATGACCTGCCGATCGACAGGCCGGTCGACTAGCCAACGGTTATATTTATGACCGTTGGGCTACCGGTCGACCACTCGGTTGACCGCACCCAGGTCATGACTTGTCGGTCGACCAAGGCAAGATCCAAAGAGCAAAGCTCTTTGGCCGGTCGATCGCCCGGTCGACCAGGGCCAGAGCGAGAGAGTGAACTCTCTGGATCGGTCGACCGCCCAGTTGACCGGCCATCAAAACAAGGCCCGTGCACATTTTGTGCACATCGGTTGACCTCCAGGTTGGCTGACTTCTGGCTCGGTCGACCGCCAGAAGGCCAGGTCAGGAAATTTTGGGGATTAAATCTTGGTCTTATAAACTCTTATAAAATCTCATAAAATCACATAAAATCTATAAAAATAAGTTCATTGAAATACTTTGAAGTACAAATATGTGTGATAAAAAATCAACACATATTACAAGCTTTTTGAACCATTTTTGTGATATAGAAATTTAGCCTTAAACAAAAATCTGTATTTTTCAAAAACAATCTTCAATATGAAAAATGATTTTTCAGAACTTCTTTAAATATAAAAATAAGATATTTTAAACACTTTTGAAGCTTAGTGTGTATGGATATGATCCAATACACATATAAGATGAAATATCTATGTTTTTTACAATACGCTCTAAAATATGTTTTGATAAATACAAAACTCAAACACATGATATAGAAACATCAAATAAGTTTTTCTAAACATTTGAACCAACAATGTGCATGGATGAAAACCAAAACACATTTAAATCATATAAACTTGTTTTGATGAAATCTAATCATGAAACATAAGGATGTATACTTTGAAGCTCAAAACCAAAATGGTATTTTCTAAAACTAAAACTATTTTATGAAAACACATATAAATTTTGTCTGCGTGTATATGAGCTTGAGCAATTCACAACTAATCTATTCTTTATATTTTATCTAAAAATAAAATTTTAACACTTACAAAACTAGACTCAAGTCTTGAAAATCTTCTTCTTCTTGACTTGGTTCAGAACTTTGATCCAATGAGCTAGACTCCTCTTGAGTACTTGATGCGTGAGCTCTAGAATCAACAAGTGCTAGCTTCAAAATTTGACTTTGAATCTTTTGTTGAAGCTAAACACCGATAAGATCTTGATCAAATATCTGAAACTATATAAACACAAGATCATTAGTATTATAATTACGTGAGTTAATCATCATCAAAATTAGAGTGATGGGCCTTTGGGCCAGCACTTTCTTTAATTCCTCCCTCCCCCAGCTACACCCATCACCAAACCACCAACCTCCACCACCAAATTCTTCACCACCACCTCAATTCCACCACCATAACCACCACTAAAACCAACTACCCCTCCTCCTTCCTCTTCTCTTCCCAATTTCATCAATTTTTACTTAAATGCATCATCATCATCTCCAAATTTCTCAACCAAAACCCAACTCCAATACACCCAACACCAATTTCACTCCCCCTCCTCTTTTCCTGGTAGGTCGGTGTTGCCTCTGGCTGGCCGGCCGATGCCTCTACCGTGCCGCCATGCGCAGCAATGCACATACCCCCTGGCTGCCACCATCTTCCCCTTGTTCTCTTTTTCTCTCGTTCTCTCTCTAACTATATATTGGATCCAAAACCCATTAATCCAAAACTCGTTTCCTAATAGGCCACAACCCATTAACCCACAAACTCATTCACTTAAGTTAATGGGTATGGGTATTGGATTTAAACCTGACCCATTAGCAACCTAAACCCAAACCCAAACCATCATAAAGGTGATTTTTTTCATAAAATCCCTTGCCTATTTGTAATATTTTAAATTTAGATCATTTTATCACATAGTTAACCCATTTTTATGGTTTTTAATGTTCGAGCGATATCTTGAGCATCTAGAGTCCGATCTGAATGATTCTAGAGCCCTTGTGATTGTAGGAAGATGAGTAACATTCTTGTAAAATATAGATTAGTGTTTTTCTTTTATAAATTATAATTTATTGTGTTGAAGAAAATCACTAGATTACTTTATGATTGAGTTCAAACCTGCACTCAGAAAATACAGAATTTCAGAATTGATAATAGATAGTGCAAGACACTCAATGCTACCGCTATAGCAAGTGGCTATGTGGGTCGTGATCTACAAGAAGGGACTAGCGATGGAAGCTTTTTGCAAGTTCTCTTTAGTTCACAAAAATGGTTAAAATTCTTCTTTTAGTTCTTGAAAAGCAAATGAAAAGGAGTTATAGTTAAGTTAAGAAGAAAGTGATAGATTGAGAAGGTAGAGAAAATAGAAAATGAATTTATATAAAGAAATTAAAAAGAGTGAATAAACAAGGTGGGAGATAGTAGTGATCTAAACTAAGAATTAAAAGAAAGAAAAAGAAAACTAAAGAACTTACCTACCTCTTCCGGTTGATGGCTTACCCAAAATCCTTGTCAACTGTGTACCTTTGCTTGAAGATGAGTGAAGCTGACAGATGAGATCTTCCCCATTCCCGATCTATACTACGAAATGAAGGTGCAAGCTATACTACCATAGAAATGGTTGTACAGTACCATAGGCCATCAATGACACTTACAAGGGCGAGGGAACTTCGAAGCTATTGGAGTCGTTTGGATTCACAAACGCAGAAGAGAGAAGCAACAAAAACAAGAGTAGAAAAAATTTTGATTGAATTGAATAACAATGAAAAAAAGGAAGAATACTTACACCGGTGTCACTCTCAGTACAAGCATCACTGATGTTCTCTCATGAAACTTTTCTTCGATCTCTTAAGATAAAAAAATTACATTAAAAAGAGAAAGAAAAAGTTAAGTTAAAACTATATAGAAAATTATTCTATTCTCTGCCTTATCGTCCCCTTTTGCTTCTAAATTTGTAGGTATTTATAGGAGAAATTGGGAGGGGAGAGCGCGCTTGAGGATAAGACCAAATCGCTATCTTAACAAAAACGTTCTTCTAATAAGATTGGAGATAAGGTTGGAGATATGAAAAAAATTGCTTGCTAACAGAAAAGATCTTTAATAATGTTGGAGATAATATTGGAGATAAATATTTTTTATCCCTTGATCTTCAGTTGGATTTTATCTTATCTCTCTAAATCTTTTAAAAATAAGTCCCAATCCTTTAGATATCCCTTTGTATATTGATAGGGTTACCTTTGAACTTCTAGATTTGCCTCATCCTCATTTATCCTTATTGATTCTCCAAGCTAACCAACTGGATCTTCAAAATTTTAATTTTAACTGTAGATCTGGGTTTATTTTCTCTGATATGCTCAATCTTCAGTAGTGATTTAAAGCCTCCCAAGAAGCTGATCTAGTTGGCTTGGATTTGTGATTTCTCTTCTCCCATCATATCATGTACAAATTAGGTATTAAGACAGTATCTTTGCAGGATTTATTACAGAATGGGTGTAACAAATATGCAATATATGTGTCTAAACATACCCCGACACCTATCCTTTGCTCATCCTCGAGCAAAACAATAAAACAGAATTAACCTAAGTCACTTTCATAGGAATTACGGCTGCACTTAGCATGTGCAACAAGTCGTTAAACTTCTAGGTTGCCCCTAGAGGATAAGTTTTATCTCGTGAGGATTTTCAGTGGATTACACCTACAAAATCTAAGAAAAAAAGAGAAACAAAGTGTTAGTATTTTCGAAAAGCATTTTGAAAAAGAGAGAAAATATTTGAAGTATTATTGTAAGCGTTCAAGTAATCAATAAGTCATAGGAAAATTGAATTTTTCTTTCTTAAACTTAGTTTCTATTTAAAAACTTGTTATCAATCAAGGAAAGGGGTTAAATTTGAATTTCTCATCTAGTCTATTACTTTACTCTA
This sequence comes from Agave tequilana, assembly GCA_038442645.1. Lineage (NCBI taxonomy): Eukaryota > Viridiplantae > Streptophyta > Magnoliopsida > Asparagales > Asparagaceae > Agave > Agave tequilana. Next base: position 76,946 of record JAVJIF010002449.1, on the reverse strand, counting down.
AGTCATATGCACCTTCATGACTGTGAATATTTTGACTAGGAGTTCTTTAACTCTAATTCTTATGCCTTATTTTCTTTTTTTTGTACATATTTGATGATATTAGGCTTTCTAATCTGCCCATGTAATGAGCCTTTAATCGGTGACACCCAGACTAGACGGTCTTAGGGCACCGGGTGAGAAAACACCCTAAGGATTTAAGGACTCGAGTAAACATGGTTACAAAATTAAGAATTTATTTATTATATGGACCACTTTTAAGCTTGAATACTTATACTTTATGAGGCACACATACCCAGCTTAATCAAAGGATTTTTTTTGATATATATATATATATTTTAATAAGGCATAAGAATCTTTGTTTTTGAACCCTAAGTGTGTAAGTGTTATAAAGTTGCATATTTCATCAAGTTAAAGATCAAGATTAATTTACTTTTTCAAGTTTTCTTCCTAACCCTAGAAATCAAACAAATAATCTTATTTTGACCAAGTATAAAAAATCCTAATTATGATTTTCCTATTCCTTAAAATTGACTAATTCCTCACAAATATGTCAAAATATTGTTCCTCTTTTCAAAAGTTTTTAAAGGCAAAGAAAATGTAAATTTTTTTTTAATAAAAAACCTATGTTATGTTAGAACTCCCCCCCACACCTATCTCATGCATTGTTCTCAATGTATAAATGAATGCATAAATACATAAAAAAAAGAAAGAGAAGAAAATATTACCTTAAGGTGGTGGTTCCAGTGGTAGTCGGATTGGGCCAAGCGTTGCTACCCAATCAAGATAATATGGTGATTCACGGAACCAACCTTTATTGACCTCTTTTCTATGTACATAATTACAATCCCTAATATGAATAAGATCATGAAAGACCCTATCATGAAACTTATTCCCTTTACATGACCAGTCTTGAAAAATCTTCACGAAGTCATTATGATCTATACATATGTCCAACAAAAGAATGTGACTTGGTGGAATGGTTTGTAGGATCTATAATTAAATCAACACAAACACTAGACAAGAAGAATTAATCGTTAAGAAAATAAATAACTTGCAATAAAGGAAATCAAATCTCAGAAAAGTTGACAAACGCAAACAAAGAGATTTATCCTGGTTCGGTCCTTGTGACCTACATCCAGTCCCCAAGCCACCCGCTTGAGATTTTCCTTTAACCTGATTTTGTACACCCAAAATCAATACACCATGCACACCACTTGACAAATCCCCTTCGCCAAATGTGTACACCTTCTCTATATCCAAGAGAACACCTTCTCTTCCACCAAGAGAATACCTTCACCTTGTACAACTGCCTCTACAACCAAGAAGCCTCCCGTGTACAATGATCACTTGAGAATTACAACTCTTTTATCCTATAAGCCTTGATACTGAATGTGTATGTGGACAAGGTCTAGTATAGGAAACAAGAACTTCAGAGAACTTCACAATGGAAATGTCTTTTGGTGAAGAACAGAAGTTTAGAAAAACAGTTTTCAGGTTTTCAGATTTTTTGGCTTTGGAAAACTGATAAAAACTCTTAGTAATTGGCCTTTGGTATAACTTCCCTATTTATAGCTGAAGACTAGGGTTAGTTAGGGAGTTATAGGAGCAATTCAAATGATAGGGACGTTTGAATTCGTTGCACAAAAGACCAGATAATGAAAACTGTCCAACAGTCAGAAACTGCCTATAGTCGACTTGCCCATGGAGTTAGTCGACTAGACTAGGCAAAAATCCTTCTATTAGTCGACTAGGTTTGGCTATAAGTCGACTAGTAATGAGACGTTGACCTGACAGTTTTCTGGATAACTACTTCAAGTCGACTGCAACTACCAACTAGTCGACTTGACCAGGGATTAGTCGACTAGGGGACTTGGATTAGTCGACTAGAAAAATCTATTAGTCGACTATATTGACTGTCGGTCGACTAATAATCAAACAGAGAGTTGGGTCAGATTCAGGACACAGGATTAGTCGACTTGGTTAACTGGGTTAGTCGACTACACATTGGTTAGTCGACTTATAATGGACATCAAGTCGACTAATGGACCAATGAAGTGTGTGTTTGTGTCAAGGCTTTTACATGCTATTTCAACTTTACAAACCACACTCTATCAACTCTCCTTGGCACATCTTGATCATGTAGAACTCTTGATTCTTCATGTGTTAGAGCTCCAAATGAATTTGATCTTCACAAACGTCTTCATCGAAATATGTTCCAACATTCTCCCCTTTTTGATGATGACGCTTTGTGTGCACAAGTCCTCCCCCTGCAGAAGATATGTTATATTTTCCTCCCCCTGCAGAAATTGGGTTATAACAGATAGAGAAATACTATGTTCTCCCCCTGCAACAAATATATTAGTAAATATATATACATATCAACTTTTATATGGTACCTGCAAGATAGACGTTAGATGGTACCAAACATAAAAGATCATATTAACCTTTAGGACTCCAAATCCATTTAGATTTTGGTTTCCACCTGTTAATATACACATAGTTGCAAGAATCACATATACATGAATGTATGCAGCAATATATGTATTTTTATCATAAAAACTTAAATTCTTTGGAATCCATATAAACTTATTTTTCTTAGGCTTTCTTTAATAAAAGAACTATATGGATTACTAAAATATAAAGATTTTTCAACAAAACCAATGCCATGATTCTCATGTGACAACTTTTGAAAAGATAATAAATCATTCAAATTTTCTTTTCCTTTATTGAACTTAGTCACATTTTGCAAAAGATCTTCATATTTCTTTTTGAAAACTAACATGTCTTTATCCAATATAGAAATCCTTTCATTCAAAGACTTAGTTTCCTTTTTCAGAAAAATGTTCTCTTTTATAAATTTCTCATTTTCAATTTTCAAAGATGATATGACTTTTTCAAACTCATCTTGTTGTTGAGAATTTATAGATGAACATTGTAATGCATAACATGAATTTTCCTTTAAAAGTTTCTCATTTTCTTTTGACAAAACTTGTTTTTCAGTTTTTCATTTTTCAGATCAAGAAATAATTCATGGAATGCATCAGAGAGTTCAGAATATGATACCTCATCATCTTCAAGTGCCATGTAACATAGGTTGACACGTTCAGTGGATTCTTCTTCATTAGATGAAGATGAATCACTGTATCCTGATGATGCTTCGTAATTCTTCTTCTTTCTGAACTTCTTACTCTTGTACTTATCTTTCTTCTTAAGCAAAGGACAATCCATCTTCATATGACCTGGTTTATCACAATTAAAGCATTTGAATTTACCTTGCTTTAGAAATTTCCTGAATTTCTTTGAGAGCATTGCCATCTCCTCTTCGTCATCATTGTCCGTGTCGGAAGATGCATGGAAGGCGAGTTCTTTCTTCTTTGAACGGTGTTGTCGTTCGTCCTTCTTCCTTTCTTCTAATTGCACTTCATATGCCATTAGATTACCGATTAGGTTTTCTAATGTCATAGTTGACAGATCATTTGCCTCTTCAATGGCGGTTGTCTTCTTCTCCCATTCTGGTGTGAGTGCACGAAGGATCTTTCGAACTCTTTCAACTTGGGTGTAGTCCTTTCCAAGGGATGCTAATGTATTGGTGATATCAGTGAATCTTGTAACCATCTCGGATATGGTTTCATTCTCCTCCATTTTGAATAACTCAAACCTGTGGACAAGAACAGATATTTTAGATTCCTTAACTTTACTTGTGCCTTCGTGTGTTACCTGAAGAGTATGCCATATTTGATGTGCAGAAGTTGCTGTAGACACACGGTTGAACTCTTCTTTGGTTAGGGCACAGAACAAGGCATTCATCGCTTTGGCGTCAAGGTTCGCGTTCTTCTTTTGATCTTCACTTCAAGCGTTGTAGTTGGTTGTGGCTTGGTGTACGTTGCTTCTACGATGTTCCAAAGGTCGTAGTTGAGCGATTGCAAGTATATCTTCATTCTACACTTCCAGTAGTTGTAGTTGGTTCCGTCAAATAGCGGTAGACGTTGTGTAGAATGTCCTTCTTTGAATTGGGATGATGAGAACTCCGTTGCCATCTTTGTTGTTGACTTGTACCCGCTCTGATACCAATTATAGGATCTATAATTAAATCAACACAAACACTAGACAAGAAGAATAATCGTTAAGCAAATAAATAACTTGCAATAAAGGAAATCAAATCTCAGAAAAGTTGACAAACGCAAACAAAAAGATTTATCCTGATTCGGTCCTTGTGACCTACATCCAGTCCCCAAGCCACCCGCTTGAGATTTCCTTTAACCTGATTTTGTACACCCAAAATCAATACACCATGCACACCACTTGACAAATCCCCTTCGCCAAATGTGTACACCTTCTCTACATCCAAGAGAACACCTTCTCTTCCACCAAGAGAATACCTTCACCTTGTACAACTGCCTCTACAACAAGAAGCCTCCCGTGTACAATGATCACTTTGAGAATTACAACTCTTTTATCCTATAAGCCTTGATACTGAATGTGTATTTGGACAAGGTCTAGTATAGGAAACAAAAACTTCAGAGAACTTCACAATGGAAATGTCTTTTGGTGAAGAACAGAAGTTTGGAAAAACAGTTTTCAGGTTTTCAGATTTTTTGGCTTTGGAAAACTGATTAAAACTCTTAGTAATTGGCCTTTGGTATAACTTCCCTATTTATAGCTGAAGACTAGGGTTAGTTAGGGAGTTATAGGAGCAATTCAAATGATAGGGACGTTTGAATTCGTTGCACAAAAGACCAGATAATGAAAACTGTCCAACAGTCAGAAACTGCCTATAGTCGACTTGCCCATGGAGTTAGTCGACTAGACTAGGCAAAAATCCTTCTATTAGTCGACTAGGTTTGGCTATAAGTCGACTAGTCAAGAGATGTTGGCCTGACAGTTTTCTGGATAACTACTTCAAGTCGACTGCAACTACCAACTAGTCGACTTGACCAGGGATTAGTCGACTAGGGGACTTGGATTAGTCGACTAGAAAAGTCTATTAGTCGACTATATTGACTGTCGGTCGACTAATAATCAAACAGAGAGTTGGGTCAGATTCAGGACACAGGATTAGTCGACTTGATTAACTGGGTTAGTCAACTACACATTGGTTAGTCGACTTATAATGGACATCAAGTCGACTAATGGACCAATGAAGTGTGTGTTTGTGTCAAGGCTTTTACATGCTATTTCAACTTTACAAACCACACTCTATCAACTCTCCTTGGCACATCTTGATCATGTAGAACTCTTGATTCTTCATGTGTTAGAGCTCCAAATGAATTTGATCTTCACAAACATCTTCATCAAAATATGTTCCAACATGGTTGACTTGGAGAGTGATAGGTTCGGGAACCAATACTAACTCAGAAAAAAGAGTCAGTTTTTGTTCAAGAGTTGAGTCCAAATCAAAGAATTAAAATTCACATTTTTTTTCCATTAATGGAATGTGACTATTCAAAATTGGTGATTCAATTTCTAGATCTATGGATACAAAAATAAATGTTAGCTTTAGAAATTGTTCCAAATTGGGTAAGGATACCGGAATCAATATAATTCGAAGATGGAAACTGAATCTCAAGGTTGGGGATCGGGGTCACATTCACATTCAAGTTCAATCTCATTGAATGAAACACTTACCAATTTGTCCAAGGTTTAGAATTGGTAAAGTTCAAATTTGTGTGATGAAATTGAGTCCTGATCAAAGTCTCCAAGACACCAAGATTCTTCGCTCCTATCAATATGACTATGGCAATCGGGAATGGTCGAACATGTGTTAGGTAGTGTTTTCTCATTCTTATCTATCACTATATTGATATAACAAATCATTTGTGCTTCTAGCCTATTGATAGATTGGAAAAAATTATTTTCGAACTGAATTAGATTTTCCATACTCCAATATGAGTTCATAGGTTCTTCTTTTTGTGAGACTTGGAACATGGAGTAAGGATCTTGGATTTGGGAGTCTTGTGGGAATTGTGACTCCATCATTTTCAGCCTTTGTCCTTGGGACTCAATCATGAATTCTATACTTTTCATAACCTCAGATTTTTCTTCTATTGGTTGATTATGACTATGAAAATTATGGGCTGAATGTTGGAACGGTGGTTGACAATATGAGTCGAGGGAGATGTATTCCCATTGACTCTGAAGAGTCGTGATGATTATTCTATTCTTATTCATAGTATTGGGACTGGGCCATGTATTGATTCGGATAAGACCAATCCGGCACACTAGGTTGGTTAAAGTTATGATATGCCGGGTTGGTAATATCCGAGTCAAAAGAGGTCAGAGTATAATATGGATTATCATTAAAATTAGAAAAATTATTGTTATAAGTCGTATCACACAAAAAATGTCAAAAACAAATAAAGAAAAACAAACAAATACACAAAAGAGAAAAATCTAGCCTGAGTTAGGGTAGATCTTAGACCTAGATGACTTCTGCTTAGACTGTCGACATGGGGTATATTACAGAATCTGACCATAAGTTAATTGGCCAAGTAGGGAAAAATTTGGTGGAAGGTATCCGCACTAAAAAGCGACAGGCCTAATTAAGCCAAACCACTAGCCTTCGGAGTTTTGCCCCTCAATCCCCACCCTTTTACACCAATTTGGTAAGAGTCAAATTCTAATCAACTTTTTCCTTAGGTCAGTCTTTTATTTGAGTCTGAGATGTCCTTAGGGTCAATGTCTACTCAGTTTTAGTTAGACTTGGGTTAGTGAGTGAGGAGATTGTTTGTGGGCTAAGGGAGGATAATGACTTCCCCACCTTATCTTGTTTATAGGACAAGCCCTTAATTCAGTTTAGTGCAGTGTACAAGTATATAGAAAAAGTAACACTCAAGCAATATTTCATACAAGAATGAACCTTATACTAGATGTTATGCACACATACCTTGCCTTCAGCACTCTTCAACAGTAAATACAAATTGTAACGAAATAGACATGAGCCTAAATGTAAAGCCTAAACTATTTTTAGCATTTACAATCAATTTTTTACTGTTGAATTAGAAATGTATGTAGAGCGAGTCAAAAAAGAAAATAAATAGCTACAGATATTTATACTTTGTAATTTAGCCAACCTATAAAAGATACAGGTTAGTAGCTCAATCGGATTGCCACGGGTATGCAGCAAATCTGAGGGCTTCTGGACTCTGCTTTCTTGAGCAGAGTCCAGGCCCACTTATATGTCCACTGTAGCAAAAATAATTTCTTGTTATTAAACCTGTACACCAAGAACAGAGAAGAAAGTTAATCAATAAAGTAAACAAAAAAGAGTTACTTACCGTCGCTCCCCGGCAACAGCGCCAAAATTTGATTGAGTTCAAACCTGCACACAGAAAATATAGAATTTTAGAATTGATAATAGGTAGTGCAAGATACTTAATACTACCGCTATAGCAAGTGGCTATGCGGGTCATGATCTACAAGAAGGGACTAGCGATGGAAGCTTTTTTGCAAGTTCTCTTTATTTCACAAAAAATAGTTAAAATTCATCTTTTAGTTTTTGAAAAGAAAATGAAAGGAGTTATAGTTAAGCTAAGAAGAAAGTAGTAGATTGAGAAGGTGGAGAAAATAGAAATTAGATTTACACAAAAAATTTAAAAAGAGTGAATAAAAGAGTTAGGAGATGGTAGTGATCTAAACTAAGGATTAAAAGAAAAAAAAAGAAAACTAAAGAACTTACCTACTTCTTCCGGTTGATCGCTTACCCAAAATCCTTGTCAATGGTATACCTTTGCTTGAAGGCAAGTGAAGCATGACAGATGAGATCTTCCCAATTCTCGATCTATACTATGAAATGAAGATGCAAGCTATACAACCATAGAAATAGTTGTTCATCACCATAGGCCATCAACGACACTTACAAGGGTGAGGCAACTTCGAAGCTATTGGAGTCGTTTGGATTTACAAACATAGAAGAGAGAAGCAATCATAACAAGAGTAAAAAAAGAAACTTCAATTGAATTGAATAACAATGAAAGAAAGGAAGAATACTTATACCAGTGTCACTCTCAGTACAAGCATCACTCTTGTTCTTCCATGAAACTCTTCTTCGATCTCTTTATATAAAAAAATTATATTAAAAGGAGAGAAAAATCTAAGTTAAATCTATACAAAAATCTATTCTATTCTCTGCATGATTGTCCTCTTTTGCCTATGAATTTGCAGGTATTTATAGGAGAAATTGGGAGGGGAGAGCGCGCTTGAAGATGAGACCAAATTGCTATCTCAACAAAAAAGATCTTCTGATAAGGTTGGAGATATGAAAAAAATCGTTTGCTAATAGAAAAGATCTTTTGATAAGGTTGGAGATAATGTTGGAGATAAATATTTGTTTATCCCTTGATCTTCAGTTAAATTTTCTTATCTCTCTAAATATTTTAAATATACATCCCAATCGTTTAGATATCCCTTTGTATATTGATAGGGTTGCCTTTGGACTTATGGATATGCCTATATCCTTTTTTATCCTCATTGATTCTTTAAGCTAACCAACTAGATCTTCAAAAATCTGATTTTAACTGAATTAGATCTGAGTTTATCCTCTCTGATATGCTCAATCTTCAGTTGTGATTTAAATCCTCCCCAGAATCTGATTTAGTTGGCTTGAATTTGTGATTTATCTTCTCCCATCATATCCTGCACAAATTAGGTATTAAGACAGTATAATTGTAGGATTTATTACAGAATGAGTGTAGGAATGTAATAACAAATATGAAATATATGTGTCCAAATACTTTACTTAATAAAACATGATAATCGGTAAAATCACTGTTAATATTATCTAATAAAATGTAATCATTGTTAAAATATTGTAACTAAAATATACCTGACTATTATTTGAGCATGTTCAATAAAGTAATAATTTATTTTGTTTCTTGATTTTATATTAAATATAGATGAGTTATCTATATTTATTGAGTAATTAAAAGACGTTGATAAAGAAAATTAAGATTTATAAATAAATAGATAATTTAAATATGGTAATGTAGACGATTGTATTTAATTTCTTTGTTATATCGATCATGTTAATAATATTGAAATCGTTATAATGAAATAGTAATAAATTGACATGTGTCCATGTTAACTATATCCCCTTGATACGGTCACCGCTACACAAATATTCTATTACACTAGACCACAATTGTTTTATATCCTTGTATCATCGTTATATAGACATTGTTATTGTCTGTACATGTGTCAACTAGTACACTAGACACTCTAATACACTTGACATTGTGTTTCATGTATACACTTGTTGCACTAGACGTTGTCATTTCATGTACTTGTATCACTATTATATAGATATTGTTACACTGGATACTATTATTTCATGTTCCTGTACCACTGATACACGGACATGCTATACACTAGATGTCGTTACACAGATACTCTTTATACAGTTATTTCATATTACTGTTACGTGGACTCACCTGCATGCATGTTTTGATTGTTCCTGTCTACATATGCGTGCATCATTTTTCCTGTTACAATATTTATCGTTACATGAATATTCTTGTATTCCTATGACATGAGTATTTAATACAGTACATGATCATTTTTTGTATTCCTGATTTTGGATATGATATTCCTGTTACTGGATATATTAGCTGTTGATATGCGATGTGTGAGTAAAAGTCCCACATTTTATGTTTCCCGTTATCCAGTTTAATGATACAAGGATTGCTTATATCCCATTAACATGTTAACTTGTTACATGTTATGAATATTGTTAACAAGCTAGCATACTTATACTCTGATATACCAGTTATTAGCACAGTCACGTCAGCGTCCGGTAGAACATGTGCGGAACTAAGTGCCACGGAGCAAAGTGCCACAACACACCTATACGTGGTTGGGACACCTCTTGAATCTATGGGGCCCACCTCTAGAATCCTCACTCCGCCTGGTGTTGGGTAACGAGGATGTCTCCGGTGTTCTTGTTATAGATATTGTTACTGACTTGACTTAGTAATCTTGTTATCATGTATTCTCATTATACGCGCAGCCATGCTGGCGTCTGGTACATGGTGTGTGGAACTAAGTGCCACACGGAACAAAGTGTCACACCACATACTGAAATTGGCTCTGATACCAATTGAAATTGGCTCTGATACCAATTGAAAGTTGCTATGATACCAATTGTAAGTTCACCTAGAGGGGGGGTGAATAGGTGATGGCTAATCTAATGTCACTTAATGCCAAATAATGCGGAATTAAAAACTATTATGACCTAAAAAAATTATTACACTAAACACCACGTATAACACAAGAGTGTTGCCCCGAATTCCCCGTGAAGGGCTCTGGACAAACTCCTCAGGATTCCCCTAGATATGGGTTGAGGTGCCGCGTTGGCTCTCTTGGTTAAATACAAGTGTTAGCAAACAACCCAAGCATGTATATCAATGAGCACAAATGAATATATCAAGCATATAAAGATAGACAATAAAAGTATGCAAGATATAAAGACAAAGAGAGAGAGAGAGAGTGAGCAATCGCAAACACAAGGGTTTTGTTTTGAGGTTCGAGCACACTTGCTCTACATCCCCGCCTTCGACACACGAAGGATTTCCACTAAAATCGATCCCATCGGATCACTCCTCGGTGCCGCAACACCTACAAGGCGAGTTCACACTTGAACTCCTTGGACTCTCTAGCCCGTACACACCGCAAGCCCACCGGCTCGCCGAGGCCGCACCTCAAACAAAGAGTTCGCACCCGAACCCGAAACACCGAGTCCACACTAGGACCCGAAACAATTGCGAACACACACGTCCGCCTCCTCAAAGGAACAAATGAAGTCTTTGGTGATCACAACACTTTGATCACCTAAAAACAATCTCACTACAACACTCCTATAGGATGAATAGCAATGGATAGCTCAAGTGTTTGTGTGAGAAAACAAGGAAAGAGATGGTGGAGGAAAACTCAAAGAATCTCTTTTAACACTCTTGATAAAAACTCCCCTTTTGATTGGAAGTATTAGCTCTCAATTTAGTGGAGAAAACTCTTTTAATGGAGTGGGAAAAACTGGCTCAAAGTCCACTAAAAATCTTGTTGAAAAATAATGCCCAAACCCTCAAATTTATAGGCTGGAAAAAACTAGCCGTGGGGTCTGTCAGGCCTGTCGGTCGACCGCCCGGCCAACCGGCTAACGGTCATATTTCAGACCGTTGAAGCCTCCGGTCGACCGCCCGGTCGACCGAAAAGAACAGAGAGCACTGCTCTCAGTTTCGGTCGACCGGACCGGTCGACCGGCCCACTGAACTGCCAGACGTGCACGGCTCTGTGCACGTCGGTCGACCGTGCGGTCGACCGGCCCTTGGTTCGGTCGACCTGCGGTCGACCGACCTGGCCTGTCAGCCAGTTCTGGGTCAGCACCTGTTAGAAAATATTCTATTAAATCTTGTATTTTCAAAAACTTGTATTTCCAAAACTTTACCAAATACAAAAACAAGATATTTTGAACTCATTAAAGCATAGTGTGTATGAATATGATCCACTACACAATTAAGATGAAATATCTATGTTTTTGATATTAAGCATAAAACTTGGTTTTGGTTTAAAAACATGTATATAAGAAAACACCAAAAACCAAAATAGTATTTTTCAAAATGAAAGTCTTTTCTAAAAATTCTTTTATGAAAAGATAACTAAATCAAGAGTGTGTGTGTGATAAATACTTGAGTAATTCATCAACTACTCTATCCTTTACATTTTATCTAAAAATAAAATCTTCTCAAAACAAACCTAGACTCAAGTCTTCATCTTCTTGAAGTCTTCACTTGAAGCTTTCTTGACTTGGTCCAAACACCATGCTAGCTCCAAATCTTGACTTCAAATCCTTTGTTGAAGCTATGCACCTACTAAGATCTTGATCATAAATCTGTCACTAATTAAACACAAGATCATTAGTAAACATAACTACATGAGTTGATCATCATCAAAACTAGAGTGATGGGCCTTCGGGCCAACAATCTCCCCTTTTGATGATGACAAAACTCATGAAGTTATATATATATGGATTAAAGTAAAGCTCCAAAGAAGCTCCCCCTTAACTCATGCATAACAAATAAATAATAAATATGCAATGAAAGCACATAAACATGTATGCAAATCTAGGAGATAAACATGCTAACAAGCATAAAACAAATCAAATTCTTTTTCTCTTATTTGCAAAACAAAACATAAATGCATAAACAATCTTTTTCACAAAACATGCATATAAACCTCAAATTCTTCTCCCCTTTTTGTCAATCATCAACAAAAGTGTAAAACACACTCAACAAATTTTTCTCCCCCTTTTTGTCATAAACAAAGAGACCAAAAAGAGGTGTAAACAAATAAGTCAATAAAAGGTTATATGCGATATACATTCATGAAGAGGAAGACGGTTAAGTAACTTCCCTACACATATATATTAGATGAAAGAGGGATGACAAGCCCTAATTCACATAACGTATAATATGTAATGCATAAGAGGAGATGTGAAGCTCCCCTACACACGTGTACCACATAAAGAAGAGTTGTCAAGCTCCTCAATATACAATACACTCAACATGAATCTACATGTAGAAGAGATGTTAAGCTCTCCTTGCATATAGGCAACACAACTCAAAAATTTTGAATTTTTCTTATAAAACAAAATTTTGAATTTTCTCAATAAAACAAATCTTGAGAATTTTTCTTAAAATTTTTATTTTCTTATCATAAACAACTTTGTGCTTTAAACATGTAAAACAATTTTAACTTAAGCACAAATAACTCATATATATGTATGAAAAATGAGTATATCAATTGAAATTGATACATACATATATAAGAAAACAAAATATGAGTATATACAAAAATAGAGTCAAATTGATACCAATTGAAACGATTCAATGATACCAATTGAAACAATAATAGGATCATGTGTATATCTCATAAAAATTGAAGAATAAATAACAGTTAAATTAATTTTTTTTGAAAAACTAGTTAAAGATCCTTCAAAAACATGAAACCAAAACATATGTATTTCATGAATCATACCAATTACACAAGAATTGACACTCGATCTATAAAGCTCAAAAATATGTTCATGAACCAAAGTCATGACAAAACAAATAAAGTATGAGTGTACAAGAATCATGTATATAGCATTTTCATGAAATAGTCATTGAAGCTCAAAACACAAATATCATTTTATTTTATCAAACAAAACATGAAAATTTATTGTTCATTAAAAAACAATAAACTTCTAGGTATATGTATGATTTATCTAAATCTAACAATATGCATACATATCCCAAACATAAAACGAGTCTATTAATAGTATTTACATGAAGGCAAGAGACTCAAAAAGGATATACATGTATATTTATTAGATTTGAATAAAAATTACATATACATGAAGTAAAAACATGAAAATTGGCAAAACAAGTGTAAATGAAGAAATCATCAAAACTAGCCTATACATGTGCATAAAGTGAGTACAAATGAGCATGAAGTGCAAACATATATGAATCAATTTGTTCTCACTATTTGTACATGTATAAATACAAGTTTTGATAAAAAACTACATTTAAACTAGTATTTACCACATGAAGCACAAAACATGAACATGCTATATGATGTCAAAAATGAATAAGCATGTAAATAAACTAGGAGTTTAGAAATAGTTACCAACCAAAGAACTATTCTAAATCTCCAAACATGGTGGTTGTCCCACCAAAACTTCCTTGATAGCGGTGCATCAAATGTATGTCCTTCTAGTCCGTGCAACCACCATCAAGGCATCAAATCTCTCACGTCGTGTGAGAGCCCTCACCTACATCAAATACAAAAGGTGGGGTCTTTGATACCCATTTTCTTTTGGGTCCTTGAGGGTTAGTCTTGTAAGGAACCCAAAAATTTTTATTATTAGCAAAATTAATATGATGCAACTTATCAAAACAAAATTTTGCTAAATGGCCTTTGCGGTCACAATGTGTACACATGTACACCTTAGAATGCTTATGTGTGTGAATGTGATCATGATGTGCAACATAAGCATGATGATGCGCATGAATGTGTGGATTTTGTTTCTTTGAAAACAAAGACTCCAATCTAGAATGGTTGAATACACACGAGCTCAAAGTTGAGCTCAAACAATCCATTTTATTTTTCAAAACTTTTATCTCATTTGTGGTGGCATGTAAAGCATGATGAGATAAAGGATCATTTTTCTTTTTCTTTCTCGAAACAAAATCTTTTTCTTTTTCACAAATTTTTCTTTTCAAAGACTTATTTTCTTGAAAAACAACTTCTTTTTGTTTTTCCACCAAATCAATTTTATTTTTCAATAAAGTGTTTCCTTCACAAAGATCATTCAATTTAGAAAACAAGGAAACATTTTCATTTTTCAAATTCTCATTTTTTTTTCTAAACATGCAATCTTATTTTTTAAAAAATCATTTTCTATATGCATGCACTCAAAATTCTTTTTCAACTTTTTATTTTCCTTTTAATCATGTCATATTTCTCAAGTAGGAGTTGAAAAAAGTGGTAAGCTCATCATATGACATGTTTTCTTCATCTACCTCGGATTCGGTAGTTACCTCAAGGGGGTTGTCCCCTTGGACCATATAGCACATGTTGGAGGTGTTGCTTCCAACGTCCGAATCGCTCCCGGCATAATATAGATCCTTTTCGCCAAGGGAGGTGATGATGTTTCATGCTACAAAAGCCGAATCAACATTAGAAACCCTAGATAAATAATCATCATTTAGGGTTGACTTTAAAGCATTTAGGGCTTTTGCATTTGCCTCAAAATTGTTGCCATTTAAACAAAAATCATTTTTAGAGATGGCAAGATAAACATAAATGCCTAGGGCTTTGAGGTACAAGGACATCTTAACCTTCCAAATTTGGATGTTAAGAATGTCAAAGGTGGGTGGTGACATGAACTCCATGGTGTGTGTACAAAATATTGTGATTAGCCTAAAATGAGGATCTTTAACTCTAGGTTGTTAGACCCAAATCAAGAGCACTTGGCTCTGATACCAATTGAAATTGGCTCTGATACCAATTGAAAGTTGCTCTGATACCAATTGTAAGTTCACCTAGAGGGGGGGGTGAATAGGTGATGGCTAATCTAAATGTCACTTAATGCCAAATAATGCGGAATTAAAAACTATTATGACCTAAACAAACTATTACACTAAACACCACGTATAACACAAGAGTGTTGCCGAATTCCCCGTGAAGGGCTCTGGACAAACTCCTCAGGATTCCCCAAGATATGGGTTGAGGTGCCGCGTTGGCTCTCTTGGTTAAATACAAGTGTTAGCAAACAACCCAAGCATGTATATCAATGAGCACAAATGAATATATCAAGCATATAAAGATAGACAATAAAAGTATGCAAGATATAAAGACAAAGAGAGAGAGAGAGAGTGAGCAATCGCAAACACAAGGGTTTTGTTTTGAGGTTCGAGCACACTTGCTCTACATCCCCTCCTTCGACACACGAAGGATTTTCACTAAAATCGATCCCACCGGATCACTCCTCGGTGCCGCAACACCTACAAGGCGAGTTCACACTTGAACTCCTTGGACTCTCTAGCCCGTACACACCGCAAGCCCACCGGCTCGCCGAGGCCGCACCTCAAACAAAGAGTTCGCACCCGAACCCGAAACACCGAGTCCACACTAGGACCCGAAACAATTGCGAACACACACGTCCGCCTCCTCAAAGGAACAAATGAAGTCTTTGGTGATCACAACACTTTGATCACCTAAAAACAATCTCACTACAACACTCCTATAGGATGAATAGCAATGGATAGCTCAAGTGTTTGTGTGAGAAAATAAGGAAAGAGATGGTGGAGGAAAACTCAAAGAATCTCTTTTAACACTCTTGATAAAAACTCCCCTTTGATTGGAAGTATTAGCTCTCAATTTAGTGGAGAAAACTCTTTTAATGGAGTGGGAAAAACTGGCTCAAAGTCCACTAAAAATCTTGTTGAAAAATAATGCCCAAACCCTCAAATTTATAGGCTGGAAAAAACTAGCCGTTGGGGTCTGTCAGGCCTGTCGGTCGACCGCCCGGCCGACCGACCAACGGTCATATTTCAGACCGTTGAAGCCTCCGGTCGACCGCCCGGTCGACCGAAAAGAACAGAGAGCACTGCTCTCAGTTCCGGTCGACCGGCCCACTGCACTGCCAGACGTGCACGGCTCTGTGCACGTCGGTCGACCGTGCGGTCGACCGGCCCTTGGTTCGGTCGACCGTGCGGTCGACCGACCTGGCCTGTCAGCCAGTTCTGGGTCAGCACCTGTTAGAAAATATTCTATTAAATCTTGTATTTTCAAAAACTTGTTTTTCCAAAACTTTACCAAATACAAAAACAAGATATTTTGAACTCATTAAAGTATAGTGTGTATGAATATGATCCACTACACAATTAAGATGAAATATCTATGTTTTTGATATTAAGCATAAAATTTGGTTTTGGTTTAAAACATGTGTATAAGAAAACACCAAAAATCAAAATAGTATTTTTTAAAATGAAAGTCTTTTCTAAAAATTCTTTTATGAAAAGACAACTAAATCAAGAGTGTGTGTGTGATAAATACTTGAGCAATCCACCAACTACTCTATCCTTTACACTTTATCTAAAAATAAAATCTTCTCAAAACAAACCTAGACTCAAGTCTTCATCTTCTTGAAGTCTTCACTTGAAGCCTTCTTGACTTTGTCCAAACACCGTGCTAGCTCCAAATCTTGACTTCAAATCCTTTGTTGAAGCTATGCACCTACTAAGATCTTGATCATAAATCTGTCACTAATTAAACACAAGATTATTAGTAAACATAACTACATGAGTTGATCATCATCAAAACTAGAGTGATGGGCCTTCGGGCCAACACATACATGGTGGGGGCCACCTCTTACATCCGTAGGGGCCACTCTAGAATCTGACATCGTGAGGTGTTGGCATGATGGAGGCATCCTCAGTGCACTAGTTATTCAGACCTAGTATATGATATATTTAATAACCCAACAATGGTGATGTCCGGAACGCTTGCTATTTGGTCACTCTCTCGTTCAAATAATGGTACCCGTATACCATGTTCGGATGGGTTTAGCTGGGATACAGGCTCCAGTATGAGCTGCAGTGGTATGGGAACACTGAAAGAGATTGATTAAAATATCAGGCGGTCTGATTGTTCTTATTATACAAATAACATGACTTGCTCGATACATGTTTATTATTGTCCATTTATACTTATTACATTTTCTGGTATCTTGTTCACTGTCATGTCACATAGGTACCTTGCACATCATGTGGAGACACACTATTTATGTATACATACTTTACATTTCATATATTCTGTGTTCTATATATTCTTTATAGACAAACTATTATTGTATATGGCTATTCTGCACACTTCATGTAGATATGTTCATAGTAATTACGATCCCCTCATGCTATTATTGTTATTAGTTTAAATGATACATATTCAATAAATAAAATTGATACAAGTCTTGTAAGCAAAATGATGTTTTATTATCTCACTAAATACTGTATCATGGAACCCATATAGATTTTAAAATCATGTAAATGACATAATAATAGAAAGTTGATTGAACCCTTGACATTGTTAATATTTTCTTTTGTAAATTATATTTTATAAAATATAAATTGTTCACTTTAATAAAAGTACCACTGTTATAACCAGCATGTTAGGTATTTATACTCTTATGGTGCTAATTTAGAGCCCTTTCATTATTTACACTGATTGTTAGTATAATTATATTGTATCACTGATATGTAAATATGTATTATATAATATTGTGATTGTACTACTATTGTAGTGTATGTTGCTGCTTCTCTCATTTTACCACTCACTAGGTTACTTTCTAACGACCCTGAGTTTGTATGCTCAGGTTGGAGATCTGAGATATCATAGTACCAGATATCTTACGGGATACACATGGGATACTCATCACCTATACTATTCATAGGTATCTTTATTATTCTGTCTTTATTTCTTAGTTATCTTTATTTCTATATCCATTATGATCTCTGACCCTTTTGTAGGTATGCTTGTATTTATTTATGTTAGAATTATTGTGCATATTGTATTTATTTCCTGTACTGAGGCTTAGTGTATATACGTGAGGGTATTTTTTTCCTGCTTATATACATCATCGTAGCATCTCCGTATCCGCTGGATAAAGGCATTACATCGATTGTAGTGAGAGTGATTAACTAGAAGACATGACTCATGATGTAAAAGATCACTTTATGGATCACCCACGCTTAATCCAGAACTTGAAAGTTGATGCAGAAAAATACTTATATGTTGGTTGTTCTAAATTCACTAAATTGTATGCTGTGTCGAGATTGTACAATTTGAAAGTAAGAAATTGGTGGAGCGATAAGTGTTTTACGATCTTACTCAATTTCTTGAAAGATGTGCTTCTTGAGGCTAATGAACTTTCAAATCATACATATGATGCTAAGAAGGTCTCAGGCTCTATATGTATGAATTATGAGAGGATACACACTTGCCCTAACGATTGTATTTGATACATAAATGATTATGAAGGTTTGGAGAGATATTCCGTTTGTGAAGTGGATTGGTACAAGAAAAATAAGAATCAAATTCTAGCCAAGATATTAGGGTATTTTTTGGTAATACCTAGATTTAAACACTTGTTTAGCAACGCATAACATGCGAAGAGTTTGATGTGACATTCAGACGAGAGGATTTCTTATAAAATTCTTTGGCATCTACCTGATTCTCCGCAATAAAATATGATTGATTCGAAGTTTCTTGATTTTGGGTGTGATGCAAGGAATCTCTGACTAGGTTTTTTGTTTGATGGAATGAACCCACACAGTAACATGAGCAGTATACACACAGTGCCTGGTCAGTTATTTTGACTATTTACAATCTTTCTCCCTGGTTGTGCATGAAGCGCAAGTTTATAATATTGTCATTGCTAACATCGGGTCCCAGACAGCCAGGAAATGATATAGATGTTTATTTTGCATCTCTTATTGAAGTCTTAAAAGATAATGTGGGAAGAAGGTGTTGAAGTATTCGATGCATATCATCAAGAAAACTTCAAGCTCCAAACTATATTACTTTGGACGATCAATGATTCTTCAGCATATGAAAACTTGTCAGGATACAGTGTGAAAGGACACAAGGCATGTCCTATATATAAAAAAGACACATTTCTCTCCAATTAAACCATGGCAGAAAGACAATATAACTAGATTCCAGGAGATTCTTGCCCAAGTCCCATCGTCATCGGAAGCTATGAAAAACTTTTAATGGATTTACAAAAGAAGGAAGAGCTTCAAAGGCATTTACTGGTGAAAAGGGAAATCAACGGGTGAATCATCTCAGAGCAAGTTATGGTAAATGATTGCAAAATCAAAGAGATAAGAATTACCGTGTAGCTTTGGGCTAACGGGTCATGTCCACGAGGAGGAATGCGATGAAAGTTTTTCGATGTTTTGTTTAGAAAGATAAGAATGGTGCTAGTTTTTTAGTTGAAAAGAGAATGGAGAGAAGGGAAGTGATTTAAAGGAAAACTTAAAATTTAGAGAAGGCTTTGGAAAAGGTGATTTTTTTATAAAGCTTGAAAAGTGAGTTGTTGTTTTTTAATACGAAGAAGATCTGGGGTCACTAATTTTCTACTCAACTATGTACTTATCTCAAGAATATTTGGGTGCATCACTATTATCATAAGCAAAAAACCTTTAGTTTCTTTTAATGTCCAAGTAAAACAAATAAGATGGTTTCGTTTAAATCTTAAGCCCTTTCTTTACAAATCATTAAAAAGAGAATGTTAAACCATCAAGCGCGAAGAAGCAAGTATGGAATAAAAATAGTTTAAAAGATTTGTGCATTGAAAGTCTAAGTTTAAAATAAAGACATCCTCATGTGGTTTCAAGAACGAAGTTTAACTAAGATGTTTTTCTGGTTCAAAAAGTGTTGCTTTCATGAAAATCAATCAAAAGAGAGGTGATAGTAGAGAGTAATTAGTGAGCCCAGAAAATGATTTAGCTACTCATAATGAAAGAAAAACAAATAAGAAAATGAAATTTAAACTTAAACATACTGATTTGAGTCGAGTTGAACAAGCAAGTTGAATCTCCTTTGATTGTCACTTCAAGGATGAATTACACACTTAGTTTCACTCTTCTCTCTTTACTGGTCTAAACAAAAAAATAAAGAGGAGATATAACTTCTCCGAACTATCTAACAATACTCCTAAAACTTTAAAAAATAAACAAAAATTCTAATCCTAGTTGTTGACACTTAAAAAAGACAAGATTCTCATTGGTCCAAACGATGTCTAAACTTGTTGACATTTACAAAAGACAAGGGACAGACGAGCTGAAGACCAGTTTTCACCCACCTCCAAGGGACAAGGGAGCGGTTTGGACTCCACTGATCCAGCAAGCAGAACAGTGAACCGGATTGTTTCTAAACAGACCTCAGCAGGTCTAAGATGCTAGCATTTAGCATTACATTAGCCCAAGGAGATAGCCTCGTTTGAGAGGCTAGCATCATCCAGAGCATCGCCAGGAAGCTAACTGATAGCTTCACCGAAAAGCCTCTTTTCGGACTTCGCTAAGGATTGCCTCTAGCTCCGCTATGAGCTTCAAAGCGGGCAGCTCCGATATCAGCCTGCTATGGTCAACCTTTGACCAATCAAAATCTCCTGATGAGATCGGATTCAATTTAATCAAATCCAATCGGGATTCAAATATGGCAGGTGATTGCCGCAATCTCTTGACTCTCTTGAAACGAGTAAGAGGATCAAGGAGAATCTCCCAACGATATGGAAAGGATCAAAACAAATCAGAAAGATCAACCGACCTGCAAATTCTAGCTCTGCAGAAGCTATCCTAGCCTCGCAGCAAGGCTACTTTCCAGATTTAAACAGATTCGGTTCAATCTGTTTCCATATCTTCAAGGGGACGATTATACCCTTTGCTCTCCCTATAAATAGCCCGCCAGGGGTACAAACACAGACACACAGAGAGACGGAGAGGAATCAAGGAGAGACGCACGCATACGGGAGGACTCCACAAGCAGAGGCTTCTTCACAAGGCACCGCGCGTTCTCAAATTCAGAGACCTTTTAGAGAATTGCTTTCTCTATTCAGGGTGTTGATACCCTAACATCGTCCTTCTTCTCAAGGAATCTCTGGAACCAGGCGAGAAGGAATTCCTTATTGAAGGCGATTTTGAGAAGCAGCAAGAGGGTTCTACCAACCTTCTGTTCTCTGATTCCCCGAACCAGGCGAGAAGGGAATCTCATCGCTCGCATCGTCAAAGGGACAAAGTGGTCGCGCGCTGACCAGACTCCTATCGGCACATTTTCCCAGAATCTCTGAGGAGATCTACTTGTAATCTTTTGAGAATACTTGTAATTTAGCTCCTCAAACTTTTATTTGTAAGTTTTCCCCCTTTGCAAACATAATGGAAAACAAGATGGCGACTCCGCTGGGGATTGTATTCTTCTCTGCTGAGAATCAAGTGTCGCAATGCGACGAACAGACCTTCGGGTCTATCTCTAATTCAGAAAAGCCGGTGCAGCTAGATCTTCTCTGGCTAAATCTTCAAGCAAAGTCTCTGCGGAGACGGAAAAGGTTCTCTGCAAACCTGCCGCAGTTCTCTGGCGCAATAAGGAAACATGCCCGCAGCCCAGATCCTGCACTTTTGAGAACCTGGTTATCCAGATCGATCAAGGAAGATTTGAAGAAGTCCTCTCTGGGGGTGGCCTGACGCTTCGAGCACGGAAGCACAGGAAGGTCTTCATGGCCAAGGTTTCAAATCAGAAACCAGAGGCAGAATCTTGCCAGCACCCTACAGCCCCGCTTGTGGCTATTCAGGTTCCTTGCGAACCTAGGCGTCCCCCGTCAAGGCTGATATGGAAGCCTAAACAGGAGTCTTCAACCGAAGCTCTCGGAGTAGTCATGCCGAGACTGCGCCTCTCCCACGAAGAAAAGGGTAAGATGCCCATCTGCCCTGACGATGCTGCCAGCCATGAAGTCACGACGGCAATCATACCGTCACTTGAATCAAAGGCAGCGAAGCCTCATGTCAGCCTCGCTCGTACAAGCGAAGCTATTGTACCACAACGAACTCACTGGGTTCGCGGCCGCAAGGCTAGGACCGCAGTGTTATCTGAGGTTGATCCCCTTCGCAGCAGAATAGCGGGCAAAGCACCACAGTGTGCTCCGCTCCCCAATTCATCAGGCACTAAGCTCGCACCTGTCGGCGAAGCTAGCGCCAAAGTACTATTCAGTACTAATCCCTTCTGCAGGGATAAGAAGAACGGAGCATCATCCCTTGTACGCTCCAGAAAGGCCTCTCCACGGGTTGTTCAGGCTCTGTTGAGCCTAACCTGCGACAATTCTTGACGAACAAGCGGGAATTGGAGTCTCTCCAAACCACTTCCCCGTGTTGTCAAAGAGGATGCCGACTTGTGACAATCCATTCAGCCCATTGTCGGCAATATCCAATCAAGGTGGCACCTCCGCACCGTCAATCGGTGTTTGACCGGTTATCCGCACATGCCATAAAGAAACATCATGAAAGGAGCGCTTCGCGAGGCCTAGCCTTCGCGTCCGTCAACATGACCGGAAGAGGATGAGAGCGACACAGGGAAGGTCATACATCTGATGATACCCCTTTCGGCTCCCCAGATCCAGATTATAGCCCGGGCTTAGGTGAAGTCTTGGTGCGCGAAGAAGGTGTTTTCCGAAACACCAGATCCAGGGTAGCGATACCCTATAATTATGAGCAGCCTTCTTCCTCAAAGGCCCTAATCTCGCCACAGTCCAGACGATCACCCCAATCATCTGATGGAGAAGATGAAGACAGCGGGTATGCCTCTTCAGCAACAGTCAGTTCTATACGGACGGACAAAGCATCGGTCAATATGGCCGATAACGCCAATGATGATCTTCGTCAGCGCCTGGAAGCTCAGGAGCAGACCTCTAGAACTCAGCAAGAGGCCCTGGACAATATTCAACAGATGCTCGCTCAGCTCCTCAGCAACCGGAATGATGATACCGGGAGCAATCATGATGAGGAGGGACACCTCAGCAACGATCCGCCCAAGACGGAGAAATCTAAGGGAGGCTCTTCCCTGGATGCCGAAGTCCTTAAAGGCCTTCAAGCTCAAATCGCATCCCTAGCTCAGAGGGATGAATTAAAGAAGGTAGGGGCAGTCCGTCCTTATCCGCTGGAGTGGGATTCGGTGCCATATCCGCCAAAGTTCAAACCACCAACGTTGCACACGTATGATGGTAAGAGCTCGCCCAATCAGCACATCTACTATTTCCGGTCCCAGACCGGTAATGTTCTAAACAACGACGCCATCATGACTAGGTTGTTCATCGGCACCTTGAAAGGGGTGGCATTCGACTGGTTCCGAAGCCTTCCTTAAGACTCTATCAATTCCTGGGTCGACCTGGAAACTCGGTTCCTCTCTCGCTTCTATGAGGATGACACCGAAGTGACCATGGACAAGCTCCTTTCCACTGTGCAGAGGAAAGGCGAATCTGTCCGTGAATACATTGAGCGGTTCAGAAATCTATCTCTGATGTGCCCAGCAGGGATGCCATTACCCATGCTCTTACAGACATGCAGGCACAACTTCTTGGATCAAGTAGAAGTCCGCATGGGGGCTGTCAAAGCCCATACTTGGAAGGAATTGGTCGAACAAGCTGAGATAGCCGAGAAATCGGCTAAGAAGTTCGAGCCATCCGCCCCTAGGAGCAAATGGGGCGCGAACAACAAAGGGCGTAGCGATCTCCCGCAGTCTTCCTAAGCCAAAAGGGAAGGAGATTATGTCCGTCGAGCTGACCGGGGACATGCAGTCAAAGGCCAAGAAGAGCGGCGTCAACAGCCAAGAGCCCAAGTTTCCTCCGAAGCAGTACTCCTTCAGAGATGACCAGGTGGTCACGATATTCCATCTGCTCCACAAAGGGAACAAAATGAAGCTACCGGACGCTCGCCGTCCCAATGAGATAGGGCGTACAAACGACCCTAAATACTGCCTCTACCACAGGATGATCCACCATCCTACTGACAAGTGCTATGTTCTCAAGGATAGAATTCAAGCCTTGGTCGACGCCGGAGTCCTCACATTGAAGACAGAACAGAAGAAAGTCACTGCCAATATGGTGACTCTTGAGTTCGGCACTGCTCAGAAGGTCACAGTTCCCGACGGGACCTATCCAGCCCCCACACCGCGGTTGGAAGTCAAGCATTCTTCAACCATAGCTAAAGTTGACAAGGGTCTCGTCCCCTTGACATTGGAGACAGGGGAAGTTATGTGGATACACCCTGACCTCGTCCGAGACGTACAGCGGACGTCGAAGGACTCCAGCAAAAAGGGCAAGTCCTGCAATGTCATCTCTGTCCTGCCAGATGATGGTAATCTTACTTCGGCTTCCCTCAGCGATTCAGAAGAAGAGAAGCATGCCTGTACGGCACAGGCAGATGCACCTCAACAGACAGGCACCCGGTCTGGAAGATCATACTTAAAGCAGTATGACAAGTCTACTGACGAGATACAACAGCAAACGACGTCAGTACCAATGCCGGCATCTGCTCCAGTTCTGACCAAAGGGAAAGAGAAGCCTAAGGAAGTGCGGTTCGACCATGTGTTGAAGAAACCGCCAGGCCAAGGGTTAGCCACGCCCTTTCGCTTTGATATATTGGCCCACTTAGCCAATATCCCGGCTCGTATCACAATACACGAGCTCCTTCGTCTCTCTAAAGAGACAAGAGAGGCACTCAGAGATGCGCTGGCCGACTCGGAGTCCTTTCTGACATGCATGCCTGAGGTTCCTGGTGATGAGATGCAGCCTTCCTGCTCAGAGTGCCATCACGCACAGTCCAAAGTGCCTGCTATTACCTTTACGGCGGAAGATATGCTTCTCAAAGACAACAAGCATGATCGACCTCTGTACTATACCGGATATATCGGTTCAACATGCATTGAAAGAGTACAAGTCGATCCGGGGTCTGCACTCAGCATCATCCCCAAAAGGCTCCTCTATTTCCTCGGCATACCATTGTACAGGTTGTCCGCAACCACCACTACAATATATGGTTTCAACGCCGGGAGCAGCCATCCGCTTGGAAAGATTCGGCTCCGCTGCAGAATCGGAAGCTTGAAGTCAGAAGTGACATGCTATGTCATTGATGCTGACACATCATATAACTTGCTGCTAGGAAGACCTTGGATCCATGCCAACTGGATCGTTCCTTCCACCCTCCATCAATGCTTCAAGTATGTTGAGGATGATGCGACAGTACGAACTGTCTTCGCTGAAAAGCAACCCTTCAAGGGGGTGGAAAACTACTTCACTGATGCTCTCCTATATCAAGAGGCTAGTGGAACGCCGGGATAACCATTGCCAGACGATGATGAAAGTGGCAATGAGGCGGATTCGGAATCCGAAACGGGCATGCCAGCCATTCTGATTGGCGAGCCAATTGTAGCATGCTTTAATGATCCCGATGTAGGATCCCTTCCGATGAAGAGGGAGAATGGGTAATTAATGATAGTATCTCTTTGATTATCCTGCGAGCATCGAGTCGATTAAATCCATTATGGATGGCTCTCTTCATACGCCCGTACATGAGCCAAGTTCGGCTACTACATCTGTGGAGGTTATAGAAGGGGCCACGCTGGTGATCCCTCCATCCAAACAAGGTCAGTTGCCAATAATCTTCGGCAGAGCCCGGCCAGGGAGATTCTCAACTATAGACTCAAGCTCAGAGTCGGATGCTCCACAGTTCTTTCATTACGCGCCATCAGCGCGCCATATTATGAAGAAGATGGGTTACAACCTGAAGCAGGGAGCGGGCCTAAACTTCGGAAAAGGAAGACGCAGCTTGATGCGTAATTCCATCCCAAGAGGGAAACCTGCAAATTACTATGATAGTACACACAGGGGGTTGGGTTATGTTACACCCACATCGTCAGTAACGGTTCAGGTCAAAGACGACGAACCAATTCCATCACAGTCGGGTCATCTGCCGAGTGGGACTCTGACATCAGCATAGGAGGAATGTTCAACGGCCTCACTGTGAATATGACTTCAGGCAGTCAATTGGAACCTGCGGACGCTGCTGATGAGGAACCTTGGGCCCAGCAATTAAGTCTCCAATGGGAAAAGCGGTTCGAGCTGCGCGAGCCACCTACCGAAGACAAGGTGATCCAGGTTAACTTGGGTAGTCAAGATCACCCCAAGCCTATTTTCATAAGTGAAAGCTTATCAC
This sequence comes from Agave tequilana, assembly GCA_038442645.1. Classification (NCBI taxonomy): domain Eukaryota; kingdom Viridiplantae; phylum Streptophyta; class Magnoliopsida; order Asparagales; family Asparagaceae; genus Agave; species Agave tequilana. The sequence continues at coordinate 50,655 of JAVJIF010002449.1, read as the reverse complement.
TCATCGAAAAGGAAGAATTGATAATGCTCGTGAAAGAGTATATAGATGTCTTCGCCTGGAGCTATGAAGACATGCCCGGACTTGATCCACAGGTCGCCATGCACCGTCTAAACATCAAGCCCGACGTTAGGCCAGTCAAGCAGCAACAACGTCGGTTCCGCCCAAACATCATGGAGGCTATTGAAGCCGAAGTTCATAAGCTCAATGCTTGTGGCTTCATCCGGGAGGAACAACATCCAGATTGGGTGGCTAACATAGTCCCCGTCCTCAAGAAGAATGGGAAAATACGAATCTGCATCGACTACCGTGATCTCAATACGGCCTGTCCCAAAGATGAATTCCCACTGCCGATCACCGATGTCATGATCGACAACACATGCGGATTCGAGAGGATGTCTTTCATGGACGGCTTCTCAGGGTATAACCAGATCAAGATGTATCCTGATGACGAGAAGCATACTTCTTTCCGAACGCCATTGGGGGTATACTGCTACACTGTAATGCCCTTCGGACTGAAGAACGCCGGAGCAAGCTACCAGCGGGCGATGAGCATGATCTTCCGCGACCATCTCCGAAAGACGGTGGAATGCTATGTTGACGACATTGCCGTCAAAAGCCGCAGCAAAAATGAACATCTTCGTGATCTGAAAACGATGTTCGACATAATGCGGGCTCATCAGCTGAAAATGAACCCGACGAAATCCTTCTTGGGAGTGTCCAGCGGCAAATTCCTTGGGTTCATTGTCACATCAAAAGGGATCCATCTGGACCCAGACAAAGTCAAAGCCATACAGGACATGCATCCACCGAGGAACCTCAAAGAGCTCCGAGGCTTGCAAGGCAGATTAGCCTACATCAGAAGATTCATAGCAAATCTTTCGGGCCGTTGCCAGCCCTTTACCCATCTCATGAAAAAGGGTACTGCCTTCATATGGGACCAAGCCTGTCAAGAAGCTTATGAAGACATTAAGAGGTATCTCACAAAACCTCCGGTCTTAGTGGCCCCTACATCAGGGAAACCATTCTTGCTTTATGTAAAAGCTCTGGATTATTCCCTCGGCGCCCTCCTCGCTCAAAAGGACGACAATGGCCATGAGCAGGCCATTTATTATCTGAGCAGGACTCTCATAGGAGCGGAATCTCGCTACAATCCTATTGAGAAAGAGTGTTTAGCTCTCGTCTTCGCTGTCCAGAAGACGCGATATTATTTGGTTGGCCAAACCATACATGTCATCTCCAGGGTGAACCCTTTACGTCTTCTCATGACGAAGCCAGGGTCGCTGAATTCAAGGTTGGCTAAATGGGCACTCCTGTTGTCTCAATACGACATGACCTTTACTCCTCAGAAGGCAGTTAAAGGCCAGGCCCTTGCAGAGTTCTTAGCTGCTCATCCAGTTCCAGAACATTCAAAACTTCACGAAGACATCCCTGATGAAGTCTTCGAGTCTAATGCAACCTCAGCAGAGGAAGTGTGGCAGATGTTCTTCGACGGAGCATCGCGGATGGTCCCCAAAAGGAAAATTATTGCCGGGGTGGGGGTTGTGTTCATCTCCCCACAGGATCATATCCTTCCCAGAGCATTCTCCTTGACAGAATCATGCTCTAATAATATAGCGGAATACAATGCTCTGCTCATCGGTCTCCAGCTCGCCCATGGAATGGGGGTACGCTACCTTGAAGCTTACGGCGATTCAAAGCTGATCATTAGCCAGGTAAAAGGCGAATATGAAGTCCGCCATGAGGACTTGGTGCCTTATTATCATACAGCCATCGAATTGGCTAGCTTATTTGAAGGCTTCTACATCGGGCATGTGTCCCGATCTCAAAATACCAAGGCGGATGCTCTCGCTGCATTAGCGACAACGCTAGCCTTACCGGCCGACACCGAGTATCACCTCACAGTCGCAACCCGGCATCTCGTATGCTCCAAGCATATGCTAAAGATTCAAGAGGTCCATAATATCTCCGTGGGTCTTGAGCCGAGGGATTGGCGCTTCCCTCTCATTGACTACGCTCTGCACGGTCTGCTTCCAGACGATCCTAAAGAAGCGGCGTCCATCAGACGAAGGTCGCTCCGTTTCTACTATGATCGCACTTTGAAGACACTCTACCGTCGTTCATATGACGGTGTCCTCCTCCGTTGTCTCTCTCATTCAGAGGCACAGGAAGTGCTTAAAGAAGCACATGATGGCATTTGCGGAGCTCACCAGCCGGGTCCAAAGCTTAAAGACAGGCTGCACAGACTTGGGTACTACTGGCCGACCATGATGGCCGATGCCACCCAATATGCACGAAGGTGTAAGGCGTGCCAGGTCCATGCAGACTTCATACACCAACCTTCGGAGTTGCTCCACCCTACTGTTGCTTCATGGCCATTTGAAGCATGGGGAGTCGATGTCGTAGGGCCAATCAGTCCCTCTTCGGCAAGAGGTCACCGGTTTATCCTGGCAATAACCGATTACTTCTCAAAATGGGCAGAGGCCACACCGTTGGCCGAAGTTAAAACCTCCAATCTGGTTAGCTTCATCAAACACCATGTCATCCATCGATTTGGTGTACCCAGACGGATCATCCATGACAATGGTCCCCAGTTCGTAAGCCAAGGGTTCTATCGGTTCTGCGATAAATACCGAATTCAGAATGTGGCTTCAACCGCCTACAATCCTGCCGCCAACGGCTTGGCAGAGGCATTTAACAAGACAATCATCAAGCTGCTCAAGAAGTTTGTCTCCTCGAACAAGCGAGATTGGGACGAAAAGCTCGGTGAATGCCTTTGGGCCTACCGGACTACGATTCGGACACCGACAGGCAATACGCCTTTCTCCCTGGTATATGGGTGCGAAGCGGTCATCCCATTGGAAATCCAGGTGCCATCATTGCGGGTAGCCCTGACTACTAAGATGACATCAGAAGACAATGATCGCTTGCGTCTTCAAGAGCTCGAAGCCCTGGACGAGAAGCGGCTGCAAGCTCAGCAACACATCGAGCTATATCAGGCTCGGATGTCAAAAGCCTTCAATAAGAAGGTCAAGCAGAGAGTCTTCCACAAAGGAGACCTAGTCTTAGCCGTCAGACGACCGATGATTATGACGCACAAGACCAAAGGCAAATTTCAGCCTAAATGGGAAGGACCGTTTGTGATAGAGACAGTCTATTCAAACGGAGCATACCGCCTTACAACTGCAGATGGCGACCTCCTCATGATGCCGATCAATGGCAAGTTCTTGAAGAAGTACTATCCTTAATCAAGGATCTTCCCCTCGATCAAGTTAACATTACACCTCTGATCGAGATCCGCGCGTCCGGAATGCGCACAAAGAGAGCCTCTCTCTTTCTCCAAGCATATCAAACCTGTTGATAGCTGGGGGTTTGCTTAAAATCCCAAGGGACCTGTTCCCACTTGATTCCCTCTCCAGAATCACCTACCAATTCTCATCCATAGAATGGTAGGACCACATATATTCCGCTGTTATGTTAACATTAAACCTATGACAGCAATCCCCTCGTTTCTCCCCGAGATAATGAGACCTCCAAAATCACCTACCAATTCTCATCCATAGAATGGTAGGACCACATATATCTCGCTGTTACGTTAACATTAAACCTATGAAAGTGATTCCCTCGTTTCTCCCCGTGAAAACGAGATTTTCCCAAACTCCATTGTTATTTTGAACTTAGCGGCATCTCAATGGTTACGTCATCGCGACCTCTGAACCAGCAGACAGCTAAGTCTCAATCTTGAGCCCTGTTGACATTTACAAAAGACAGGTCTCGATACTTATTGACATTTACAAAAGATAAGTATCACCTATTTTGAGCTTGTTGACATTTACAAAAGACAAGTCTCAATCCCGAGTCCTGTTGACATTTACAAAAGACAGGTCTCGATACTTATTGACATTTACAAAAGATAAGTATCACCTATTTTGAAGCTTGGTGGCTTCTCAACCAGTTATGTCATTGCGACCTCTGAACTGACAGATAGCCAAGCTTCATCTACCATTGAACTTAGCGGCGTCTCAATTGGTTACGTCATCGCGACCTCTGAACTAGCAGACAGCTAAGTCTCAATCCCGAGTCCTGTTGACATTTACAAAAGACAGGTCTCGATACTCGTTGACATTTACAAAAGACGAGTATCACTCATTGTTGAGCTTGGTGGCTTCTCAACCAGTTATGTCATTGCGACCTCTGAACTGGCAGATAGCCAAGTTTCATCCACCATTGAACTTAGCGGCGCCTCAATTGGTTATGTCATTGCGACCTCTGAACCAGCAGACAGCTAAGTCTCAATCTCGATGCTTGCTGACATTTACAAAAGGCAAGTATCTCCCCTTTTAGCCCCGCAATGGGCTAACCTCGAGACTGGCAACATCTCAATTGGTTATGTCATCGCGACCTCTGAACCAACAGACAGCCATGCCTCATTATCCAAACAAACAAAGACGACAAAAGAATGAATTTTTATTAAATTCCAAAAGGGATGGGATACATGGAGGAGCCTATAGGCGTACATGATAAGATCGGATCCGATCTCCAAGCGAAGCTAGCCTCGTCCTCCTGTCATCAGCAGCCTGGGCCAGCGCCTGTGATCTTAGCTCAGCCTCATCGAAGTCCACCGCTTGAGCCAGACGAGCCTCGACCTCCGCCAAAGTCGCCCTCTGTGACGACTTCTGCCGCGCCAGTTCCTCACTCCGAGCCCTGAGCTGCTCAAGCCGCGCAGCCTCTTCATGACGCATCTGTGTAGCCTTGGATAAGAGGAGATTTGCCTTCCGGATCATCTCTTCAGCCCTCTTAACCTTATCTTCAGCATTAAGAAGAGCACTGTTGGAAGCGTCAATTGCACTCCCAACCTCTGCCTCCTCTGTCTCCAAGGACCTCAAGTCAGAGGAGATAGCCTCAGCAGCCTCTTGAGCGGCGAGCTGAGCCTCGCGCCTCTGGGCGACAAGACGTGTGAGCCGTTCATCAGCCAAAGACGCTGCGTCGGAACGATGGAAATGGCGCCATTCCTCCACGTCCTTCTCAAGGTCATCTACCAGGAGCTCTAAAGCAGCAGCTTGATGGTACCCCTCAAAGTCCCGGATACACTCAATGCCACGGGAGAGGACCATCTTCAGCTTCGAAAACGGCACAGGCGAGCCCTTCAAGACGAGACCGATAGTCTGCTCTAAGCTGTTATAGAAGCTGTCGACCAGATTACCGATGAAGTCATTCTCAGCTTCATCAACCCTTGAGACAACCTCGGAGCAGTTTACCAACCCAGTCGACACCGCCGCAGAAGAAGAAGAGGGAACATCGACAGCAGCTGGGCAAGCCAAAGGCGACCTCGGCGGAGTCCTCAGCGACACCAGCACGCCAGCCACCGTGGAGGTAAGACTGGCAACCACCTCCTGAGCAACAGGCTCAACCACCAGCGTTGGAGAGGTAGGGCTCACAATCACCCTCAATGCCGTATTCGGCAAAACAGTCTGCACCTCACTCGTTGATGTAACTGGAAGTGAGGATACCTCCGGGACTGCCGCCCCTTCAACCTCAGGACCTTCCGCTGATTTGGGCTGATAAAAAGGCAGGTCGCCATACAGCGCATCCAACACAGCAGCGTCTGCCCCGGTCAAAGCGCTCATATCGCCCCTTGACCCTTCAGGGAAACCCGCCGCTTCTTTCGAAGCTGATGCACCTTGGGGACGAATACCTGCAACAAAATCAAGGTCAAAAAGGAGACGCAGCAAACAGGCGAGGACAAGGAGATCTTAGTCTTACCGAAGGCCGATGTCACCTCGTCAGCCGCATCAGAATCCAGGGGTCCCATCGGAAAGTTCTTACCAGACTCAACGTGGATAGCCGGCCCGCTCGCCGATTCCTCCGCAGACCACCCGATAGAGCTGGAGGCCATAGGACTTCCTTTAGAAGTCCCAGCGCCCGACGGGCTAATGTCGGCCGCATCACCTCCAGATTCCTCCGAGCGAGCAAAGGAACCAGCTGCAGCTCCATAAGCAAATAGAGGATCATACTGGTCCCCTTGCTCCCCATGCTCCTCAGCTCCTGCAACAAAAAGCAAATGATGAGTTATTTAAAGTGCGCTGAAGGCATATTATATGGGGCCAATCTTACCAGTAGTCGGTTCAGCAACCGACGGCTCAGCCACTAATGGAGCAGCAGAAGGAGGCGCAGCAGAAGGCTCACCCTCTACCACGATGATAGGAGTCTGGCGACGGGGCCTCTTCGCCGACGACTTCCTACGGGATCCACTCCCACGCTTCCTTTTGAAGTGGACATCAGAGTCCTCTTCCTCCACTTCCTCCACATGTTGTGAGGGAGCTGTCCCCACTACACCAGATCCGGCTTCACGAGTATCAGCTTCATGGGCATCAACCCTCATCCCCGCCTCGAAGCAAGGGCTCCCCGCATCAGAAGCCCCGCTGTCATCTACAGCGATGAACTCCTCTATGCCAGGAACACGGACCCGTTTGCCCTCCATCCTATCGGAAGCCTTCTGCCTCATCCGATGAGAAATTAACTTCACACCCGAACGGTTGGCATTAAACCTAGCAGGTGTGGAGTTCGAAGCCGCATACCATTGGCAGAAACACAGGGTCGTCCGAAGGCCGGGATCCCTCAGCGGCGTGCGTAGCCACGCCCCAGTGCCATCCGCGGTAAAGAACCGCCAAGCACGAGCCCCATCAATGAGGCTCCCCATGAAAGCCAAGTCCGGATTGGGGTTGCCCACATACAACTGGTCATACCCAAATTGGCGGGCAAACCGGCTCGGGACGTAGGGCTCCAGGTAGCAGGTATCCCCACTCCTGTACAGCAAATGCGAGGGCCGGATACAGACCAGCCACTCGAAAACACCCCGACTCATGGGAGACCGACCTGATTCCACATCACGGAATTCCTCGTTGTATCCTGCACCCCGCAGGCGAGGAAAACAACGGAACAGGCTATAAGCGTCATAACGACGCACTAACTTACGGGCCTCGGCCACATAAGTTTTTTGCCACGAACGGCCTTCAAAGCGACGGAGAAGCGGCGTTTGAACACCCTGCGGAGGGTCTTCCCCAGCTCCAATCAAACTGGGACAGTGCAAGGCGAACCATGCCATCAAGTAGGTGTACGGTAAACCTACCCTAGGATTGGGTCCGTCACAAGGCAGGACGGCACCCTTCCCTCGCCTCGACGCCATTGGCCTGCAGAAAGCCTCCGTCAGTGCACGAAGGCCCCTCTGAATACAACACACCATGGCCGGGAGAAGACCCAGACGGTGGCCGTGAACCAAGCGAACGGCAGGCAGCAGCACAGTCGGATGGACGATGTCACCCGAAGAAGAAGGCACGACACATTTCTTTAACCAGATGGTTAAGAAGCCGGCCAGCAACGCCTTCCGAGACATAGGCCGACGGGCCTGATGGTGAAAGCTCCGAAGAACATCACCCTTCTCGAAAGGACCATCATCTTCTGCCACGACGATGTCCTTTTCAGCATGCACCTCCATCCTTGCCAAGATGTCTTCTTCAGCAACTCCGCAATGAGCTGCCTCAGGCGCACTAGTCATATCCGGGAATAAGTAGTTCCCCCAGCTCTTCAAGCTCTTCGAGCTACCCTTGCCACCAGTGTGGATGCTGGAGCAAATGTGCAAATGGCACATCAATTCCCGATATGTCTCGAGCAGAGCAGGCTCCTGCTTTTCCAGAATAGCCAACTCCGCCTCACAGGGAAAGTACTCCTCGTATGGAAGAGACCCGAAGGGCAAAGCAGAGATCTCCCGCATCTCATGCAGGGCCATGCCCAACTCACCAACTGGGGTGAAGAAAGTCCCCGAGGCCGGGCAATACAACTCAAGGATGGCGTAGAAGCACGCCACCTTCATCTCAATGCCGTAGCAGGTCGCCCTGACGGCCTCATGGAGGTTTAACCTCTCTAAGTCCCCCTCAAAATGAGTGAGGATATAGTTGGTCAACTCCGCCCACCACGATCTAGGAGGGTGGACCCAACCGGGAGTCCTGAAATCGGTGGCGGGGTAGTTCCCGTCAACTTCGCAGAACTGAGTGCCAAAGGTCGGCGCCGCAGCTGGGTTCTCTCCTACTGGAAGGTCCCGCGATACCTTCCCAGGGTATAGCCCCATTATGCTACGAGGAGGGCCAGCCCTCGAATAGCCGGACTGGAATGTCAACCTCCCGACACTTACAGACTCGGCATTTAGGCTCACGCCCCACGCCATCTTCCGAGCCTGAGTTGCGCTCGCAAAGGAAGACAAAGCAAAATGCCGCTTAGCGGACGGGAGATAGAATCTCTCGCCGTCCAACTGGAAGATCCACTGGCCTTCACCGGCCTGTAGCTGGCGATCGGGATCTGGTGCAGCATCCCCGAACATGAAGTCAGGCTTTCTGTAAGCCTGACGGTCGATATCTTCAAATGGAGCCGTAGTCAAGATGCTCCGCATGGCCTGCGGACCACCGCCCTGAATGAGCGTATCCCGTACAAGGGAGCTCGGCTCGCTGAACAATGAAGCCTGCCCATAGAACTGCAAGCTGATGCTTCCGCCTGCTCGACTGGCCAGACCGAACAGACTGTTCTGGAGGCCGGAGGCGTAATGAACTGCAAAAACAGAAATGAGCTATGATTAGTTCACCAATCAAGTGGATGCGAAAGCTTAAAAATTCACTAAGGCATAGCCTCGCCCAGCAAGCAGGGCCTGCAAGGCGATAGCTTTGAAAAAGCTTCACTTCATGGATAAGACTGCATCTTTGCAGAAAATATCCAAAGCGCCAGCTTCGCTTAAAGCAGGAAGTGACATAGCCCTAAGGGCTGACGTCATCAAAGGGGCATTATGGTCAAAAGTCATCATGACTGAGAGGATTTATTCAAGTCTTTTTCCTCAAACAGTACGGAGATGGCCCAAGTCATGGCTTCGTGCGAAAGCCCAAAGAAGAACTGTTCAGTTCTTACTTCCCTGGTGCAAGCAAAATAGGGAAGTTGAAGGGAAACGAGTTCCCTGATAAGGACAGATCATATTTGATCGTCCTAATAGCCGAGTATCGGCTCCAAAAGATGGAGACCACTCTTTAATCAGACAGGAAAATTCCTTACCGGTGATCGGTCGCTCGATGACCGGAAGAGGAGCGCCCTCCGCCGCAGAAGTCGCCACTTCTTTCCCTGCTCGTCTTTTGGGCGCCATCAAAGAAATGTAAGGGTTCTCAAAGAACTCTGAAGCAAAGAAGGAAGAAGAAGGAGAGGAAGAGATAGAAATTTCTCTGAAAAAGGAGATCTTTTCCTGCTCAGCCCGATCGGGCTTTTATAGGCCAATCAGCGCCTGAAACAAGGCCTCGAAAAGGGCGTATGCCGCCGTTTCGAATTAATTCGAAACGCCGCCCAAAGCGCCTTCCCGAGAAGCGCTGCTTCGATTCCGCTAACGGTTAACTTCGCCCTGGCTTAAAGTGCGGACTTCGCACAATCCTTCAAGAACTTAGCCGAAAGGCTTACTTTAGCCCTCTAAAAAGGCGCTGACATGCCAGTCTCGCGAAGACCACTCAAAGAAAGGACTATGTCCTTAACTCCGCATGCAGTTTAGCCCCGCTATGGCCAAATTCTCAGTGAAAATAAACAAAAATCAGATGATCAGACGATGAACTTTCATTGATTCAAAAGCAAGGGTACATTGATATTACATCAAAGTTGTGTTTCATACAAACACATTCAGTTGCCCAACAAGATCATTTGAGGCATACAAGCGGTTTTATCTGCTCCCATGCCAGACCAACGGGACAGGAAGGGCCTTCCTCCTGCATAAGGCTGTAATCAGTGGTGCCACAAGGACACAGTCATTTTTTCTCCACAAAATGGCAGGTCTTGCCAGGCCATTTTTTGTTGAAGCCTGGCAATAAAAACCTATCACCGCCAACACGTCAGATCACCTATAATGGGAACTAGTTTTGATGCCACGGATCTGACGGGTGTGAGGCCCACTCCCCTGAAGTGGATCGTCTCCGACGAAGGCCACCAAAGTTGAAAGTCGGCAACGATGTCAGTGATCTCACTGATCACCTCCGACGAAGCGGCGACCAGCCTCACCTCAGAACGAATCATCTCGGATAAGAGGCTGCCAACAACCCCTGGGACGCGCATTCGCTGCCCCGAATTGTTCCTCCTGCTTAAAAGTAAAGCTTCAACCGGGGAAGCATAAGGCAATTTTATGGCTTCTTCCATCAAGTTACCAGACTGGCAAGCATAGCTCGCTGCAAGGCAAATTGGAGCAAGTTAGCAGTCAAGCACAGAAAAAGCTGCAAAAACATTAAGTCAGATTCTTGGACGGCAAAGCAATCCGACTTCAGCAGAGGACAAGCCTCGCCTGCACGGCAACCATGGGCTGGTTCAGCAAACGCCAAGTCCTAGCCTCGCCTATACGGCAAAGTCAGACTGATCTTGTGAAGAACAGTCTCAACCTCACCAATATGGCAAGACTGGCTCAACTATTGAAGAAGCCAAGTCCCAAGTCCTGCCTGCGCAGCGGACTTAACAAGCAATGGTCTTACTGATCAAGCCAAGATGGTAGCTTCACAGAAAGCTATGATGAGATCCTTCTCTGCAGCAGCCAATTGCAAGATGAAGAACAAGGGAAGTTAATTCCTAAAGCGAGCTGCCAAAGCTAAATCAAGGGAGATGAGTTCCCTAAAAGCAGTGAAGTCTTCGAATGATCAAGACTTACTGGTCCTTGGCCGGTTAGACAACCAGAGTGGGTTTTCCCACTAATTCAGAGATCTGAGTATCTCTCACAACCAAGAGAAGAGAAGAAGAAAGGCAAGGCATTTCTCTTCAGAGGACCTCAAGTGTCCTATTTATAGGCCCCATGGCCTGAGCACTCTCACCTCAAGCGTGGAAGCACGAGCGCATTCAAGGCATTTATTGCGCCCTGATGGAAGGGACGGTTTTCCCTTGGAACCGTGCAAAGGGAGAAAACGTCTCCCTCATAAAAGGCACTTATGACGCCTTGAATAAAGGGAATATCCTCCCTTGGAAACGTGCAAATCGGAGAACATCTCTCTCGATTGGCGCAAAGAAGGAATGATCCTCCTCGTAACCGCCCCACGGCAGTTAGCTTTGAAAAGGCAACAGGAGTTCCAAAGCGAACTTATTTCTTGGAAGCCCAGGCGCGGAACTACCCCGACGCGAAGCTACTCGCGAACCAGTGCAATTCTTCGGCGAATTCATCCCAAAGCAGGATTGAAGGCGAAGCTGAACTCAACCATCATGGCGACGTTCATACTCCACACCACCATCACAACAGTTCAAAGTATTTCGGGGTCTGAGCTATTGCAGACTCTCGAAAACTTTGAAGGGGGTCTTGTTGACACTTAAAAAAGACAAGATTCTCATTGGTCCGAACGATGTCTAAACTTGTTGACATTTACAAAAGACAAGGGACAGACGAGCTGAAGACCAGTTTTCACCCACCTCCAAGGGACAAGGGAGCGGTTTGGACTCCACTGATCCAGCAAGCAGAACAGTGAACCCGGATTGTTTCTAAACAGACCTCAGCAGGTCTAAGATGCTAGCATTTAGCATTACATTAGCCCAAGGAGATAGCCTCGTTTGAGAGGCTAGCATCATCCAGAGCATCGCCAGGAAGCTAACTGATAGCTTCGCCGAAAAGCCTCTTTTCGGACTTCGCTAAGGATTGCCTCTAGCTCCGCTATGAGCTTCAAAGCGGGCAGCTCCGATATCAGCCTGCTATGGTCAACCTTTGACCAATCAAAATCTCCTGATGAGATCGGATTCAATTTAATCAAATCCAATCGGGATTCAAATATGGTAGGTGATTGCCGCAATCTCTTGACTCTCTTGAAACGAGTAAGAGGATCAAGGAGAATCTCCCAACGATATGGAAAGGATCAAAACAAATCAGAAAGATCAACCGACCTGCCAATTCTAGCTCCGCAGAAGCTATCCTAGCCTCGCAGCAAGGCTACTTTCCAGATTTAAACAGATTCGGTTCAATCTGTTTCCATATCTTCAAGGGGACGATTATACCCTTTGCTCTCCCTATAAATAGCCCGCCAGGGGTACAAACACAGACACACAGAGAGACGGAGAGGAATCAAGGAGAGACGCACGCATACGGGAGGACTCCACAAGCAGAGGCTTCTTCACAAGGCACCGCGCGTTCTCAAATTCAGAGACCTTTTAGAGAATTGCTTTCTCTATTCAGGGTGTTGATACCCTAACATCGTCCTTCTTCTCAAGGAATCTCCGGAACCAGGCGAGAAGGAATTCCTTATTGAAGGCGATTTTGAGAAGCAGCAAGAGGGTTCTACCAACCTTCTGTTCTCTGATTCCCCGAACCAGGCGAGAAGGGAATCTCATCGCTCGCATCGTCAAAGGGACAAAGTGGTCGCGCGCTGACCAGACTATTATCGGCACATTTTCCCAGAATCTCTGAGGAGATCTACTTGTAATCTTTTGAGAATACTTGTAATTTAGCTCCTCAAACTTTTATTTGTAAGTTTTCCCCCTTTGCAAACATAATGGAAAACACTAGTCTTCGCCCCCTTTCAGTACAAAGCCCTGCCTTTTATAGGCAAAAACCCAGAGGGAAAGGAGTCAGGAGATAAGGGAGCAAACACTCCCCTTATCTCCACTAACAAGCCACGAATCCGTGGCTTGGGCCGCGGATCCACGGCCAGGATGTGGCCAATTGGCCACATCCAGGTGGGGATATGATTTGCGTGGGATTTGGCCCCCTTTTGTCCAGTTGGATTTGCTATTTGTCTTCGATCTGATCTGATCTTCGGTGATTCTCAAGCTAACCGATTTGGATTCTGATAAAATCAAATTAACCAGTTTTCAACCTCCCTGATTTGCCATAATCTGCCTTGATTTACTGATTTTGAATTAATTCTGAATTAAATCAGAATTTGATGGGCTTTTGGGCTCGTTTCTCTTCCCTTTCCTTAAGTAATGGGCCTACACTTTATAAAGAAATGTAAGACTTATTAATATGATTTATTTCGATAATAAGCATGGAAATGTGATAATATATATGCAATATATGTGACCGATCACACTCCCACACTTATCTTTTGCTCGCCTTCTTGCAAAACATCAAATCTAATCCTAATCAATATTAGACCACTTTCGCAGGTCACTCGATTGCACTGAGCATGTGCAATAAGCTGTTAAACCTCTAGGTTACCCCTAGAGGACGAGTTTTGTCCCGTAAGGGTTTTCAGTAGATTGCACCCACAAAATCCATAAAGAAAGAAAAAAATGTTAGTATTTTTGAAAAGAATTTTGAAAAGAGAAAATATTTGAAGTATATTTGTGAGAGTTTAAGTAATTTATAAGTTCTAAGAATATCAAATTTTTCATTCCTAAACTTAGTCTCTATTCAAAAATATGTCATCAATCAAAGTAAAGAGTCAAATTGTATTTCTCATCTAGTCTATTAGTTTACCCTGAGTCATTTGCACCATTGTGACAGTGAAGTTTGTCTAAGGGTTCTTTAACATTAACTCCTATGCCTTATTTATATTTATTTTTGGTGGTATTTATTCCTCAATTACATTAGGCTTTCTAATCTGCCTATTTAATGAGCCTTTAGTCAGTGACATCCAAACTGTTGGCCCAAAGGCCTTCCACTCTAGTTTTGATGATGATTAACTCATGTAGTTATGTGTACTAATAATCTTGTGTTATTTAGTTTTAGATCATTAATCAAGTTATTAGTTGGTGAAAGCTTCCACACATCTTTCACATGTTGATTCAAGAGCCCGAGCGTCAAAGATCACATATAGCACTTGCTCGGTGGATCAAAGAGTTTTGGATCGAGTCGGCTTGAAGATTGCGCTCTACAAGAAGACATCGGTACCATAGTTTAGTTTTGTGTTTAGATCCAAATTGTAAAGATTAGAATAGTATGATATGCTCAAGTTCACAACACACACGTTTCATGTTTTGATTTTCGATTTTGGTTTAACCAATCTTGGTTTGCATGAATAGATTTTATATCAAATCAAGTTTACATGGTTTAATGTATATTAGATTTGTTCTATATACATGCATGCTTCAACTCTTAGACAAACTTACTTTGATATACCTATTTCATGTGTTTTAGGTTTTGTGTTTTAACAAAACTTATTTTTGGAATTAAAGACAAAAACTATGATATATATATGTTCATGTATATTGGATTTCTATCCATATGCATCATGCTTCAAAGTGTTTAAATATCATGTTTTTGTATTTGGAAGAGTTTTGGACAAAACGTATTTTCTATTCAAAATCCAAGTTTTAGAAAATACAGTTTTTGGTTTTTGGTGAAAATGATAAGACACAAAAATAGTTCATATTGATTGATATTTGAGCTAAACTTTTTACCACATGTTTATATATCAATGCAAAATGATAAAACTATTTTTGGTGATTTTTAGGAGTATTAAAAGATTTTTCAAAATATTTTTAAACTGTTTTTCTTACCCAGTTTTCTGTTCCAGGCTTCAACCAGTCGACTAGTCTTCTGACAAGTCAACTTGGCATGAAGTCGGTCGACCGGGTCGGTCGACCGACGTGCACAAATTTGTGCACGTTTGGCAGACACGGGACGGTCGACCGTCCGGGTCGACCGGGTCTGAGAGCAGAGCTCTCTGTTTGTTTGGGTCGACCGGGGCGGTCGACCGGTTGCTGCCAACGGGAAAAATTGACCGTTGGACGGTCGACCGGACCGGTCGACCGGCAGTGTATTTCTGGTATTTTCTGCTGCCAACGGCTATATTTTTCTGGGGTCTATAAATACCCCATTTGTGAGAGTTTTTCTCTAAAAATTTTGTGCGAATTTTTTCCTACTCTCTGGTGTTTTCACAGCAATCAAAAGAAGTTTTTGAACTCATATTGAACAATCTTTTTGGAGTTTTTGCTAGGGTTTGGAAAACCAAAGAAAAGGGTTTTTGGGAAAAGAGTTTTGATTGAACTTCTATATCTTGGTTTCAGTTTTCCCAAGGATTTTTCTTTGTGATTTTGATTTCCATTCCATTAGTTTTCTCCACACTTGAGCTAAAATCTACTATCTCTTCTATAGGATCTTTGTGTGGGAGAAAGAAAGTGTTTGTGGTTGTTTGTTAGACCACCAAGTTAAAAACCCAATCTTTGCTTGGTTTTGTGCCTTGGGTTGTATCCCTCAAGTTGTGAGGTGATCCTTGTTTGCTTTGTGCTAATCCCTCAAGTTGTGAGGTGATTGTTTTGTTGGATTGGAGCTTGCCTCAAGGAGGAGGTTGTGGTTGTAAAGAGAGGAGTTGGGTACTCCTTGTGAGAGTTCTTTGTGGACTAGCTAGTGGATTAGAAATCCTTCGTGTGTCGGAGGCGGGGATGTAGAGCTGGGTGCTCGAACCTCGAAACATATCTTGTTGTTTGCGCTTGATCCATTGACTCTCTCTCTATCTCTCTCTTTACTTTGTGCCTTGCAACTATTCATATTGTGCATTCATAATTGCTTGGCTTGGTTGTGTGTGCATCACTTGTTGATTGCACTTGAGTGTATTGCATTAAGTTTTTAAATTCCGTATTGAGTTCATAGATTAGCTATATCACCTATTCACCCCCCTCTAGGTGACTTTTCAATTGGTATCAGAGCCTACGCTCCTAATATTTAGGTTTAACCACCTAGGAGTGAGATCTTGGTTTGCTAATCTTCATTTGCATTGTTCATTGTACTCATTTAGTTTGCTCTCATGGATAGCCCTCCTATGTTTGACCATATTAGACTTGATGCTTGGAAGGCCAATATGAGTAGCCATTTGAAAAGACTAGGACATCTAGTTTATCAAGCCTCCACTATGGAATCCTTCCCTAATAGTAGTAAGCATAAAAAGGCTAATGCATTAGTACTTAGAGCACTTAGAGCATCTCTTAGTGAACATCTTTTACCGGTGTTTGATCGTTATGATTCGGCTTTTGCAGTTTGGAGCTTATTGACGTCTCCTGAGCTTCCAAGGATTATCAACAAGATGAGGAGATCTAAGAGAGAAAAGTTCGAAGAGCATTGCTTCATGGTCCAAGGGAATGATAGCTCTAGTTCCTATTGCTATGGATGTTTGGAAGTTCAATCTTTAAATTTGGAACTTGCTCAAAAGCTTGAAAATTTCTTGAAAAAATACAATCTTTTGAAAGAGGACAACCTTATTTTGAAAGATGAATTAAAGGGTTTATGCTCAACTTTTGAATCGATTTTGCAAGAGAAGGAAGAGATTGCAAGTGAACGTGACTCACTTAAATCTCAACTTGAACTTGCCTTAAAGGAAAATGAATTTTTAAAAAGTAAAGATGATTGTGATGATGTTGTGAAAAACAATGAGGTTTTATCTTCTAAATTAGATTTTGTTTTAAAAGATAACCTTGTTTTGAAAAATAAAATTGATTCAATTACAAAAGAATTGGATTTGGTTTTAAAGAAAAACGAATCTTTGAAAATTGATATTAATTCTCATGTGTGCCATGCTAGTATAGCTTCTTCTTCTTTTTGCACACCTATTGCATGCTCCACTTTATCTTCCACTATTGAAAATGATATAAATGTTTTGAAGAAAAGTATTGAATGTTTGGGCTCCACTTTGAGCCAATGCACTTTGAATCATTCACGTTTGGAAACTTTGGTTCGCAAGAAACAAGGTCCATCTTTGCATGCACACCCTACACGGCATACACATGCTTTCCACGGACACAACCATGACATGTATGCTCATGTGTACACATGTACACATTGTGGCCGAAAAGGCCATCTTGCTAGATTTTGTTATGATCGTATTTATCATGAAAATTTAGCAACTAATCTTGTTTGGGTTAGAAAAGAAACTAACCTCTATGGACCCAAAAGAAAATGGGTACCAAAAACCACCTCCTTGACTTTTGATGTAGGTGGGAGCTCACGCATCACATGAGAGTATTGGTGCCTTGAGGTGGATGCGTTCTAAGCTTGAACGAGAACCATTTGGATGCTTCACTCTCAAGGGGATTTGGTGGGAGGACCACAGTGGTTTGGAGAACTAGAGATGCACCTTCATCGGTTTTGGTATCATTCTCTAACTCCCATTTTTATTTGCATGCTTTTCATGTTCATCTATTCATAGTATGTCTTGTTTTATTGTTCATTATGCTTATGTCATGTTGATTAGATTAGTGTTATACATGTTTAGTTACTTGAGACACCCATGTTTTATATGGATCTTATCTTTGTGTTCTCACCTTGTTTAGTACTATCATGTATGCCCTAGATCTAATGTACATGCATATACATAATGATCATATGGATGTTTATGATGTTTTGTTTTGATGACTCATGTTTTGATTAGCATGTTGAATGCCATGTTTATTAGACCCTTGACATGCATGTATAGCTTTTGAGATCACCCATGTTTAGTTTGGACCCATATCTTGTATTCTCTTTATATTTTAGCTATCATGTTAATCATAGATCTAATGCACATGTCTTTGTCATGCTAATCATATGGTTGACTATGACTTTTTGTTTTAATAATTCATGTTTTTGATTATTATGATCATTTTTATGATTTTCATGTTGATCTATGTGTCGTTTTATGCTTCATGATTTGAATATATGTTTAGATGTTAGTTTTCATGAAAACTAGGATTTATACTTGTACATAAAATGGACAACAAGTAAATCTTTTTATGTTTGTGCTTGAATGCCTATTTGTACCCATTATATGTGCTAGTATAGTCTAGTTTTGATGATTCATGCATTCTAACTTGTATTCCTCAATTTGGATATGTTTTCATGATCATGTGTTTTAACTTCATGTATATGTCTATCTTGTCCAAACTATCATTTATACATATACATCCTTGAGCCACGTGCCTTCATGCATATACTTTTGTGGTCTCATTGTGTTTAGGATATGTATGTATACTTTAGTTTGTACATGACATACATATGCCTTGAAGTTTAAATCGTTTGGATGAATTTCATGTTTGCTAGGTGATTTCACATCCTAGATGAATTTCATGTTTTCTATATTGAGCTTGATTGTCCATTTTCATGTTGATATGTTTCTTACAACACTTGTACACTCACCTTATTTAATGTTTCTCATGACTTAGTTTTCATGAGTACAAATTGTGCTATATGGATTTTGAGTGTCTTAGTGCCATGTGGTTTACATGTGTATTCATGAAAAATATTTTTATTATTCCTTATTTGAAGAATCTCGTACTAGTTGATTCATATAACTAGTTGTGATATTCTTCCTTGGTAGTTGTTTTCAAACATACTATATTTGTAAACCTATTTTTGAAAACCCTACCATCAACGGGTGGTTGGATGGGAGATCATGCTCATGTATGCTTTATAGTGAAAATCATAGTAAACTTGAACATGAAATGGGTGGTAGGAATATGATGTATACACTTGATCTTATTGTTGTTTCAATTGGTATCATTGAATTCTTTCAATTGGTATCAATCTTGACATTTCTTGTATACTCATATATTTTCATATATGTATGCTTGCATTTCAAAGAATATCAATTTCAATTGGTATCTACTTTTCATACATATATATATGTTTTATTTGTGCTTATTATATCCCTATATCTTTAAGCACAAGATTTTGTTTATGATAAGCTTGAGTTTCAACTTTGTTTCAATTGATTTAGTTTTCTATTGGTATCTTAATTCGAGCCTTATCATAGTTTTCATTGGTATTTCATAAAGGGAGAAAATCTTGTATTTCTTCTTTCAATTGGTATTTTGTATTCCACTCCCTTGCTTTATGATAGAGAATAATAATTTCAATTGGCAATAATTTCAATTGTTATCAAAATCAGATTTGTTTATATGTTTAAATCAACTTTGGTATTAAGATCTATGTTTAAGTTCAATTAGTATCAACATTTATGTTTAGAAATTCAAAATTTGTTATGTTTAATTTCAATTGATTTCAAGATTGTTTATTTTCAATTGGTATGTTGTTTGTTTACTTATCAATTGATATCAAGATTTTTTTTGTTTTTCAATTGGTA
This sequence comes from Agave tequilana, assembly GCA_038442645.1. Taxonomy (NCBI): domain Eukaryota; kingdom Viridiplantae; phylum Streptophyta; class Magnoliopsida; order Asparagales; family Asparagaceae; genus Agave; species Agave tequilana. Next base: position 31,633 of record JAVJIF010002449.1, on the reverse strand, counting down.
TAGTTTCACTTTTTAAATTGGTATCAATATGCACTTCCTTGACACATTTTTAAATTGGTATCATATTGAGTTTAGACAAAAGGGGGAGAGCATCCCTTGATTGATTCCTTGTTTTGAATATAAAAAGAATATGTTTTGTAAATAAGGGGGAGAAGAATTTTTTTTGGTATATGTTTTTGTTAGTTTTGTTTTTAACCCCTTTGTTGATGATTGACAAAAAGGGGGAGAAGAATTTGAGTTTATATGCATGTTTGTATGCATGTTTTATGTGTTTTTATATTAAGTTCAATTGGTATCAAAAGCATTATGTAAAGAACATGTTTAGTTTGTTTAAGTTTTGGTATCAAGAGCTTATAAAAGAGATCATTAGATCATTAGTTTTGTTTTGCATATATTGAGTTTAATTGGTATCAAGAGCATGTTTATTTGTTTAGTTTAATTGGTATCAAGAGCATGTTTATTGGTTTTTGCTAATAGGTATCTAGAACATGTTTATTTGTTTTTTGAAAATTTCATTGGTATCTTCCATTGGTTTCTAGAGCCATTTATTGTATTATGCATATCTATGCATGTTTCATGTTTTATAATTTCATTGGTATCTAGAACCATTTATTAGTTGTTTATCCTATGCATGAGTTAAGGGGGAGCTTCTTTGAAGCTTAACTTTAATCCATGCATATATAACTCCATGAGTTTTGTCATCATCAAAAAGGGGGAGATTGTTGGCCCAAAGGCCTTCCACTCTAGTTTTGATGATGATTAACTCATGTAGTTATGTGTACTAATAATCTTGTGTTATTTAGTTTCAGATCATTAATCAAGTTATTAGTTGGCGAAAGCTTCCACACATCTTTCACATGTTGATTCAAGAGCCCGAGCGTCAAAGATCACATATAGCACTTGCTCGGTGGATCAAAGAGTTTTGGATCGAGTCGGCTTGGAGATTGTGCTCTACAAGAAGACATCGGTACCATAATTTAGTTTTGTGTTTAGATCCAAATACTAAAGATTAGAATAGTATGATATGCTCAAGTTCACAACACACACGTTTCATGTTTTGGTTTTCGGTTTTGGTTTAACCAATCTTGGTTTGCATGAATAGATTTTATATCAAAACAAGTTTACATGGTTTAATGTATATTAGATTTGTTCTATATACATGCATGCTTCAACTCTTAGACAAACTTACTTTGATATACCTATTTCATGTGTTTTAGGTTTTGTGTTTTAACAAAACTTATTTTTGGAATTAAAGACAAAAACTATGATATATATATGTTTCATGTATATTGGATTTCTATCCATATGCATCATGCTTCAAAGTGTTTAAATATCATGTTTTTGTATTTGGAAGAGTTTTGGACAAAACGTATTTTCTATTCAAAATCCAAGTTTTAGAAAATACAGTTTTTGGTTTTTGGTAAAAATGATAAGACACAAAAATAGTTCATATTGATTGATATTTGAGCTAAACTTTTTACCACATGTTTATATATCAATGCAAAATGATAAAACTATTTTTGGTGATTTTTAGGAGTGTTAAAAGATTTTTCAAAATATTTTTAAACTGTTTTTCTGACCCAGTTTTCTGTTCCAGGCTTCAACCAGTCGACTAGTCTTCTGACAAGTCGACTTGGCATGAAGTCGGTCGACCGGGTCGGTCGACCGACGTGCACAGATTTGTGCACGTTTGGCAGACACGGGACGGTCGACCGTCCGGGTCGACCGGGTCTGAGAGCAGAGCTCTCTGTTTATTTGGGTGGACCGGGGCGGTCGACCGGCTGCTGCCAACGGGCAAAATTGACCGTTGGACGGTCGACCGGACCGGTCGACCGGCAGTGTATTTCTGGCATTTTCTGCTGCCAACGACTATATTTTTCTGGGGTCTATAAATACCCCATTTGTGAGAGTTTTTCTCTAAGAATTTTTGTGCGAATTTTTCCCTACTCTCTGGTGTTTTCACAGCAATCAAAAGAAGTTTTTGAACTCATATTGAACAATCTTTTTGGAGTTTTTGCTAGGGTTTGGAAATCCAAAGAAAAGGGTTTTTGGGAAAAGAGTTTTGATTGAACTTCTATATCTTGGTTTCAGTTTTCCCAAGGATTTTTCTTTGTGATTTTGATTTTCATTCCATTGATTTTCTCCACACTTGAGCTAAAATCTACTATCTCTTCTATAGGATCTTTGTGTGGGAGAAAGAAAGTGTTTGTGGTTGTTTGTTAGACCACCAAGTTAAAAACCAATCTTTGCTTGGTTTTGTACCTTGGGTTGTATCCCTCAAGTTGTGAGGTGATCCTTGTTTGCTTTGTGCTAATCCCTCAAGTTGTGAGGTGATTGTTTTGTTGGATTGGAGCATGCCTCAAGGAGGAGGTTGTGGTTGTAAAGAGAGGAGTTGGGTACTCCTTGTGAGAGTTCTTTGTGGACTAGCTAGTGGATTAGAAATCCTTCGTGTGTCGAAGGCGGGGATGTAGAGCTGGGTGCTCGAACCTCGAAACATATCTTGTTGTTTGCGCTTGATCTATTGACTCTCTCTATCTCTCTCTTTACTTTGTGCCTTGCAACTATTCATATTGTGCATTCATAATTGCTTGGCTTGGTTGTGTGTGCATCACTTGTTGATTGCACTTGAGTGTATTGCATTAAGTTTTAAATTCCGCATTGAGTTCATAGATTAGCTATATCACCTATTCACCCCCCCTCTAGGTGACTTTTCACAAACCGGACAGTTTTAGGGCACCAGGTGAGAAAACATACCTCAGGACTTAAACACTCGAGCAAACAAGGCCATGAAACCAAGGGTTTTTATTTATAAAATGTACCCCTTTTAGGCGTGAATACTTATGCTTCATGGGGCACAAATACCCAGCTTAATCAGAGGATTTATATATATATATATATATTTCAAACTTTATCTAATTATCTTTTGTTGGCCCAAAGGCCTATACCCTAGTTTTGATGATGATCAACTCATGAAGTTATGATTACTAATGATCTTGTGTTTAATTAGTGACAGATTCTTCATCAAGATCTTGGTAGGTGTGGAGCTTCAACAAAGGATTTAAAGAGAAGTTGGAAGCTAGCACCGGTTGTTTCACGAGCCTATGCATCAAGAACACATCTAGAGATGAGCTCGGTGTATTACATTTGGACCAAGTCAAGAAGATGAGAAGCCTTCAAGTGAAGACTTCAAGAAGATGAAGACTTGTGTTTAGGTATAAGATTTAGTTTTGTTTTTTAGTAAAAATGTAAAGGATAGATAGTTGGTGGATTGCTCAAGTCATATCACACACACTCTTGATAGAATTGTTTTCATGATAAAAATTTCATTTCATAAAAGATTTTCTAGTTAAGAAAAGATTTTCATTGTGACAAAATTCTATTTGGTTCTTGGTATTTCAAGTTTACATATCTTATATCCAAAACCATGCTTAGAGCCTATTGTCAAAAACTAGATATCACATCTTGATTGTGTAGTGGATCATATCCATGCACACTATGCTCTAAAGTATATCTTGTTTTTGTATTTGATGAGATTTTCCTTATGACAAAATATCTACTTTGGGTTTTGGTAATTTCTTATATACATATTCTTTAACCAAAACAAGTTTAGTGCTTTATGTCAAAAACTAGATATTTCATCTTGATTGTGTAGTGGATCATATCCATACACACTATGCCTTAAAGTATATCTTGTTTTTGTATTTGATGAAAATTTGGAAAAACATGTTGATTTAGAAAAACAGTTTTTATTATGAGCCAATATTTTCAAGTTACAAAAATAGTCAAATCTTTAATAACATGCCTTGATTTTGTGCAAGCATGTTTCTATATCATAAAACTATTTTTGTAGAATTTCTAAGTATTTATGGGATTTTTTATTAAGCCAAAAAGACCAATCTTTAATCCCAAATTTTCTGGTTCTGGCAGTTCTGATTTTTCAGAACTGACAGTGGCCGGTCGACCGGGTCGGTCGACCGGACGTGCACAGACGTGCACGCCTGTGTGCACTGGAGAACGGTCGACCGGACCGGTCGACCGCTTCAGAGAGCTTTGCTCTCAGGAAATCTCGGTCGACCGGGCCGGTCGACCGACAGAGAGTTTACTCTCTCCTCCAGTTGCTCGGTCGACCGGGTCGGTCGACCGGAGGCTCCAACGGTCGGATTTTGACTGTTGGCGGTCGACCGGCCCGGTCGACCGGCAGTACTGACAGAGCCCAACGGTCAGATTTTCTGGCCTCTATAAAAGGGGGTTTTGTCATTGTTTGAAGCTAAGATTTTAGGAGAGCTTTTGTCCAGTTATTTCCATTCTTTTAGCAGAGTTTTCTCCACAAAATAGAGTGCCAATATTTCCTATCAAAAGGGATTTTATCAAGAGAGTGTTTATTGTGATTTCTTGAGTTTTCCATCAAAGTTCTTTCCTTGATTTCTCACACTACACTTGAGCATCCATAGTTATATCTATCCTATAGGAGTGTTGTAGTGAGAGTTTTGTTAGGTGATCAAGTGTTTAGATCACCAAGATCTTTCTTTGTATTTGAGGAAACGGGCAAGTGTGCTCGCGGTGTTTTGAGTTCGGGTGCGGACTTGTTGTACGAGGTGCGGCCTCAACGAGCCGGTGGGCTTGTGGTGTGTAAGGGACTTGGGAGTCCGAGGGCTTGTAGGTGTTGCGGCACCAAGGAGAGATCCGGTTGGATCGTGCATAGTGGAAATCCTTCGTGTGTCGAAGGCGGGGATGTAGAGCAAGTGTGCTCGAACATCGAAACAAACCCTTTGTGTTTGCGATTGCTCACTCTTGCTCTCTTACTCTTTTTGTCTCACTTATATCTTGCATTACTTTATAGTCTTTATCTCTTATATGCATGATATACCTTGTGCTCATAATTGCTATACTTGCTTGGGATTGTTATTAACACTAGTATTCAACCAAGAGAGCCAACGCGGCACCTCAACCCATTCAAGGGGAATCTAGAGGAGTTTGTCCAGAGCCTCGCAAGGGGAATTCGGCAATACTCTTGTGTTATACATAAGTGTTCAATTAAAAGAAGTTTAATTTGGTCAACTTAGTTTTAATTCCGCATTATTTGTTCATAAGTTGTTGGCCCAAAGGCCCATCACTCTAGTTTTGATGATGATCAACTCATGAAGTTATGATTACTAATGATCTTGTGTTTAATTAGTGACAGATTCATTATCAAGATCTTAGTAGGTGTGGAGCTTCAACAAAGGATTTAAAGTCAAGTTGGAAGCTAGCACCGGTCGATTCACGAGCCTATGCATCAAGACCACATCTAGAGATGAGCTCGGTGGATTGTATTTGGACCAAGTCAAGAAGATGAGAAGACTTCAAGGGAAGACTTCAAGATCAAGACTTGTGTCTAGGTATAAGATTTTATTTTTGTTTTTAGATAAAATGTAAAGGATAGAATAGTGGTGGAATGCTCAAGTATAGATATCACACACACACTCTTGTTAGAATTGTTTTCATAAAAGATTTTTAAAGTAGAAAAGATTTTTCATTTTGGAAAAATATAAGTTTGGTTTTTTGGTGGTTCTCATATACTTATCCTTCAACCAAAACCAAGTTTTATGCTTAATATCAAAAACATAGATATTTCATCTTGATTGTGTAGTGGATCATATCCATACACACTATGCTTTAAAATGAACTCAAATATCTTGTTTTTGTATTTTGTGAAGTTATGGAAAAACAAGTTTTAGAAAAACATATTTTTAGAAAAACAGTTTTTATTGTGATTAAAACTATTTTTTAGATTTACTGTGAATTTATGGGATTTTTATTGAGTGAAAAGACCTATTTTCAAAACCTGTATCTGTGCAGAACTGAGGGCTGGCTGACAGGCCAAGTCGGTCGACCGGACCGGTCGACCGCACCATGGTCGGTCGACCGTCCGAGTCGACCGACGTGCACAGCCTTGTGCACGTTGTCAGCACAGTGGCCGGTCGACCGGGACGGTCGACCGCTGGAGAGAGCTGTGCTCTCGGGTTTTATCGGTCGACCGGGACGGTCGACCGGAGGCTCCAACGGTCGGATTTTGACCGTTGGCGGTCGACCAGCCCGGTCGACCGGCAGCACTGACAGATCCCAACGGCTAGTTTTTCTGGCCTCTATAAAAGGGGGTTTTGTCATTGTTTGAAGCTAAGATTTTAGGAGAGCTTTTGTCCAGTTATTTCCATACTTTTAGCAGAGTTTTCTCCACAAAATAGAGTGCCAATATTTCCTATCAAAAGGGATTTTATCAAGAGAGTGTTTATTGTGATTTCTTGAGTTTTCCATTAAAGTTCTTTCCTTGATTTCTCACACTACACTTGAGCATCCATAGTTGTATCTATCCTATAGGAGAGTGTTGTAGTGAGAGTTTTTGTAGGTGATCAAGTGTTTAGATCACCAAGATTTCATCTTGTACTTTGAGGAGACGGGCAAGTGTGCTCGTGGTTGTTTAGGGTTCGGGTGCGAACTCTTGTAGCTTGAGGTGCGGCCTCGACGAGCCGGTGGGCTTGTGGTGTGTAAGGGACTTTGGGAGTCCGAGGGCTTGTAGGTGTTGCGGCACCAAGGAGAGATCCGGTTGGATCGTGCATAGTGGAAATCCTTCGTGTGTCGAAGGCGGGGATGTAGAGCAAGTGTGCTCGAACCTCGAAACAAACCCTTTGTGTTTGCGATTGTTCACTCTTGCTCTCTTACTCTTTTGTCTCACTTATATCTTGCATTACTTTATAGTCTTTATCTCTTATATGCATGATATACCTTTGTGCTCATAATTGCTATACTTGCTTGGGATTGTTATTAACACTAGTATTCAACCAAGAGAGCCAACGCGGCACCTCAACCCATTCAAGGGGAATCTAGAGGAGTTTGTCCAGAGCCTCGCAAGGGGAATTCGGCAACACTCTTGTGTTATACATAAGTGTTCAACTAAAAGAAGTTTAATTTGTTCAACTTAGTTTTAATTCCGCATTATTTGTTCATAAGTGACCATTAGATTAGCCATCACCTATTCACCCCCCCTCTAGGTAATCTTACATAAGTGACCATTAGATTAGCCATCACCTATTCACCCCCCCTCTAGGTGAACTTACATCTTTTGCATAAATACCAAGGCTTGCTTAGGCCAAAGCACCTAGCTAATCAATAATTAGATTTGTTTATTTTTTATACATATATAGTTTTTTCTTTTTTTTCTTTTCTTTTTTTATAAGGCATAAGAGTCTTTGTTTTTGAACCCTAAGTGTGTAAGTGTATGATGTGTGCATATTTCATCAAGGTAAAGATTAAGGCTAAATTACTTTCATAAATTTTCTTTCTAACCTTAAAAATCAAACAAGTCATCTTATTTTGACCAAGTGTAAGAAATTCTAATTATGATTTCCTATTTCTTAAAATTGACTAATTTCTTGCAAAAAATATATCAAAATATTGTTCTTACCTTTCAAAAAGTTTTTTATAAATATATATATATTCTTTGTTTTCTTCTTTTCTTCTAGTTTTTTTATATTAGTCATGTTAGATTAGTTTTTTATATTAGTCACGTTAGAGCCCTCCCCCACACTTATCTCATGCATTGTCCCCAATGTATGAAAGAAATGTATAGATACATGAAATGAAATGTAAAAGAGGTGCATATATTATACAAAAATATGTACAACATCAAGTTTTTCTCACACCTAAATCTTTTTCGGTCTCATCCCTCTAGCTCTCTTCTCATCATTCCAATGGATCCTCTTTATAGGCATAGTGGAGAGGCCAATTTTTTGCCATTTTAGCTCTCTTTCTCCCCAGTCTCACCTTCTTTAGGTGTTTCTTCCTCATATTATTACATTCATTATTCTAAAATTGATCTCCACCACACTTCTCAGTTGGAACTTTCTCATTATGAATACTTAGGAATTCTAACTCAGTTCTATATATCTCCTCAATGTTTAGGTTAACACTTTTTCTTGGAGATGTGTGTAATTAACCAAAAGATCCCTAGTTTGTTCATCCAAACACATGAGTTCTTCTTCGAAGAGGTTTTCAAAGAGTATGTCAATCGGAGGTTCTTGAATTATATTCTCATGCGATATATTATTAGTTGGCTCATCGAAAGTGAAGATATTCAAATCAAATTTCCCTTTTTTAAAGGGTACTCTAAAATTAGGATCTCCGACATATGCCTTCTCATTAAGATAATCGCATTCATTCTTAAATAATTCATTAAGAAATAGCGACTCATTCTCTATGCCTTCATTTTCTTCATCACAATTGTTTTCAACAAAGTTTACCTCAAATGTTTGGTCTCTTATCTTACGAAGTTATTTTTCTAGGTTGAAGACATTGACTCTCTAGTCATGTCCCCAAAGGTTAAACTCATAGACCCATTCCTACAATTGCTAATAGCATTAGCAGTAGTAAGGAATGGACGCTCTAAGATAACAGGAGTTTGAGCCCTAGGATTGAACACAACTGTGTCTCAAGAACTATGAAATCAACTTGGTAGATAAACTCCCGACCCGGATAAGGACATCATTAATTTTTTCCTTTGGAACTTTCACAGAACGGTCAGCCAGTTGGATAGTGACTTGAGTTGGACTAAGATTGCCCAACCCGAGTTATTGATAAACTGAGAATGGAAGCAAGTTGATACTTGCTCCAAAATCAAGAAGTGCATGACTAATCTCGGCTTGTCCTATAGTGCAGGCAATGGTGGGACAACCCGAATCCTTGTAATTGACAGGGATCAGACCTGATAGTAGCTCACTAATGTTAGTGGCTAAGAAGACTTTCTTGGGTACATTAGACTTTCTCTTCTTGGTGCACATGTCCTTAAGAAGTTTTGCATAGGATGGGACTAGTTGGATGGCATCAAGGAGTGGCACATTTATCTTCACTTGGTAGAATATCTCAATTATTTTATCCATGTGTGAATTTTGCTTGTTGTTATTAAGAAATGGTACTATAGGCTTGTACACCTGACTGGTTGACTTATATATTTTAGATTCGTCAGATTTGGACGGATTGGGACTAGATGAGGTGGATGCTGGAGTGTGATGGTGCTGACTGGGATTGGGTGGTGTTGACACTTGGTTATCAACTTCTTTCCTGACCTCAATGTATGAACAACATTACATTGATTCAATGATTGATTCTCAGCCAAATGAGCTTGTTGAGAGTTCTTAGAATTTATAATTGGTTGACTGGGCAAGGTACCCTTTTGCCTCTCATGTTGTGGATTGGCTAATTGGCTCATTTGACCCTCTAGCCTCTGTATTGTTTGCATGAGGGACTCATGGTTCTTCATGTATCTTTCCATATTTCTCTCAAAATTAGTCATTCTCCTTTCAATTTGAGGATTCTGGAAGGAAGATGGTGGAGCTTAGTTGGAAAAGTTTTGTTGATAATTTAAAAATTGTTGGGAGAATTATGAGGGTAATTTGGAAAGTTGGGTTGATGATTGGAAGAATTATTGGAATTATGAAAGTGGCTTGCAGGGTTTGACCGTGGGTGGTCATTACTTTGTTGGCTCCATGAGAAATTTGGGTGATTTTTTCAGTCAGGATTGTACATTGAAACTTAAGGATCATTGTTCGGCTTAGAAAAGGCCGCATTCATCGGTTCTGAAAAGTGTTGTTGAGCTTAAAACACAGGACACTCCTCAAACACATGATTCATGGCCTGACAGTAAGTACAACCCAGAGTTAAAAATTGGTTTGGGCTGACCTGATTGACTGGACTTGGTTCCTTAGTTTCTAAAACTTCCAGTCTTCTCGCTAGGTTAGCTAACTTAGCCTCATTGGCTATGAATGATTCAATTGGATGGAGACCTCCTTTTGAAGAGGTGGAGTTTGGATTCCTAGAGCTTTCACTAGTAGGTTCCCATTGGATGGTCTTTTCAGCTAGATTCTCATATAAATCCCATCCTTTATGCTCATCCTTCTGCAAGAATCCCCCTTGGCACATGCTTTCTAAGAGGGTCTTGGTTGAGTGGTCTAAACTGTCATAAAGAATTTGGCATTATCGTCATTTCTCTATTCCATGATGAGGACATTGACAAGAAGGTCTTTGAAGCGTTCAAGGTACATCCAAAACGGTTCACTTGGTTCTTACTTGAACTGCATGATGTTTTTCTAACGAGAGCGATCTTATGAATTGGATAGAATTTCTTCAAGAAGAGCTTGATAAAACCATCTCATGATGTGATAGAGCCGGCCGCTAAGCTGTAGAGCCATTTCTTGGCCAAGTCCTTAAGAGCAAATGGGACAAATCTCAACCTAATAGCATCATCTGCAAGGTGTGAGATTTTCATCATTAAGCATACTTCCTCAAATTCTCTTATGAAGAAATAAGTATCTTCGGACTCTAAGTCATGGAACTTTGGGAGTGTGTTGATGAACTGTGGCTTAAGCTCAAAGTTGTGTTCACCAACCAATGGAAGCTAGATGCAGGATGGAAGTGAAGTTCTAATGGGATAGAACCTATCCTGCAAAGATGTCGATTGAGCCATAACCGAATCTATTTTGGTTCAAACTTAGGTAGTGATGTGTTTCTAGTCAACCTAGATGAATTAGGGTCTCTTGACCACACTTGCATAAATAAATACAATCACAAACAAGTTCACCAACAGTTAAGAAGAGAAAACAACCAAGCGTAGTCTAAGGTAACCTTGACTTAGATAACTCCTAACTGGTTGATTGTCCACAGGAGGTATAATGCAGACTTTGACCACAAGCTAATCAGCCAGGTCAGGGCAAGATTGGTGGGAGGTATCCGCGCAAAAGCGACGGGCCTAATTAAGCTAAACCACCAGCCTTCGGGGTTTCGCCCCTCAATCCCTTTCCTAGACACTGATTTGGCTGGAGTCAAATTCTAACACCTTCTCATTAGGATAATCTCCTAGTGAGTTCGAGATGTCCCTAAGGCCAACGTCTATCAGATTTTACTTAGGCTTAGGTTGTGCGTGCTTGGAGATGATTTGTGGGCTAAGTAAGGGTAATGAGTTCCCCACCTTTTCTAGATTTGGGTTTTGCCCTTAGAATTGATTGTGCAAAGTGTGCAAGATATAGAAAAGTAACATTCAAAAGCAAATATCACCCAAGAATGTTTCCTAAACTATATGCTATGCCTACGTACCTTGTCTCCAGCTATCTTCAATAGTAATTGTAAAATAAATGTAATTAGACAAATGCCTAGAATGCAAGTCTAAACATTTTTTTAAGCAATTAACAATCACTCATATTACTATTGGATTAAAACAGGGATTGTGAATATCACATATAGAAAAAATACTAACACAAAAACTTTGTTTTTGCAAGCAATATGTCCTACAAAAAAGAGCTTTTAGTAGTCCAACAAAAATTTCAACTTTTGCAATTCAATTTCTTGAGATTCTGTTTCCTACTTTCGAGAGTAGGGGCACAGAATAGTAAGTCTTCTCCTGCAAAGCTTAAATGCTAAATCTAAATCTTGATGTCGCTGAAATAAGACACCAAACTTGTAAAAAAAAACAAATACACTGTTCCCTTCCTGGCAACGGCGTCAAAAATGATTGCAAAATCAAAGAGATAAGAATTACCGTGTAGTTTGGGTTAACGGGTCGTGTCCACGAGGAGGAATGCGATAAAAGCTTTTTGGTGTTTTGTTTAAAAAGCTAAGAATGGTGCTAGTTTTTTAGTTGAAAAGAGAATGGAAAGAAGAGAAGTGATTTAAAGAAAAACTTAAAATTTAGAGAAGGCTTTGGAAAAGTTGATTTTTTTATAAAGCTTGAAAAGTGATTTGTTGTTTTTAATACGAAGAAGATCTTGGCTCACTAATTTTCTACTTAACTATGTACTTATCTCAAGAATATTTGGGTGCATCACTATTATCATAAGCAAAAAATCTTTATTTTCTTTTAATGTTCAAGTAAAACAAATAAGATGGTTTCATTTAAATCTTATGCCCTTTCTTTATAAATCATTAAAAAGAGAATGTTAAACCATCAAGCGCGAAGAAGCAAGTATGGAATAAAAATAGTTTAAAAGATTTGTGCATTGAAAGTCTAAGTTTAAAATAAAGACATCCTCATGTGGTTTCAAGAACGAAGTTTAACTAAGATGTTTTTCTGGTTCAAAAAGTGTTGCTTTCATAAAAATCAATCAAGAGAGAGGTGATAGAAGAGATTAATTAGTGAGCCAAAAAAATGATTTAGCTACTCATAATGAAAGGAAAAAAATAAGAAAAATAAATTTAAACTTAGACATACCGATTTAAGTCGACTTGAACAAGCAAGTTGAATCTCCTTTGATTGTCACTTCAAGGATGAATTACACACTCAGTTTCACTCTTCTCTCTTTACTGGTCTAAACAAAAAAATAAAGAGGAGATACAACTTCTCTGAACTATCTAACAATACTCCTAAAATCCTAAAGAATAAACAAAAATTCCAATTCTAGTCTTCGCCCCCTTTTCAGTACAAAACCCTGCCTTTTATAGGAAAAAACACAGAGGGAAAGGAGTGAGGAGATAAGGGGAGAAAAACGCTCCCTTTATCTCCACCAACAAGCCGCGGATCCACGGCTTGGGCCGCGGATCCGCGGCCAGGATGTGGCCAATGGCCACATCCAGGTGGGGATATGATTTGTGTGGGATTTGGCCCCCTTTTGTCCAGTTGGATTTGCTATTTGTCTTCGATTCTAATCTGATCTTCGGAGATTCTTAAGGTAGCCGATTTGGATTCTGATAAAAACCGAATTAACTGGTTTCCAACCTCCCTGATTTGCCATAATCTGTCCTAATTTACTGATTTCGAATTAATTCTGAATTAAATCAGAATTTGATGGGCTTTTGGGCTCGTTTCTCTTTCCTTTCCTTAAGTAATAGGCCTGCACTTTATAAAGAAAAATAAGACTTATAATATGATTTATTTAGATAATAAGCATGGTAATGTGACAATATATATGCAATATATGTGACCGATCAGTAAAGAGAAGAAAATTACAATTGAAAAGAATACATGAAAGAAGAGGTTAATATTTTTTAATCTCCAATATTGAAAATTTTTGTTTATAAGAAATTACCTGGATGTCATGCATATTGAGAAGAATGTATGTGATTAAAGACTTAATGTGTGAACTAGCAAGTGTACAAACAATTTAACAAGTAAAAAAACAGTGAGTTGAGTATTATCCAATGAGAATTGATGTCTATTGAGTACCAAACTAATTTATCCTAAATTTATTTGAAGAAACAATTAAGATAAAAAGGTAAACTAAGAAAATAAACTAAAACAAAAGAGTTAACTTTTGGATGAGATAAGTGCTAGGGCAATTAATTTTTTTAAACATAATCATATATAAAATTGTTCTTATGGTATTATAGTCTTACTAATGTTAACAATCAAAAAATCCTATTTTAATTAACAATTTCTATCGAACAATATTAAATTTAACTTTAAATTAGAACTCATAATGGATCAATCTAGTGAATTTATTAGCCAAAGCAGCATTAAGATCTATGATTTTTTTCTTGAGATTGCATAACCTATACTTCTCCTATCGGTTTCATCCTGTAAGATGTGGTTTCTATTCCTATGATGTTACATTAGGTTATCTCTTTTCAGTCTCAAACCCAGTCATTCATATAATTATTTGGCCACAAATTACTTACAATAAACTCGAGAATAAAAACTTAACATGCAAAAGATATAACTTAGCATAAAATAACAAGATATATCATCATAATATTTAACCTACATCAACGCCCTAACTGTAGAGAATTAGTTCAAATTAGAAGTGATCCAAACATGAAAAATAATATAAACTTATCCATCAAATTAAATAGCAGAAGAATAATGTTAGAAAACATCAATTTCGATGAACTAGATGATGCCTCCTTACCGATCGATCATTTTCACGTCGAAACACAAGAATTCTCTAAAAAACCATAACTTTATTTAAGAACTAAAACCTAAAAACCTAATATAATTTTTTTTATGATTCGATACAATTACAAAAGATTACTGCTATATTTATAGACTTTAGAAACCTATTACAATAAGGTATGCAAGGAGAACTCCAAATCCAACTTCAACTTGGTGTCGAATTTAATTCTGATTTGTATTGCAATCAGCTCATGGAATTGCAGAAAATAGACAATCAAATTGTTGAACTGGAAAAGTTATCAACATAAAAGTTGTATCCCCCCATTCAATTATCTTTCTGTAACATCTTGAATCATCTGATTTAGACTTTTGTAATGAAAGTATTGATCAAAATACTAAAATGTACACAGTCTATATTTGATTCTGATTCTGTGTTGGCCTCTGTTGACCAGTCAACGGTGAATCCACCATTTGACTTTGACTTTTGACCCTTAAACTTTGGAATCCTCTTTTATATGATGTGTGGCCTCTATTTGACTCTTTGATTTCATCCTTGGGTCTTTGTATAAGTGAATTCTTTACTGCAACTCTTATCTTCTCGCTTTTTGGGTCTTTTCCTCAAAAATTGCTCTTGACTTTATGTCTGTAAAAAATCATAAACAAAACTACCCAAGCAAAATCAGATATGGAAAAAATAGGTAGTAAAAGAATATAAAATATACATGAAAATCATAATTATCACACCCCATTCCTAACTTTTGCTGGTTCTCAAGAAAAACCCTAATCAGAAAGGGGAAAAAAACTAAAATCCTAAAGACAAAAAGTAAAAATCTAACTCACTTTCGTAGGAGTAATGGTTGCACTTAGCACGTGCAATAAGCCGTTAAAACTCTAGGCTATCCTAGTGGACGAGCGTTGTCTCGTGATGATTTGCGGTGAATATACCCAAAAAATTCAAAGAAAGAAAATGAAAAGATTAAGAAATAAAGTTAAAGAAAAATAAGGATAACTGAAAAATAAAGAAAGAGAAAAATAAGAAAAGAAAAAGAAAAATATTTTCGTTTAATAAGAATCACTAGTCAATAAAATCAGTAGTTTTCACAAGTAATCTTTTTCAGTTCAATTTTCTATCAAGAAATTCCATGTTCAAACCCTAATATATCCCACCATTCTTCTTAAGATTTCCGATCCTATGCATCTTTGTGAATGTATGATAGCTCTTAAATTGAGATTTTGATTCAAACTTTTTATACTTCACTTTTTTTCACAATATAAAAGTTTTAAAGTATTATCACTTCATTATCTTTTAAGCACTTATTTTATACATATAACTCATCAAATTCTCTTTCGTGTAAATATCAAAGCTTCTTGAAGCCAAAAAATCAAACTAATCGATCATTAAACTTGTTAATACATATAATTCTTCTCTTTTTTTTTTAACTTACCTGATTTTTTTGTGTAAATACCAACGCTTCGTGAAGCCAAAGTATTTAGCTAATCAAAAATTTAGGTTCTTTATACTTTATATATACATATTTATAAATCAACTTTTTTAATTATTAAGTAATCCTCATCATCCCAAGTTTAAACGAATGTATAAGTGTGGATTCTACACATAATTATGTAGACAAATTCTAAATGGCATTAAATTTTCAGATTTTTCATATCTTCTCCAAAATTAAGAAATCTATCAAATTGATATCCCTATGCAATTTAAACTATATGGTTACTAAATCTCTTAAACTAGATAATCTTACTATTTTTTTTTTGAAATTTTCAGTTAGTAAAAAGAATAACAACAACAACTAAGCCATTTGTCCCCAATATTTGGGGGTAGGCTACATGAACCAAAAGAGAATTATGCCGGTCGGGCACATGGATCAACTTTCTCCACTCATTCCTAGCGAGCAATATGCCTTCATTAAGACCTTAGCCTCTATATCTTGTTGTATCACCTCATTCATGTTTTCTTCGGTCTCTCTTGCGCTCTTTTAACTTGCTCTAATTTGATACACTATACTCGTCGGACTGGCGCATCTGTAGGTCTCCATCGCACATGACCGAATCATCATGGCGGTTTTCTCTCATCTTCTCTTCTATAGGGCCTACGCCTATCTTAGTGCGAATATTCTCATTTCTCATCTTATCTCTCCTCGTGTTACCACACATCCAACGAAGCATGCACATCTCTGCTACACTCATCTTCTGAGCATGATATCTCTTTATAGCCCAACATTCTGTGCATATAACAAAACTGGCCTAATAGCAGTCCGATAAAACTTTTTCTTCAGCCATAACGGAATATTACGGTAGCATAAAACTCTTTTGCACTCCTCCATTCAACCAACGGCTTGGATCCTATGTTTGATATTACTATTGATCTCCCCATCCTTTTGGATAATAGAACTCAAGTATTTAAAATGACTGCTCATCAGTATTCCTTATCCATCTAGTGTTATAATATCAAGTATTTAAAATGACTGCTCATCAGTATTCCTTGTCCATCTAGTGTTATAATACTATAATCTCAGATTTCCTATTTACTGAATTTGCACTCTATATATTCTGTTTTGGCCTTGCTTAATCTAAAACCTCGAGATTCTAGAGTTTGCCTCCATAACTTCAATTTGACATTTACCTCAGCTCTCGTCTCATTAACTATGACAATATCATCTGCAAATAGGATACACCACGGTATTTCATCCTGAATAGCTCTAGTAAACTCATCCATCACTATGGCAAATAAGAATGAACTCAATGCAGGTCCTTGATACAATCCAGTTGTGATAGAAACATCACTTGTTTGCCTCCATAAGTTCTGACATTTGCCAATACTCCATCGTACATGTCCTTGATTATGTCAATATATTTGATGGAAACTTTCTTTTCATCAATGTCCACCATAATACCTCTCTTGGCACCTTATCATAAGCTTTTTTTAAATCAATAAAGATCATATGCAAATTTATCCTCCTCTCATAAAAGAAAATAAAAATAACACATAAAAAATTAAAAATAAAAGAAAAGAAAAATCCTTGAAGAATCTTAAACATCTTCTCCAAACCTAAACCATGCCATGTCCTCATGCAGTGAAGTATTAACCAATAGCCATATTAAATCACACATAAATCTCATCTTAAAAGACCAATTAAAATATTTTAAATATCGAGAAAAAAAATGATATTTAGGAAACTAATCATGCGTATAGAATTCCCAAAAATTGAAGATCATAAAAATTATTAAAATGGAAAAAAATCACGGAGAAAAATTTCAGGACTTGGACCCATATATTCTCAACTAATCAGCCGTCAGGATGCTATTCCACCATCCAAACTTCTCTGATAGTCTTGGTATTTTTATGACATGTTTGGTTCATCTTTGTGGTTAATCCTGTAACTCTATTTTTGCATTTAATTCTTGTTGGGATACGTGATATAGATAAAAAATAAACTACATTAGGAAAAAGTAAAAGAAAAATTAAAAATCTAAAAATAGAGGTTAGAAAATATGGGCTGCCTCCCAAGAAGCGGTTTAAGGTATAGTTATCTGCTAGACTTTCTCTAATCTTTAAGGAGGCTCATATATAAGGAGTGTTTGCCTCAGGTTGTTCCTTGCAATCTTTTGAACTTTCTTCCTTATCTGCTTTGATGGTACAACTTTCAAGCAAAAAATTTGCTTCCCAATTTTGTATTTTGAATTTTATGGACTTGGGCACTTCCTCGGCTTAATTTCGGCTCCTCTTTTTGTGCTTCAACTAGTTACTTGTCCTTGGTGTCTATTTGGAAGCACTTCTCAACATTCGATGGTTGTGGTGCGACTTTAAAAATTTTAAAAATA
Source organism: Agave tequilana (assembly GCA_038442645.1). Taxonomy (NCBI): domain Eukaryota; kingdom Viridiplantae; phylum Streptophyta; class Magnoliopsida; order Asparagales; family Asparagaceae; genus Agave; species Agave tequilana. The sequence continues at coordinate 13,947 of JAVJIF010002449.1, read as the reverse complement.
ACATGTTCACCTCGGACCCAAAGGATGAGTTCTTTTTTCACATTAGTCAAAGTTCTTCCCGTGGCTTGGAAAGGTTGATTAGTCTCTAAAACTTGTTGGCCCAAAGGCCCATCACTCTAGTTTTGATGATGATCAACTCATGTAGTTATAGTACTAATGATCTTGTGTTTAATTAGTCTCAGATTTTTGATCAAGATCTTAGTAGGTGTGTAGCTTCAACAAAGGATTTAAAGTCAAGTTTTGGAGGTAGCACGGTTTGATTCAATAGCGTGTGCATCAAGACTACATCAAGTACTCAAGAGGAGTCTAGCTCGTTGGATCAAGTTTGGACCAAGTCAAGAAGTGTTGACACTTAAAAAAGACAAGATTCTTATTGGTCCGAACAATGTCTAAACTTGTTGACATTTACAAAAGACAAGTGACAGACGAGCTGAAGACCAGTTTTCACCCATCTCCAAGGGACAAGGAAGCAACTTGGACTCCACTGATCCAGCAAGCAGACAGTGAACCCGGATTGTTTCTAAACAGACCTCAGCAGGTCTAAGATGCTAGCACTTAGCATCACATGAGCCCAAAGGGATAGCCTCGCTTGAGAGGCTAAAATCATCCAACTTCGCCTTGAAGCCATCCAAAGCCTCGCCAGGAAGCTAACTTGCAACTTCGCCACAGAGGACTTCCAACTCCGCCAAAGGGTTTCTTTCGGACTTCGCCAGAAGCTGCCTCTAGCTCCGCTACGAGCTCAATGCGGGCAGCTCCGCCATTGGTCTGCTATGGTCAACCTTTGACCAATCAAATCTCCAGATGAGGTCGGATCCAATCAGATCAAATCTAATTAAGATCAAATCAGAGATCAAATTTGGCAGTTGATTGCCACAATCTCTTGACTCTTCTAAAACGAGTAAGAGGATCAGGGAAAATCCTCCAACGATATGGAAAGGATCAAGAGGATCAACCGACCTGCCATTTCTAGCTTCGTAAAAGCTGATCCTAGCCTCGCAGCAAGGCTACTTTCAGATTTAAACAGATTTGATTCAATCTGTTTCCATATTTTCAAGGGACGATTATACCCTTTGCTCTCCCTATAAATAGCCCATCAGGGGTACAAGGAGAGATATGCATACAAGAGGACTCCACAAGCAGAGGCTTCTTCATAAGCACCGTGCGCTCTCGAATTCAGAGACCTTTTAGAGAATTGCTTTCTCTATCCAGGGTGCTGATACCCTAACATCGTCCTTCTTCTCAAGGAATCTCCAGAAACCAGGCGAGAAGGAATTCCTAATTGAAGGCGATTTTGAGAAGCAGCAAGAGGGTTCTACCAACCTTCTATTCTCTGATTCCCCGAACCAGGCGAGAAGGGAATCTCATCGCTCGCATCGTCAAAGGGACAAAGTGGTCGCGCGCTGACCAGACTCCTATCGGCACACTTCTCCAGAATCTCTGAGGAGATCTACTTGTAATCTTTTTAAGAATACTTGTAATTTAGCTCCTCAACCTTTTTATTGTAAGTTTTTCCCCTTTGCAAACATAATGGAAAATAAGATGGCGACTCCGCTGGGGATTATATTCTCCACTGCCGAGAATCAAGTGTCGCAATGCGATGAACAGACCTTCGGGTCTAACTCTGAATTTCGAAAAAGCCGGTGCAGCCAGAGCTTCTCTGGCTAAATCTTCAAGGAAAGTCTCTGCGGAGACTGAAAAGGTTCTCTACGAACCTACTGCGGTTATTTGGCGCAACAAGGAAGCACGTCCGCAGTCTGATTCCTTTACTTGTGAGAACTTGGTGGTCCAGTTCGATCAAGCAAGATTTGAAGAAGTCCTCTCTGGGGGTGACCCAATGCTTCGAGCACGGAAGCATAAGAAGGTTTCCACGACCAAGGTTTCAAATCAGAAACCAGAATCAGAATTCTGCCAACACCCTTCAGCCTCACGTGTGGCTAATCAGGTTCCTTGCGAACCTAAGTCTCCTCTGCCAAGGCGGGTATGGAAGCCTAAACAGAAGTCTCCAACCGAAGCTTCAGGCGTAGCTATGCCTAAACCGCGCCTCTCTTGCGAAGAAAAAGGCAAGATGCCTGTCTGCTCCAATCATAAAGTTACGACGGCAATCATACCGTCGTCCAATTTAAGAGCAGCAATGCCTCGCACCGATCTCGTTCTCATGAGCGAAGCTACTATACCATAGCGTACGCGCAGGGTCCATGACCGCGAAGCTGAAGCCAAAGTACTATCTAAGGCTAACTGCCTTCGCAGCAGCATAGCGGGTAAAGCACCACAGCGTGCTCCGCTTTCCAGTGCGTCAAGCACTAAGCTCACGCCTGATGGCGAAACTAGAACCGAAGCACTATTCAGTGCTAATCCCTTCTGCAGGGATAAAAGGAGCAGGACATCGTCCTATGTGCGATCCAAAAGAGCCTTTGCGCTCGAATGCAGAGACCCAACCGGGTCTGATTTGAGGAAATTGTTGACAAATAAACAAACCTCTTCCTCCTGTTGTCAACAAGTGGGATGTCAGTTGGTCACACTCCACTCGGTCCACTGCCGGCTGGGACAATCCCCGCCACTCCTCCAAGACGACGGTCAGTCTTTGATCGACTATCGGTACAAGCCCCAAGGAAGCATCACAGAAGGAGCATCTCGCAAGATCTACCCTCCGCATCCGTCAACATGACTGGGAGAGGGCGAGAGCTGCGCAGGGGAAGACAAACATCTGACGACACCCCCTACAGCTCCCCAGATCCAGATTACAGCCCAGGCTTAGGCGAAGTCTTGGTGCATGAAGAAGGTGTTTTCCGAAACACCAGATCCAGGGTGGCGATGAAAATCACCTAGAGGGGGGGTGAATAGGTGATAATGCTAATCAATGCACAATTTAAAATATGATGCAACAATCGCCCAAAACAAGACTAAGAGCCGAATACCCCGTAAAGGGTTCTGAACTCCTTCCTCCTGATTTCTCTTAAAATGAGTTAGAGGTGCGCAATGCAACCTTGTTGTATGGGACTATGATTGACAAGATGAATGAAAACAAATGAATCTTGCAATGAAGATAGAGAGCAAGTAATAAGAGCAATGAAAGTAAAGTAAGAATCAAGTGCAAGTAAACCAAACGCAAACACCGAGAATTGTTATCGAGGTTCGAGCACCCAGCTCTACTTCTCCGCCTCCCCAGAAGGATTCCAACCACTTCCACTATCACAAAGATGTTAAAAATTCACCGGAGTACCCAACTCCACAATCTCAAGTACAAGCAATCTCTTAGTAGTCAAAAGACCACAAACTCTCTCTTTCAAAAACTCTCTTCCCTTACAAAGGTCCTTAGAGAACAATGAGTAGGAATGAAGCTCTTGTGTGTAAAGAAAAAGAAATCAGAGAATTCTTGAAAACACTTCAGAAAATGAGAGAGAATATCAGCACAAAAACCAAGAAATCAAACTCTTTTGAATGCCTTAAACTTTTGAAACTTTTGCAAATTTTTCTTGTTGAGAATTGGTAATGAACCTCTCCCCAAACACCCTATTTATAGGAGAGGGCTAGGGTTTAGAGATAAAACACATTTAAGGCTAATCAGAAAGTATTAAAACCAAAACATGTCATTTAAACATACTTAAGTGAGAAAAGGACAAAAATAAACCAGCTCAGGAAATAGCCGTTACTGTTCAAACGGCTACCTCGGTCGACCGGCCCGGTCGACCGTTGGTTCAAAAAAAAATAGCCGTTGCAGGCTGACGGTCGACCGCCCGGTCGACTCAAAAATACAGAGAGCAGAGTCTTGCAGTCAGGCATGTCTCGGTCGACCGTCCGGGTCGACCGTGAAACGTGCACACTGATACGTGCAGCTGCCAGAACTCCGGTCGACTGGGTCGGCCGACCGGCTTGACCTGACATTGGGTCGGTCGACCCGTGCGGTCGACCGGCTCAGGTCAAAAGCCAAGACAAAAATGAAATTTTGAGGAGAAATCTATTTTTAACAAAATAGTTTTGAATAGGGATATATATAATTGATAAAAATGAGTTGTAGGCTGAAGATTGTATACAAACTATTTTTGTACATATTATAGGAAATATGTTTGGAAACAAGATGTGCGCAAAAACGTGTGTGATAGAGCTTCAAACCTATTCACTATTCTTTAACAAAACTCTAAAGTAAAAACAAATCTAATAAATTATCTTGAGCAATCTTGAAGTCTTGAGCCATGCAATGCCTTACTAGAGCCTTCTCTTCTATGTTCCTTCCTTGATGTGCAAAAAGCCTTCTTTGCTTCATGAACATAGAATTTCTTGCAATAGCTAAATAATGGCCTCCAAATATGGTACAAACCTGAAACTTATCTTAACAAACTAATTAGTACCATATAGCTCCTATTTGGTTTGTCATCATCAAAACTCTAAACAAATGGAGAGTGTAACCTTATGGGCCAACAATCTCCCCCTTTTTGATGATGACAAAACAAATAGGCTATAAGCAAAAATATAGAGGAGGAGTAAGCTCCCCCTCAAATTATGCTATCATAAAAACAATGTAAGGTGCAAGCAAAGACCATCAAACAAAAACCATATGATTAAAAATCATGAAATATGCTTGCAAGAAACATTTCAACTTAAAAACAAGAATTCATGAAAATACATCAAAAACTTAAACACTATATAAACTCATATGGAACCAAAACCATATGAACTTATATTTCTATCATAAAAACTCATTCTCCCCCTTTTTGTCATACATCAAAAAGGGTTATGAAAACATTTTTATCAATAACACAAACATTAAGTTCACCACAAATGAAAGAAAATCTAGCAAAATCAAGTGGTTAGTGAAAATATCGGCTAGTTGCAAATCCGTAGAAACATAATTAATATCTATATCTCCTTTCTTAAAATGATCTCTAAGAAAGTGATATCTAATCTCAATGTGCTTGGTCTTACTATGTTGATTTGCATTCTTTGTCATATGTATAGTACTAGTATTATCACAAAATTTTTTATATGGTCAAAATGCAAATCATAATCAAGGAGAGTATGTTTCATCCAAAGGACTTGTGCACAACAAGCCCCGCGGCAACATACTCCGCCTCGACGGTTGAGAGAGCTATGGAATTTTGTTTCCTAGAGGACCATGAAACAAGACAATTACCAAGAAATTGACATGTTCCACTAGTACTCTTTCTATCTACTCTACAACCCGCATAGTCGCATCCGAATAACTCGTCATTGAGAAATCTCCGATTTTCGGATACCATAGACCCATTCCAATCGTTCCCTTAATATAACGAATAATGCGTTTTACCGCAATAAGATGGGACTCTTTGGACACGATTGAAATCTAGCTTAAAGACACACACTAAACATGATATCCGGCCTACTTGCCGTCAAATACAAAAGACTACCTATCATGCTTCTATATAATTTAATATCAACATTTTTACCTTGGTCATCCTTATCAAGCTTGGTGGTTGTTGCCATGGGAGTGTTGCAAACTTTTGAGTCTTCAAGTCCAAACCTCTTTACGAGTTCTTTGCGTATTTGGCTTGACATATGAAGTTCCCATCTTGCAATTGCTTGATTTGGAGTCCAAGAAAGAAATTAAGCTCACCCATTGAAGACATTTCAAACTCACATTGCATAACCTTTTCAAATTCCTTGCATAAAAACTCATTAGTAGAACCAAAAATTATATCATCAACATAAATTTGCACACTTAAAATGTCATTATCAACATGCTTAGTGAATAGTGCTGTATCTACTTTGCCTTTAATAAAATCATTTGAAATGAGAAAACTAGAAAGCCTTTCATACCAAGCTCTTGGAGCTTGTTTCAATCCATACAAAGCTTTATCAAGTTTAAAAACAAAATCGGGATGAACATGATCAATAAAACCGGGAGGTTGAGCAACATAAACTTCTTCATTTATAAAACCATTCAAAAATGCACTTTTCACATCCATTTGAAAAAGTTTAAAATTTTTGAAAGATGCAAAAGCTAGTGTCATCCGTATGGCTTCAAGCCGTGCTACGGGTGCAAAGGTCTCCTCAAAGTCAATTCCCTCAACTTGAGTGTAACCTTGGGCCACTAACCTAGCTTTATTCCTAATCACATTTTCGGACTCATCCATCTTATTCCTAAAGATCCACTTAGTACCAATTATTGGTCTATCATGGGCCTAGGAACAAGGTGCCAAACTTGTTTGCGCTCAAATGATTGAGTTCCTCTTGCATGGCTAGCAACCAATATGAGTCCGCCTCGACTTCGAGGATGCTTTTGGGTTCAAAATGAGAAATGAAAGCAAAGTTACCACATAGGTCATGGAGTTTGGAGCGAGTTGTTACCCCTTTAGATGCATCACCTAAGATGAGCTCCTTGGGATGATTTGTAGCGTATCTCCAAGCTTTAGGAAGCAGTGGAGAGCTTTCCTCTTATCCTCTTGAACATCACCAATAGATTCTAGCTTTTCTTCTTGAGCGGGTGAGTCCTTCAAGGATAGTCTCTCCATGTTATCACCTAATGGTTCAATCTCTACAACATTCTCAACAAACACATTAGATTCTTCAAATTTAACATGCATGGATTCTTCAATGGTAAGTGAAGATCTATTGAATACTCTATAAGCTTTACTAGTTGTAGAATATCCAACAAAGATTGCTTCATAAGCCTTAGCATCAAATTACCCAAGTTATCTTTAGTGTTCAAAACAAAACACTTGCATCCAAAAACTTTGAAATATGCAACATTAGGTTTTCTAGAATGATACATTTCAAAAGATGTTTTGAAAGAATTTTACATAAATAAATACGATTTGATATATAGCATGCGGTGTTTACGGCCTCGGCCCATAGATATTGAGGGAGGTCATATTCACTTATCATTGTCCTAGCCATCTCTTGAAGTGTTCTATTTTTCCTTTCTACAACTCCATTTTGTTGTGGAGTTCTAGGATAAGACATTTCATGCTTAATTCCCTTTCATCACAATAAGTCATGAAGAGTTGGTTAACAAACTCACCACGTCTATCACTCCTTATTCTCAAAATCAAAAAACCCTTTTCTTTTTCAACTCTTTTTCGAAAAATCTTAAAATGAGAAAAAGTTTGATCTTTGTGTTCCAAGAAGAAAACCCAAGTGAAACGGGAAAAATCATCAACTAAAACAAATGCATATCTACTACCATTTAAGCTTTTAGTTTTAGTTGGTCAAAAAAGATCCATATGAATTAATTCTAATGGCCTAGTTGACATGATATCCTTGATTGGTTTGAAGGAAGACTTGGCTTGTTCCCAAGTTGGCACGCACTACAAATGCGGTCTTTCTCAAACTTCAAGCAAGGTATACCCTTCACCAATTCCTTAGAATTAATCCTACAAAGATGGTCAAAAGATGCATGTCCTAATCTTCTATGCCAAAGCCAAGAATTTCATCAAAAGCATTTAAGCATTTAGTAGAACATTCCACATTAAGCATGTCAATGATATAAACATTATCATCACGAAAACCGGTGAGAATACAATCATTGTTTTAATATCAAAGATTTTGCAAGAAGAATCATCAAAAACAACCTTAAGTCCACGATCACAAAATTGACTAATGCTAAGCAAATTATGTTTCAAACCATCAACAAGTACAACATTTTCTATAGTAGGAGATGAACCAATTTGAATGTTACCTATATCGATGATAGTGCCTTTGGAGTCATCCCAGAAGGTGACAGAGCCACCTTCCACGTACCTTGATAGGGTTGTAAAGTTATTGATATCCCACGTCATGTGTCTTGAACAACCACTATCAAGGTACCACCGCTCCCTACGTCTTGGAGCCTTGGTGTGTACCTACATCAAATAATTTAGGACTTGATTTTGGTACCCACATTTTCTTGGGTCCTAAAGAGTTAGTCTCATTAACCCAAATAAGATTATTTGATCTATTTACTTGGTCATAACAAAATTTAGCTAAATGACCATTTTACAACAATATGTGCATCTATACACTCTACCATATTTAAAAGCATAGTGAGTGTGAGATTTGTGAGCATGAGAATTGTGAGCATGAAAAGATTTAGCATGAGAAGTGTTATGTGTTGTGTGAGCATGAGAAATCTTAACATGTGAATCTTTAGCATGAGAGGTGTGCTTTTTAGAAAACATTTCTTCAAGTTTCTTAGTGTTAAAAGCACAATCCTTTAAAGTCTTTTCAAAATCAACAATTCTAGTTTTTAAAGAAGAAAATCTTTTTCGTCAATCTTAGAAAATTTTGCTTTACAAGCAACTTTGTAAGCACTAAATTCATTTTGGGTAGAAATGAGATTGAAGAAATTTTATCTTTTTCTTTAGAAATAATAGCAAGTTGATTTTTGAGAAAAAGCAACTTCCTTTTCCAATTTAGAGCATTCAATCTTTTTGTTATCATAGGTTTCTGAAAGTTCAACAAAAGCATGAACAAGAACTTCTTAACTTAATTCATCATCTTCATCATCAAGAGGTTGAGGGGTTACCTTTGGTGTGTTTGCCATGAAACACATATTCGCTATATCCGCCTCTTCCTCGGACTCACTTTCTGAATCCCAAGTTGCCTTGTATGCTTTCTTTTCTTCCGATTTCTTTGGCTTGAAGGAGGAGGTCATCTTCTTCTTGAACTCCGGGCAATCCGCCATGAAATGTCCGGGTTTTCGGCAATTATAGCATATAATTCTCCTCTCCTCTTTGCCTTTAAATTTCCTTCGGAAGTTGAGCTTGTTTCTCCAGTACATTCTCTTGACATTTCGCACAAGAAGGGAGAGCTCCTCATCTTCTTCGTCATCTTCTTCATCTTCCTCAAGAGTGGATGAGGACTTGAACGCTATGGACTTCTTCTTTAGTGGAGTGGCCTCTTCTCTAGCCTTCTTTTCCATCTCATGGGTCTTTAAGTTCCCAATGAGACTAATGAGGTCCATCTCGTCCTTGTCGTTCAATTCTTTCAAGGTGGTGGCCTTTATCTCCATGAAGAAGGAAGAGCCCGAATCACTTTTCGCACCTTTTGATCGTTGGAGATATCATCACTTAAAGAAGAAAGAGCATTGGTGATTTTAGTAAATCTAGTAATCATACAATCAATAGATTCTTCATCAATCATTTTAAAAGATTCATATTGGGACCTTAAGAGATCTATCTTAGCTCTCTTAACTTGTGAAGTCCCCTCGTGTGTGACCAATAAATGTTACCAAATCTCATAGGCGGATGGCAATGAATTACCCGTGTAAGGTCATCCTCATTCAAGGCGGTTAAGAGGGAATTTTGGGCCTTGGAGTTAGCCTCATATTCTCTAAAGGTGAAGTCGGTCCATGTGCTCTCATCACTATCGGGTGCTACATAGGGTTGGTCAAGGATTTAGCTACTAAGCTACCTAAAGATTGCACAAAGATAGTCATCCTAACCTTCCAAATAGGGAAATTTAGTCCATCAAATTTAGGAGGGGTTTGATGTTATCGGCATGTTTACTAGTGATGAATGAATGAATGAAAATGTTAATTATCAAGTTTTAAGGATCTCTCTAAGGATGTTAAGCCAAACCTAGAGTCCAAGCTCTGATACCAATTGAAAATCACCTAGAGGGGGGTGAATAGGTGATAATGCTAATCAATGCACAATTTAAAATATGATGCAACAATCGCCCAAAACAAGACTAAGAGCCGAATACCCCGTAAAGGGTTCTGAACTCCTTCCTCCTGATTCCTCTTAAAATGAGTTAGAGGTGCGCAATGCAACCTTGTTGTATGGGACTATGATTGACAAGATGAATGAAAACAAATGAATCTTGCAATGAAGATAGAGAGCAAGTAATAAGAGCAATGAAAGTAAAGCAAGAATCAAGTGCAAATAAACCAAACGCAAACACCGAGAATTGTTATCGAGGTTCAAGCACCCAGCTCTACTTCCCCGCCTTCCCCAGAAGGATTCCAACCACTTCCACTATCACAAAGATGTTACAAATTCACCGAGTACCCAACTCCACAATCTCAAGTACAAGCAATCTCTTAGTAGTCAAAAGACCACAAACTCTCTCTTTCAAAAACTCTCTTCCCTTACAAAGGTCCTTAGAGAACAATGAGTAGGAATGAAGCTCTTGTGTGTAAAGAAAAAGAAATCAGAGAATTCTTGAAAACACTTCAGAAAATGAGAGAGAATATCAGCACAAAAAACCAAGAAATCAAACTCTTTTGAATGCCTTAAACTTTTGAAACTTTTGCAAATTTTTCTTGTTGAGAATTGGTAATGAACCTCTCCCCAAACACCCCTATTTATAGGAGAGGGCTAGGGTTTAGAGATAAAACACATTTAAGGCTAATCAGAAAGTATTAAAACCAAAACATGTCATTTAAACATACTTAAGTGAGAAAAGGATAAAAATAAACCAGCTCAGGCAATAGCCGTTACTGTTCAAACGGCTACCTCGGTCGACCGGCCCGGTCGACCGTTGGTTCAAAAAAAAATAGCCGTTGCAGGCTGACGGTCGACGCCCGGTCGACCCAAAAATACAGAGAGCAGAGTCTTGCAGTCAGGCATGTCTCGGTCGACCGTGAAACGTGCACACTGATACGTGCAGCTGCCAGAACTCCGGTCGACTGGGTCGGCCGACCGGCTTGACCTGACATTGGGTCGGTCGACCCGTGCGGTCGACGGCTCAGGTCAAAAGCCAAGACAAAAACGAAATTTGAGGAGAAATCTATTTTTAACAAAATAGTTTTGAATAGGGATATATATATAATTGATAAAAATGAGTTTGTAGGCTGAAGATTGTATACAAACTATTTTTGTACATATTATAGGAAATATGTTTGGAAACAAGATGTGCGCAAAAACGTGTGTGATAGAGCTTCAAACCTATTCACTATTCTTTAACAAACTCTAAAGTAAAAATAAATCTAATAAATTATCTTGAGCAATCTTGAGTCTTGAGCCATGCAATGCCTTGCTAGAGCCTTCTCTTCTATGTTCCTTCCTTGATGTGCAAAAAGCCTTCTTTGCTTCATGAACATAGAATTTCTTGCAATAGCTAAATAATGGCCTCCAAATATGGTACAAACCTGAAACTTATCTTAACAAACTAATTAGTACCATATAGCTCCTATTTGGTTGTCATCATCAAAACTCTAAACAAATGGAGAGTGTAACCTTATGGGCAACAGGCGATACCCTACACTTATGAACAGCCTTCTTCCTCGACGGCCCTAGCCACGCCACAGCCCAGGAGATCACTCCAATCATCGGACGAAGAAGATGAAGATAGTGGGTACGCCTCTTCGGCAACAGTAGCTCGGTGCGAACAGACAGAGCATCAGTCAATATGGCTGATAACGTCAACGACGATTCGTCGGCGCCTGGAAGCTCAGGAGCAAACTTCCAAAACCCAGCAAGAGGCCCTGGACAACATTCAACAGATGCTCGCTCAACTCCTCAATAACCGGAATAACAATGATGCCGGGAGCAATCACGATGAGGAGGAACACTTCAGCAATGAGCAACCAAAACCGGAGAAATCCAAGGAGGGTTCTTCCTTAGACGCCGAAGTCCTCAAGGGCCTCCAAGCTCAATCGCATCCCTAGGTCAGAGGGATGAATTAAAGAAGGTAGGGGCAGTCCGTCCTTATCCGCTGGAGTGGGATTCGGTGCCATACCCACCGAAGTTCAAACCACCAACGCTGCATACCTATGATGGAAAGAGCCCGCCAAATCAGCACATCTACTATTTCCGGTCTCAGACTGATAATGTTATAAGCAACGACGCTATCATGGCTAGGCTATTCATTGGCACTTTGAAGGGAGTGGCATTTGACTGGTTCCGAAGTCTCCACCCGGGCTCTATCAACTCCTGCATCGACCTAGAAACTCGGTTCCTCTCTCGTTTCTATGAGGACGATACCGAAGTGACCATGGACAAGCTCCACTCCACTGTACAGAGGAATGGCGAATCTGTCCGTGACTACATTGAACGGTTCAGAAATTTATCCTTGATGTGCCCAGCAGGGATGCCATTACCCATGCTCTTACAGACATGCAGACACAACTTCTTAGACCAAGTGGAAGTTCGCATGGGGGCTGTCAAAGCCCACACTTGGAAGGAATTGGTCGAACAAGCAGAGATAGCCGAGAAGTCGGCTAAAAAGTTCGAACCATCTGCCCCTAGAGGCAAGTGGGGGATGAACAACAAAGGGCATAGCGACCTACCACAATCTTCTCAAGCTAAAGGCAAAGAGACTATGTCTGTGGAGTTATCCTGAGATGTGCAGTCGAAGGCCAAGAAGAGTGGCTTCAACAATCAGGAGCCTAAGTTCCCTCCAAAGCAGTACTCCTTCAAAGACGATCAGGTGGTCACGATATTCCATCAGCTCCACAAAGGGAACAAAATGAAACTGCCAGATGCTCGGCGTCCCAATGAGATAGGGCGCACAAACGACCCCAAATATGCCTCTACCACAGGATGATCCACCATCCTACTGACAAGTGTTACGTCCTCAAAGATAGAATTCAAGCCTTGGTCGATGCCGGGGTTCTGACATTGAAGACGGAGCAGAAGAAAGTCACTGCCAATATGGTGACTCTTGAATTCGGCACCACTCAAAAGGTCACAGTTCCTGACAGGACCTATCCAGCCCTTGCGCCACGGTTGGAAGTCAAGCATCCTCCAGCTACAGCTCAAAACAATAAAGGTCTTGTTCCCTTAACATTGGAGACAGGAGAAGTCATGTGGATACACCCAGACCTCGTCCAAGACGTACAGCGGGATTCAAAGGAGCCCAACTCAAGGGCAAGTCTTGCAATTTCATCTCCATCCTGCCAGATGACAGCAATCTTACATCGACTTCCCTCAGTGATTCAGAAGGGGAAAAGCTTGCTTGCACGGCGCAAGCCGATACGCCTCAACAGACGGGCACCCGATCCGGAAAATCATACTTGAGGCAGTATGAAAAGTACTGACCCGAGACACAACAGCAAACGACGTCAGTATAAGTACCAGCATCCACTCCAATCCCAACCAAGGGAAAAGAGAGACCTAAGGAGGTACGATTCGACCACGTGTTGAAGAAACCACAAGGCCAAGGGTTGATACGCCCTTTCGATTTGACATATTGGCTCAGCTGGCAATATCCCAGCTCGTATCACTATACACGAGCTCCTTCGCCTCTCAAAAGAGACAAGAGAAGCACTCAGGGATGCGCTAGCCAATTCAGAATCCTTTCTGACATGCATGCCAGAAATCCCTAACGATGACGTTCAGTCTCCCTGCCCAGAATGTCATCATACACAATCCAAGGTGCCTATTATTACATTCACGGCGGAAGATATGCTTCTCAAAGACAACAAGCACGATCGACCTCTGTACTACACTGGATATATCAGTTCAACGTGCATTGAAAGAATACAAGTCGATCCGGGGTCCGCACTCAGCATCATCCCCAAAAGGCTTCTTACTTCCTCGGCATACCACTGTACAGGTTGTCCGCAACCACTACTACAATATACGGTTTCAACGCCGGGAGCAGTCATCCACTGGGGAAAATTCGACTCCGTTGCAGAATCGGGAGTCTGAAGTCAGAAGTGACATGCTATGTCATTGATGCTGACACATCATATAACCTGCTGCTGGGACGGCCATGGATCCATGCCAACTGGATCGTTCCCTCTACTCTGCACCAATGCTTCAAATACGTTGAAGATGACGCGACAGTACGAACTGTCTTTGCTGAAAGGCAACCATTCAAAGGGGTGAAAAACTACTTCACTGACGCTTCCTGTATCAAGAGGCCGTGGAGCACTCAAAGAAACCGTTGCCGAATGATGATGAAAGTGGCAACGAGGCGGATTCAGAGTCCGAAGCAGGATGCCAGCCATTCTGATTGGAGAACCAATTATAGCATGTCTCAATAAATCCCTATGTAATACTCCTTCAGAGGATGAAGGTGAATGGGTAATTAATGATAAATTTCTTT